>JAGTXK010000091.1:600000-1159317 GCA_019096195.1 Boletus sp. NGJ
GGAAATAGCCTCGAGTGGCATGCATACCAGATCCTTGACGCCTGCGACGGCCTTTGCGGTCGCCGATTCGCCCGATGAAGGGGCGTATTCAGCGACGGGCGACACCTTGCCATTGTGATACAAATAAGATTACGCGAGGTGTGAAAACGGAACAGACTCACGGGTTGGCCCTTGGAGAATCGTGACGAAAAGGTCCTGTTGAGGGCGGACATGGTGGACGGGAGTGGAGAGAAGGGGGAGAACGGTTCGATGCGGCTACTTATAGTCCACGGTGTATTGTTGCTACCGAGAAAGGGCGGATAAGCCTACTTCGCGCCCTTGATGGCCACTAGTAAGCCGAACAACGCCTCACTGCATTATTTTGTTCCGCCGACAGATAGCGTAATGCCTCGGCTACTACTGGAAGCGACGGCCATCGTCGTGCGACTCGGTGAAGTGACGTGCATTAGATGCAGCGGCTCGCGATAAGCCCGCTGCGGTGACATGACGCTGGACAGTGGACAGCATTGGACTCGTCGGATGTAGTAGTGCCAAGCAGTTTGTCGACTGTCTCGGTGTGCCGCTGGGAGAATTCCGAAAGGTCATGTGAGCCAAATAGGTGTCACATGCTCTTACTTTGATTCCACGTCCACGCACTTGTCCCATGGATTCTTCTGAGCTCTACCATGTCAAACAACAGTTCATTCTCGGCGCTTACCCTGCCCTCATCCAAACACCAGTACCCGACCCCTCGTCTCTAGACTACGTCCCAACTATCCTTTACAAGGCCCGTGCTTACCTTGCCTCTGGTGATTCAGCCTCCGCTCTTGCCTTGATCCCAAGCGAGTCGGAGAATGTCGCACTTCGCGCCGTCGCTGCATTATCCCAGGGCGAGGAAGGTCTTGAGACACTTCGAGACCTTTGTGTAGAGATCGAAGCCGAAGGGGACGAACACATCGGGAAATGGGAAAAGGAAGTGGTTGCTGTATTAGCAGCTACGGCGTTTGTGCGTGCAGGCGAAGTTGAGGAAGCTCTTGAAACACTGCGTGACTCGGCCACAGCCGGCAACGAATCGTGAGCAATGTCACATTCATCAGTTCCTCCTGTCCTGATCCTTTCCCAAGATCTGCTGTCCTTGCTCACATTTACCTATCCCTTTCCCGACCAAACACCGCTCGAAGGATACTGTCGACAGCGCTGCAAGCTAACCCAGATGCTCTCGTCTTACAATTGTCCGAAGCCGCTATCTCTCTGGCCACCGGCGCCCAGGGAACAAGTGGTCAGTCGAACCCTAGTGCTCGTCCTGCATCCCAACTAAATCTCGCGGCTAGGGGAGCCATACGCCTCAGCCATTTCCTTTTACACCGAGCAGCTCGCGAATCCCTCCGTGTCTTCAGCCTCCCTGCTCGTTGGGAGGGGTGTGGTACGCATTTTGCGCGGCGACTTGACAGCTGCACGGAGTGATCTGGAAGAAGCTACAAGTATCTTGTCACGTGCGCAGACCGACCGGGGAGTAGATGAGGTCCTCGCTGCTATGACCGTCGCCGCCGGTCTCGGTGCAGGAAAACGCGGCGAAGCGGAGGAGCTCTGGAGGTAAGCTAATTTGTATTGATCGCCAGTCCCGTGATAATCCTCAAAACGTCTCCTTCGTAGTCGGCTGTCAAGCCAATACCCTTCACACCCAATGGTTATGGACCTCAGTTCAAAAGCGGACCTTTTTGATTCGTGTGCCACGAAATTCGAGATACCGTCGCGTGCTGTGGTCGCCGCCTCATGATCTGTCCAAGATCAAAGCCAGTCAACTATCCTTGTTGCCACGGAAAATGATTGTATCTCCCCACATGAGCAACGTCGACTGAACTTTTCCAATTAAACACAGCGGTCGGAGGTGGTGGTCCTGTACAAGAAATTTCTTGCTAGGTTTGCAGCACAACCCAAGTGTCTGAATCTTCGCGCAAACAGGCGTATGGCAATTACACTCCCTCAAGCGGCCAGTCTGTTCCAAGGTTTGGGGCAAGAATACGCACGTATTACGCAACTTTACGCCTTTTTCTCCCTTTATCTCCGATTGATGAGAAGCCTTGCTTCGTGTGATTTTTCTTTTGCTCCGATCAGCTGGCTGGTGCCCCTCACAGATATTTATCCTAACGCATTCAGCCCACTTCCCTACGCCGCCCTCCAGGAGAGGCTACGTGCACGAGAGCAAACAGATGACTAGGTGGCATTGTTCCGTCCGTGTGGCTATTTCTTTACGTCTTGTTATTCTCCCTATCACCAGGAATCCGCCACCTTGCCGCCGCACACAAGTACCAATGATGAATTGGTTGACACACCGAATGCGGACTAGACCACTGGGTGGCTCCCGCACTTGATTCATTGCAGTCTTGGAATAGCATGCGAAGCTGCATCAAGAGTTCGTTTCCAAGGCGAGTGACGGTGTTCCATTTGCGCGTGATGTGTTACCGATACTCTCGCTTATTTATTTAATATTTAGCATGGAGCCTTGAGGATCCAAAAATTCTTGAATTTCGTTTCGGCAGGGTTCGTGACGGGCCCAGGAATTGGCCGGCATAAGTGCTTCTTCAGTCGGGAAGCCTTCATCGACTTGGACTTGTTCCCAGCGTGCGTGTCCCGTACGTGTGTGATCATGTGCGATGGTCATACATGGAGACGACCCGCAGTTGTATAATTGCATGAGGTCGATCCTTGACTGATCGATGGGTAGACCAAGCTGTTATATTCGTTCGATCTTTGGTCGCACCATTGTGTATATGAGTGATTCTTGCTTATCTTTGGTTTTGCGACCATGTTCTGCAAGGCACTCAAGACAAAGGCTGTAGTGCTGTGCATATCGATGGGCCTGTGGGTATAAGATCCACACGGGTGATCATTGTTCGGCAAAGCTCCGATCTTGAAAAATCTTGCTCTGATGCCTGACGGTGGTTTCGCAGACGTCTATAATCCTCGCAAGGTCCTTGATGACCCCTCTTTTCGTGTCCTCGGGCCAAACGAGTCACCATCCCCCGACGCCAACATCGCAGCGTTCTACAATCCTGGACACGAGATCCATCTTGTCGAAAAACCACGTCCCAAGCCTGGCCCCGGTCAGGTCTTGCTCCATGTGCGCGCTACGGGAATCTGTGGGTATGTGCGGTGTCTACTTTTGCGCACTCGGTCTAAACACTATTTACCAGGAGTGATGTGCATTTTTGGAAGCATGGTCGTGTCGGTGACTCGATGGTTGTGACAGACGAAGTGAGTTTATCGTCTTCAAGTTTGCTTGCGGGAGGGTGGCTGAATGACATGCTGCAGTGCGGCTCAGGTCACGAATCCGCTGGGGAAATCGTGGAGGTCGGAGAAGGTGTCACGCAGTGGAAAGCAGGTGGAGCACTACGACGAAACTTGATCAATGATGATCCGGGAGCTCAACGACATATTCAGGTGATCGCGTCGCTATCGAGGCAGGTGTACCTTGCTCCAAGCCATCGTGTGACTACTGTAGGGTCGGCAGGTATAATGCATGTACGCACCATAGCTACATCCCCGGCCCAAGCATTCTGGAACGCTGACACAGAGAACATGCAGGCCCTGACGTTGTCTTCTTCTCGACTCCGCCTTTCCATGGTGCGTTGCGTATCATGAACTGGAAATAGCTGTTAATATAATGTCGCGTGGAACAGGGACACTCACTAGATGGCACCTCCACCCTGCTGAATGGCTTCATCGTCTGCCCGATTCAGTCTCGTTTGAGGAGGGCTCCTTGTGCGAGCCCCTGGCTGTTGCGCTGGCCGGTATCGAGCGCAGCGGCCTTCGTCTTGGTGACTCCACCCTCATTTGGTACTTCAGATCTATGAATCGCATTCGTGTATCCACCTGATGACTTTTCAGTGGCGCTGGGCCGATCGGTTTAGTTTCTTTGCTCTCAGCTAGAGCGGCCGGTGCAGAACCCATTGTTATTACCGACCTGGTCCAAGGCCGTCTCGATTTCGCAAAGAAATTGGTTCCTGGTGTCCGTACCGTACTCGTCGAACGTGGATCGACACCAAAAGACTCCGCTGAGAAGATCAAAGTAGCGGCTGAAGGGCCTATCAAGCTTGCGCTCGAATGTTCAGGCGTTGAGAGTAGTATACACACTGCCATCTACGTGAGTAGAGACGATTCTTTGCGGAGTAAATTTCATGAGGAGAAACGATATGCAGTCTGCGCAATTTGGCGGCAAGGTCTTTATCATCGGAGTGGGCAAAAACGAACAAGTGGTAATGCATTGCTTGACCAACATGTCATAATCATCTACATTAACCTTCACAGTTCCCATTCATGCATCTCAGTGCGAATGAAATCGACGTCAGTTTCCAATACCGTTATGCAAACCAGGTAAGGACATGATTTAATATTATTCACCTACCATCGCTTACAGGACTTTCCCCAGTACCCGAAAGCGATTCGGCTCGTGGCGCGTGGTCTCATCAACCTCAAGCCCCTTGTCACGCATCGCTTCAAGCTGGAAGATGCGGTGTCAGCATTCTATATAGCGGCAGATCCAACGCAGGGTGCTATCAAGGTTCAGATCCATGATTAATCAAGCTAAGCTAACGAAAGCAGTGTGAAAAATGTTTGTACTTTATGTTGCTGTTGTCCGGAGTACAACGAAATTGGATGTATCGTGAAATCAGTACCGCACTTACTAGCTGTGCAGCAAAACAAGTGCTACACCATCACGTGATCGCTCAATTGGAATATTGCATAAACCAAGTTTCTTCACTTCTGTTCTCTTTACACCTATCATCACGCACACTCAAAGGCCGCCATGGCGAGCCCCAGCAAAATTCGTCAACGAAAGGCAATAGGTGGTCTTCCACGAGCGGAAAGCTACGACAGAGACGACGAGGATCATGTTGACGCGGTGTATCGCAATCCAGTGCGTACTGCAGCCCTGCGTTCATGATATGTAACCAACCGGATTCCCATCCGCAGCACACTCGGAGCGCGTTCGAGCGAGCTTTGGACACCCCACAGGCAAGTGCTGCAGTCGTGGGTGTCCTTACTGCCGTCGCCTTCATGTTACGATTCTACAAAATCAATCAACCAGACCAAGTAGTGTGCGTGCATTCTTTCATTGACACCTTCCTCAGAAGCTCGAACTCATACATCCACTAGCTTCGATGAAGTTCATTTTGGCAAGTTTGCCTCCTACTATATCCTTCGAGAGTATTATTTCGATGTGCATCCACCCTTCGCAAAACTTTTGTTTGGGCTCGCGGGATGGTTCGTCGGCTTTGATGGCCACTTCTCGTTCGAGAACATTGGGGACAGCTACACCGAGAACCACGTGCCCTATGTTGGCATGCGCGCGCTACCGGCCATTCTTAGTAGTCTAACCGTCCCTGTGGTGTACGCCATCATGAAAGAAACAGGTTATTCGACCATCGTTGCTGCATTCTCTGCATCTATTATTCTGTTCGGTGTGTACATCATTTCTGCAATAGCTACTCGCCGCATCGATATTCACAAACGTCAACCCAGACAATGCGCACATTGCGCAGTCTCGACTCATTCTTCTCGACGCCACCCTTATATTCTTCATGGCCCTCACAATCTACTCATACGTGCGCTTCCGTAAATTCCGTTACTGGTATGTCTAACGTGTCGCCCCTCAATACATATATATATTTATATCGCCACAGGGAATTTTCCGTGGAGTGGTGGAGTTGGCTCATTGCAACTGGGTTCTTCATGGCTTGCACATGGGGCTCCAAGGTCAATGGTATCCTGACAGTCGTCACTATTGGGATTGCTGTCCTGATCGATTTATGGGACATATTGGATTATCGCAAGGGTTACACTATGGTTAGTAGTCTTGTCAGTCAGCGCGAGCCGTTTTGCAAACCGAATTACCTAGGATCATTTTTGGAAACATTTTGCGGCTCGGGCGGTCGGCTTGATCGTCATTCCATTCATCATATATCTCTCGTTCTTTTATGTCCACTTTGCTGTGTTGATCAAATCGGGCCCCGGTGATACGTTCATGAGCCCCGCTTTCCAGGAAACGCTCATTGGCAATGAGTTGCTGGTTAACAGTCAAGGTCAACGATGAACCTCGAAGTTTTTACCTTGTTCTGACGCTCATGCATAGACCTCCATTACTACGATATTGTCACGATGATGCACAAGGACACCAAGGTCTTTTTGCACTCACACCCTGACAAATATCCCCTTCAATATGATGACGGGCGTATCAGTACTCAAGGTACGGTGTATCGATACTCTGAAGGCAGCGACTGACCTGTGGCCAGGCCAGCAAGTGACTGGTTATGGGCATGACGATACAAACAACCATTGGCAGATTATTCCAACGAAGGCGCTTCCTGAAGCTGGTCACGGACGAGCTGTACACCACGATGATGCCGTCCAGCTACTTCACGTGAACACACAAACGTTTCTCCTGACCCACGATGTCGCATCACCTTTGATGCCTACGAACCAGGAGTTCACTACGTGGCCAAAAGATGATTACTCCCGTCATAACGATACACTATTTTTCCTCCAGCTTGCCGACGGTAATCCAGGAGACGTGTGGAAGAGCAAGTCGAGCCACTTCAGACTCGTGCATGTGCCAACCAGGGTATCGATGTGGACCCATACAAAGCAGTTACCGGAATGGGGATTCAAACAACAAGAGATCAATGGTAACAAGAACCCGACAGACAAAACCGCTCTTTGGTTTGTTGATCAGGTAGTTGAGAGTGAGAGTAAGTTCGTCAATTCTTCAATGTGATATCTATATGAATGTCATATCAGGCGACTTTGACTTCTCTGGGGAAAGTGATGTCCCGCGAGAGCCCAAGAAAATGAGCTTTTTCAAGAAGTTCGCCGAGCTACAGCTATTGATGCTCCAGCACAACGCGGGTCTTACTGCATCACACCCGTACGCCAGCGGGCCAATCAACTGGCCCTTCCTTCTAAGCGGGATCAGCTTCTGGACAGAGAACGACACCCAAAAGCAGATTTACCTAATCGGTAACATCATTGGATGGTGGTCGTGTGTTGTCGCCATCTCGATCTATGTGGGTATAGTTAGCGCTGACCTTCTGGCGCGACGGCGTGGACTGAATCCTATCCCTGATCGTAAGTTTTTGCTCGCTCCATTTAAAGGCTAGCCTGATCACTTTGCAACAGCTGTCCGCAACCGCCTGTGGAACTCTGGAGGTTTCTTCCTGCTCGTATGGGCCGTACATTACTTGCCATTCTTCCTTATGGGCCGTCAGCTCTTTATTCACCACTATCTTCCTTCGCACCTCGCATCGGCGATGTTGGCTGGCTCGGTGTTGAGTTTTGTCTTGTCCGATTCCATCAACTACCCCATATCCGTAGCTGGACGTATGACGAGGATGCAGCCTACGCAATATGCGGACCTCGGAGTGAAGGGTCCAGTACTGACTGGGGTCTTTGCTATTGTTATGTTCGTGATGCTTGTGTATGTTGCTCCTCTAACTTATGGGACACCAGGGTACGTCACTCGAGCGTTTTCTTCGTTCTGTGTTTGTTAATTGATATCGGCAGCCTCGACGGTGAGAGTGTGAACTCAAAGCGTCTCTTGTCCTCGTGGACCCTTCATTTCGCTGCCAAGGTCACAGGCGACGCAATTTAATGGATTAAGGACCATTTCATTAGAGTAACTAGCAATGTTGTACATAGTCTATATTGGTTTGCTAGCACGACGAAAATTCCCATTCGAAATTTGACCCCGTTGTCGGTGTGACCAACCAGTTAGAACACGCGACTACAAGCGCGTCAGGTGCAGCCTGTTTGGCTCGCCGACTTTACGACTGCAACTGGCATATTAACCCGAACATCGATTCACTGCCAGAATGTTCAATGCCCCACGACTTGCGCAGCGATACGGCACAACACCAATTAACGGTCTAGGAAGTAGTTTTGTCGATGAAAACCCACTTGCCGTTTCCATTTACGATGACCCGTGGAGCGCTGCACCATCACCTTCCCCGCCGCCTGTCAATACTGCAACCTCGGCATTCAGCTCGGTCATAGGTAAAACACCTGGGGAATATACAATTTCACGTGCTTACACAGTCGGTTTTTCAGCCGATGCAGCAGTTCCAGAGACGTACCACAGGGCCTTTGCAGCTGTGGACACCATTAATTCGGGGGAGGTGTCCGTCAACGCACTTTCACGAGTCCTTGCCACCTCTTTGCTCCCAGCTGCAACCATTGATAGGGTAAAGTTTCGATTGCATGAGGTTGTCCTCAATGTTGATTAGTCTGGTAGATTGTCAGCCTAGTTAGCTCGAAACCCCGAGTCTCGAGACTCGAGTTCTTTGTGGCTCTGGCATTGGTTGCCCTGGCACAGTCGGAGAAAGGTATGTCTGGTAGTCGTGCTACTGTGATGTCCCGACCTTGAGATGTATCTGGCAGACATCAGCATTGAACAAGTAGCTGCTCTCGGGGCAGAGAACCACCTGCCCATCCCCACTTTGAGCCTCGATGCCCTACAACCTAGCGCTTCTGCCTTCAACAGTCCGTATTCGACTTACAGACAAACTACGGTCAGGCCCACCCCGCCCAGTTACCCATCGGAGGACCCTTGGAGTATCCCTCGATACGGTGGTGTTGCCGGTGGCCCTTCTGATCTCAACCCGCCACGGAGTGCCACCACCATAAATGGCGCATCATCCGCTTTGTCCGGGTCTGGCCTTCCCAAAGATTGGTGGAAGAGACAGGAATCCGTCAATGTAACTATACAAGGACAGCAAGGGCACCTTCTAAATAGGTATACCGTGTATGAGATTTCAACGGAAGTGAGTGTCTGGTCGACTCTTGTCCGGTGTCAATTCATGAAGTCGTGGGTCAATAGCGCGGCCCTCCTGTCCATCGTCGTTACTCTGAATTTGCTTTCTTGTGGGATTGCTTGGTTCGACGATACCCATTCCGACTTCTCTCTCCACTTCCGCCTAAGCGATTACAACGTCGGTCTTCAATATCACCATTTTGCTAGCCCTTTGGTTAACTTCGTAATCTCTGGCAGCTGACGCTGAATTCCTCGAGCAGAGAAGGTACGTCCAACGGGCCAAACAAAATCGCCGTACTTTCTTAACCGTGGTTACCCAGGAAAGGCCTTGCAAGGTTCCTTAATTCAGTCCTGTGGGTGCCTTCGATTGTGTAAACGAGTGATCTTGATAAACGATTGCAGAAACCACCCCGTGATCAAAGAAGATGGTCTTCTTTCTACATTTTTGACGGAGGCGTCCTTTGAAATGTGGCGCAAGCACAATGCGATCGCTCTCGAGGAGGAGTCCACCAGTAAGCGAGTCGACCGGATAGAGGAAATGTCTATTCCCAGCGATCTCGAAGAGAAACTTGCGTAGGTGATGGATCACCGGGTTCTCGAGATATTAACGTTTTCGCTCCAGAGTCGTGCGTGGAAAGATGAGCCCATTGATTGAACAATGGCAGAAGATATGTATACTCACGGAACGCATCATAAAGAGACGTGAATCAGCTGCGGTATGGGTTCCACCAAATTTCCGCCCTCCCTATGTCCTGGCTCACTCCATATTCCCCTTCTGGTCTAATCTGTCGCCAAATGTTCCTGGTACCCCTGTACCTGCATCACGAATGTCGGGTTCTGGGCATTCGGTTTCCACTGATGGTTCTTTCGAACTCGACGTGTCTGGTGGGCAGGCTGACTTAGCACGCCTGACGAACGTTTTGAGAGTTGTTGTTGAAGTGAATGAGAGGTGTTGGAGAGGTGACGAATGCGAGCTTTGCGACGGCGTGCGGCATGGAATCGGACGTATCGCCGAACATACGCAACAGCAGTCTGATCTGTTAGAGCAACGCGTACGTCCTCTGGTTTTTCAGGTCGGAATTAGGACTGAAATTCAACAGTCACAAACTCTGCTACGGTCGACGTTGGAGTCTCTGAAGGTAACCTGACCGACTGACTTTTTGTTGGCTGCTTGTTCACGAGTTATCAGAGCCAACGAGACCTGTACATAGCGATGCGGGATCTGTTTGTCAGGCATGATCGCCTTGCGGTTGATAATGTCGAGCGGCTCAAGAAACGGGTGGACTCGAATTCGATGAAGCTTGAAGGCATCAAAGCAGCTCAGAAGGATGGGTGGCAAGAGGACGCTGATAGAGTGGTCATCCTCATCGAGAAAGACCAGGCAACCATTGGGTCACTTCTTAACCGACGAGTGTTCATACGAGCATGGTGAGCATATTCAGACCATTGACGAGTCCATCGCTGACTCCAGTGCCTGCATGGAAGCATGTGGCACGAACTACGTGTCGTGCTTCATAACAGGGAGAACACGCTTCTTTCAAAGCTGGTGCAAACATTGGCACACGAAGAACAAGCGTTTACGGATAGCATTTTGGCCAACTGGGTGTCGTTGGGGAATTCTGTGGACGAGATGCCATTCGAATAGTAATGACTAGCACTAGCAGCTCCTACTTGATGCTTTGATGTACATCCTGATTTATGAACTGACAAGGACTTTTTTGGACGTACCGTCGGCTGAGGATAAGTTGACCCATTTGACAACTGTAACGTTTCATCACGGATACGTCGAAACTCAATAATCCATATACCATCTATCACACGCCATGGATGGTTTCGATGACTTGCTTGTACCTTCGCGAAACATACTCGAGGAGAACCCGTTTGAAGACCCATTTGCCAAACCACGTTCGGGTTCTCCGGACCCTTGGTCCAGCTTCGTTCAGCAACCACAGTCACTGCCTTCTCACTCTGATATAGACTACTTCAAATCAGGTTTCGAGGACCATCCCAACACGACACAGACGACCGAGTCCTCTGTCACGAGTAATGATGATCATGGCGGGCAAAGCGGCGACGTGGCGCCGGCCGATCCGCTGGATGCAGCTACAGTGACGGCAGTGGACCACGAAGACGAGCCTCGGAGCGCAAGCCATGGCGATGTACACCCGGACACAACGACGGCACGAACGCCTGGCTTTGAAATATTCACGTCGAACGCAGAGGACCAGTCCCAGATGGTAGTGGCACCAGAGCCCGAGTCGCCTCCGATTCCATCTACCGATGAGGGTGGTGCTGTTACGTCGTTATCGCGCACAGAGGAACCTACACCTTCACGACTCTCTTCCCCTCAAGAACCGATTTCCTCGTTTGCGTCTCCCGAGCGTGCGATAGTGTCGCCTCTGGACCAGCAATCCCCTCCTCCGAGCATTGACCGTGCATTTGCGAGCCTTGCGCTCGGAGGCGAGAGCCACGGAGGATGGCAGACAGGATGGGGTGGTCATGACCACGCTGCGATCAACACGACTTTCTCTGCGCCAATTACTGTCGCTAATAATGACGACGATGACGATGATACACCCATAGGACAGACGGCTCGATTCAGAAATGCAGGATCTCCTCGGGTGAGTACGCCCTATGTCGCATTGAGCTGTGATAGAACGCTGACCCCATTTGGATGCATAGCCGTCTGGGTCTCCCGCTCCGCCTCGACGTAGCGAAGGACCGATCCCGCCCCTTTTTGTTATCTCGGTGGAGGACCCACAAAAGGTCGGGGACCCCATTAGAGCTCACACGCTTTATACGGTACACACCCTGGTATGTTCATACCTACTGGTCAATCCGCCCGCCTCACTCGGTGACCCGGTTCATGCCAGACGTCTTCGCCCCTCTTCTCCAAAGCAACGTTCTCTGTTCTCCGTAGATACTCTGATTTCCTCTGGCTGTATGAAACGCTCTCCATGAACAATCCCGGGGTCGTTGTCCCACCCACACCTGAAAAAAACCCCTTTGGGCGGTTTGACGAGCAATTCATACAGCAGCGGCGTTTGGCGCTCGAGAAATGCATACAGAAGATAGCGAACCATCCCGTTCTGTGCAAGGACCCAGATCTCAAGTTCTTCTTGGAAAGCGACAACTTCAGTTTAGACGTTGGTCCCTTATAGCCGCTGTCTCTCTTCTGTAGTTCAAGTGCTTTTTCTTTTGCAGATCAAGCATAGAAAAGCCGAGATGGCTCACGAGAAAGGGGGACTTATGGCATCGATTGGGCAGACGTTGACTGGTCCTCGGTTTCACGAAACAGACGAGGTGAGCATGGTTGATGTACATGCTGATAATTGTCCGAAATGCACACCTTGTTCAGTGGTTTGATAAACAACGGGCCTACCTCGATGGACTCGAATCCCAATTACGTGGTCTCGTCAAGAGTATCGAGATTGTTGCAAAACAAAGAGCTGGTGTGCATGTTTTCTGTCTCGTTTTTGCTCACTAACGCGACGTTGACAACTCCACAGAACTTGCTTCCGCTACTGGCGAATTCGCGACGGCTATCGCCGAGTTGTCAGCATCTGATATTGGCGAACAGTTGCAGCAAATACTCGGTACACTTGCGAACGTCGAACAAGCAGCAGCAGAAGCCCAAAATATACAGTCGCAGCAGGACATGATGACACTGATGAGCACAGGTAACTCTTTCATCTTCGAACCAGCGAAAGAAGTATCTCATCAAGGAATAGCGGAGGAGTATTCGAGGCTCATCCATTCTGTTCGGGTATGTTTGACTCATTTGGATTGAAGACATGGTTTAAGCCCGGATACGAAGCTGGCTTTCAACTCCCGTGTGCGAACATACACGAATTGGCAAAACGCGGATGCAGAGGTCCGGCGTGTACGGCAAATGCACGAGCGTGCGCGGACACAGGGGCGCGCTCCAACTGAGCGGGTGGGTCATACCGTTAGTTTAGTTACCGAGGCAAGCTGTGTCATGCTATCCTTGATTATGAATGTCACTAAGGGCGGTGCATTGCGTAGGCCGAGCGGCGTGCGCTGGATGCGAAGCGCGAGTTTGATCAATGTTCCAAGCTGATCAAGTTGGAGATGGCACGGTTTGAACAGGAGCGGGTTGACGATTTTAAAGAAGCTTTGCAAGCGTTTTTGAATGGGATGATTTCGCGGCAGAAAGAGGTGAGTGGACTGTGATTGTGGCTGCGATTCGGCAAAGTTTGATGGTGGTGGTCACAGCTCATTTCTGCTTGGGAGAACTATCAACAAATGCTGTTAAAAAGAGTCACTGCCAGTACTAGTGGAGATTCGAAGGCAGTAGGCTGTTCAACCGAGACACAGGAGATTACATAATCCATCCTCAGTTACCGGGCTGCTCCGTAATAATAAGTTACTTGGACGCTTGACACTTGGTCGTCCTGACGTCGGACGTTGAGCGCGCGAGTCAGAATTTAAACATAACCTGGCCAGGGCTATCTTCTATGCGGACATGAAACATCTTCTCTCTACTCTCTTTCGGCGCGCCATGTCGATGGCAGGCAACGTGCAGTTACCATCGACGGGGGACGAACCCTTACTCCCATCGACCTCGCGCGATGCCACACTAAGTAAGTGCGAGCTTCGAATAGAGGGCATGACTTGCGGTGCATGTGTAGCAGTAAGTCCTTTGGCGTTCGGCTGCAGTGACATTCACACCCTCGCAGTCCATCGAAGGAGTACTCCGAACGCAACCTGGTATATACTCTGTAAAGGTAGCCCTCCTCGCCGAACGCGGTATCGTCGAATACGACCCATCAGCGTGGACCGCAGAGAAGATCATCGACGTAACTTTGTCCATCATGCCTCTCTTTCTCCGCTCATCATCTCACTCACGCAGGAAATATCGGACATTGGATTCGATGCCACCCTCGTTCCTGAAGCTCGGTCAGATACAGTCACACTCCGAATATATGGCATGACCTGCTCGTCATGTACTTCCACCGTTGAGAATGGTCTCCGCAACATGCCTGGCATCCATAATGTCGCAGTCTCCCTTGCCACAGAGACCGCAAAGATCGACTTCGAGCCTAGCATAATCGGTCCACGAGAGATGGTCGACAGAATCGAAGAAATGGGCTTTGACGCTCTGCTTTCCGATCAACAGGATGCTACTCAGAAACAGTCTCTCGCGAGGACCAAAGAAATTCAAGAATGGTTTAATCGCCTCAAGTGGAGCGTTGTCTTTGCCCTACCCGTCTTCTTCCTTAGCATGGTCGCACCTCACATACTCTGTTTACTCCCCATTGTCAGCTGTCACTTGTTCAACGGCATCTATCTTGGCGACATTCTCATGCTCATCCTTACTACCCCCGCGCAATTCTGGATCGGTCAGAAATTCTATCGGAATGCATTCAAGGCACTGAAACATAGAAGCCCCACCATGGACGTTCTCATCATGCTTGGAACATCTGCTGCATACTTTTATTCCGTTTTTGCCATGCTTTTCGCAGCCTTCAATACCACTCCCGATTTCCGCCCTTTTGTCTTCTTTGACACGAGCACGATGCTCATCATGTTCGTCTCTCTCGGTCGCTGGCTGGAGAACCGTGCGAAGGGCAAGACCAGTGCCGCACTCACAGATCTCATGGCTCTCACGCCGACAATGGCCACTATCTACACAGATGCGCCAGCATGTACGCAGGAAAAGCGTATCCCGACAGAGCTCGTACAAGTAGGTGATACGATCAAACTTGTTCCCGGGGACAAGGTACCAGCGGATGGTACTGTCATCCGTGGTTCCTCCTCCGTCGACGAAAGCGCCATCACCGGAGAACCCGTTCCCGTCCTCAAGCAGGCTGGTGATACAGTCATCGGTGGCACTGTCAATGGCTTGGGAACATTCGACATGCTCGTCACGCGTGCAGGCAAAGATACTGCACTTGCGCAGATCGTCAGACTCGTCGAGGAAACCCAAACGTCCAAAGCCCCTATCCAGGCATTCGCAGACCGCATTGCAGGGTACTTTGTGCCAGCGGTGATCGCACTCTCTGTGCTCACGTTCGTGGCATGGATGATTATTGCAAATGTACTCAATGTGGACGCGTTACCTGCGATGTTCCATCGACATGGGGTAAGTAAGCTCGCTGTATGCTTGCAGATGTGTATATCGGTGGTTGTTGTGGCTTGTCCTTGCGCGTTGGGACTGAGCACACCAACCGCCATCATGGTAGGAACAGGGGTGGGAGCACAGAGCGGTATATTGATCAAAGGCGGGAGAGCATTGGAAGCAAGTCAATCTATCAAGCGGATAATACTCGACAAGACCGGTACAGTGACCGAGGGCAAGCTTGGTGTCGCAGGGCTGGTATGGATTGCTCCGCGGGACAGTCATCTCCCTGATGAAGCCACACTCACAGTCGAGTGTGCAGACGGGGTGACGACTCGTGCAGCTGTTATCGCAATGCTATCAGCAACTGAAGCACGTTCAGAACACCCTCTCGGCAAGGCCATTGCGGTATACGGCAGGGATATCCTAAGGGAAGGAGGATGCGACGTACCGCAACCTACGGTAGAGTCGTTCGAGAGCGTCACTGGAGTTGGTGTCAGAGCTGTCCTTTCCCTCTCCGCATCAAAGTACACCCTTTTGGTTGGCACACCCAGATTTGTCACACAAACTGAAGAAGCGATACTACCCTCCACGTTATCAAGCTTCGAGGCACGAGAAAGTCCCATGGCACGAACGGTCGTGTACGTATCGATGGGTCGTGGCTCGTCTTCCCCTGTTCCCATCCTAGCATTATCCCTCTCAGACGCGCCAAAGCCGTCTTCCGCACAAGCCATCAGGGCTTTACGGACGATGGGTATTGAGGTTGGTATGATGACAGGCGATGGGATGAGCACTGCTTTAGCTGTGGCGAGGCAAGTAGGTATTCGGCCCGAGAACGTGTGGGCGAATATGAGTCCAAAGGGCAAGGCTTCGCTTGTGACCGAAATCATGAAGAAGGAAGGGAGAGGAGTCGCTATGGTAAGCTTCAACCCGATCCATGCTCCCTCTGAGCCAACTTCTTGCACTACAACAGGTTGGAGATGGGATCAACGACTCCCCTGCGCTAGTGGCCGCCACCGTTGGCATCGCCCTTAAATCTGGCACATCGGTTGCCATTGAAGCGGCCGACATTGTCCTCATGCGTTCTGATCTCCTCGATGTCGTTGCTGCCCTCGACCTCTCTCGCACCATCTTCCGTACGATCCGGAGGAACCTCGGGTGGGCCTGTGTCTATAATTTGCTAGGGATTCCGCTTGCGATGGGGTTACTTCTTCCCTATGGAGTCTATATGCATCCGATGATGGCAGGTGCTGCGATGGCATTCTCGAGTGTGAGTGTGGTGACGAGTTCGCTGTTGTTGAGGCGGTGGAGAAGACCGGTAGAAAGTGTCTTGCGAGAGGGGGGGGAGCCAGCAGAAAAGGGGGGCGGGCGGCGATGGGGCGATGGGCTGTGGGGAAGCATACAGGGCGGGGTATGGGGGGTCTGGAAGTCGGTGAATGGGAGGACGACCGCGGCAGAGTACAGTCAATTACCGATTGAACTGAGCGAATCTGTTTAACTTATTGTTAACTACTCTGGAAAGGGCTTACTTAAATAATATTACACAGCTGAGCTACTCCACGATGTCCGCCCTCGGAAGTGTGTTCTTGGGAGATTTTTCGAGACACCGTGTGTTATCGTCTACTCCACCATCGTCCCCCCCGCCCGTCAGTGGCTCCGACGAAAACACGACAAGCATGGCCGTCCCCTCATCCGAGCACTCGCAAGACGTGCTCGAATCCCTCGATGGCACCGAATCTCCCGCCAAGACGTCGTCATCACTCCCTCAAGGACGTGATCCAACACCCAGCACCATCGACCCCGTTCTCTCGCTACAACTGCGGCTGCGTTGGTTAGAGGCGCTCCTCCTCGGCGTCCGACAAGAAACGCGCGACCGCAAAGGAAGAGAGAAACCCGCCTCGGAGCTCAAACCCGGCGAAAGCCTCATCCATCTCGCCGGGGACGTCCAACGTCGCTTGAACAACGTCGTTGAGTCCAACGACGGCCTCAAAAAATTTATACATCAATGTACGCGTCTGACGCGTCCCATCCTGGGCTTTTTTTCTGTTGGGGAGGGGTTGCTGATATCTATCGGGCCGAGGCAATTTAGATGATCAGCATGCACAATTCCTCACGCCCGCCTTTGCCCTCTCTGGGACCTTGCAAGGGCCCGCGCCAACATACGAGAACATGTCTCCAGAGGAACTCGAAGCTTTCCTTTCAGAAATGGAGCCCGACATCCGTGCCGCGGACCGCGATCTGCGCGAGATCGAATTGCTCGAGCAAAAGGGAGTATTGTCAGCAGGAAAACTAGCGGGTAAAAAACACGTCTCCCTCGTCAGTTTTAGATAATGCTAACCGGCGTCGTCGCTCAGATTACGAGGGGTTGCAGCCGCGATTGCACGCGCTTCTCGCAGCGCAGGAACAAGACATGAAGTTAGCCGCCTTACTAGAGAAA
This sequence comes from Boletus sp. NGJ, assembly GCA_019096195.1. Lineage (NCBI taxonomy): Eukaryota > Fungi > Basidiomycota > Agaricomycetes > Boletales > Boletaceae > Boletus > Boletus sp. NGJ. The sequence goes on from JAGTXK010000091.1 coordinate 617,305, forward strand.
CGGGTCGCTGCCCTGGTGGAACGTCACGCAACACATGTGGGCCGTCTCTTGTTCGTCACAGGATCTCTTTTACTCTGTTGCTACAGGTTGACACACTTTCGGAGCTTTTCGTCGCCTGGGACGACGTCCTCACTGAAACAGAGAGCAAAATCAGGGGGCTGGAACGGGACAAGGAGGAACGACAGCGGTTAGGATACGCGTGAACCTTCCGTCCCCTTTGACACCACGCGCTTGATCATGATATAAACACAGAAGTAATCGACCTATACTGCTCGCCCTATTCTCTGGCCTCAAACATAAATGTTTGTACGCGATAGAATCACAGGTACCAATTCCAGAAGGAATGTAATATTGGAGAATGGGGTAGCCTACAGCTGAAACAAGGAGATTAAAAACATCCATGGCCGAAAGAAGAACACTCTCACAGTAAACGCAGCCAGATGGAAATTACAACACGCAGCCAAGTACAATATGGAATCGTAGGGAGACGTAATCGAGAAGCCACCAAAAGAGTGAGATCAAGGGCCAGCGACAAACAACTTACACGAGTAAGGCAAAGGTGGACTGGACAGTGGGATCTGCAACGTCAGTCCCGTGCCATCCAGTCGGTGCTCCGAGAGACCAACTCGATTGAATTGTCCGTGGTCCAGAACAAGCGCTCGGTAGCGCTCCGATTACTCCAGCTCTTTTGGTCGCGCAGTATCATAGCCTACAAGAGCACTTAGAGTTCATTCCCAAGTTGAACAACTTTATGCTTACCTGCTGTGCGCCAAGGTTCCGTTGATCGTGAGCAAACAACTCAACGTTTTCCTCTAGTGCCTCTGACAGAATTTGAAGGTCCTGCAGGATCGCTTGCATCGCACGAACTGCCCCGAGAATAAGAATCTCTTTGCGGTTGCGTATAGTAGTGCCGTCGCTGTTAGGCGCCGGCAATGTCTTGGATACGTTTTGGAGAACTGTGTGGAGGATACGTTTGGTCTCGTTCATGATTTTCTGTGCTTGCGGGAAGTTTTTCCTCGAGACTAGGACGAGCGCACGGGTGATCATGTCCGATGCAAGGAGTTCCATCCGGCGCCGTACGATGACGGGGTCTGAGGGTTTCGGGGGTTTTGGCGAGCCAGATGCAGCCATAGGTAGGAGCGTGATAGTCAACAGCACAGGATGCGCAAGTCGAGATACCTGCTTCGTTGCGGCAGGGTCATAGAAAGAGCCATCCACCTCGAATACAGGCACCTCATCAATCATTCGATCCATCATGCCGTCCACAAGGTTCGGAGAGTCTTCGATAGCTAGTGAGTCGAGGCCCATGGATTGGACGAATTGATCGGTTGCATTTAGGGTCCGGCTACCGTTTTGACCTGCTGCTGTACGACGGCTTTCGGTATTATCGAGTTCGCACTCGATGAGCATCTCTTTGCATTCTCCGTACCGCAGCTCACCAACGTCAATGTCGACGTTGTGACCGTCAGTGGACAGTACTGATGAGGGACCACCAGAGACCTTGCGAATGCGGAAACGTTGTCCATCGACGATCTTCATGTGAAGTTTCATGTTGAGCAGGCCTATTGACATCATACCACCCACGCAACCAGCAAGACATGCCCGAAGATCGTACCAATCCTTGACAAACGTGTATGTTCCGCTGGTGTGGTTCGACATAAGCCAGAGGGAGGCAGGGTCATGTGAGCGCCCGTAACCGAACGAATGAATAGGCATGTTAGCTGCCTCGGCGCGAGCAAGAACCAGATCCATCTGAGCACGTCTCGTGCTATCCGCAGCGTCGCTGACGAGTATCATCCCTGAGACCGGATTACGTGACTTGCGTTGCAATACGACGTCAAGGCCTATGTGGTGTCATCAAATCTTGATCATGGATGTAGATGAGAAATATCACTAACCATGATTGACAGCAGTTACCACGTCAGTCTTTTCATCTTTGGAAGCTCTGATCAAGAACTCGTCCTCCGTACTCTGATTGCTATCCGGTCGTCCAATTTCGTCAATGAATTTTTGCAATCGGTTTCTGCTGTGGGTCCGCCCTGGGCACAAGTAAGGCGTTTTCCGCACTCGGCCCCCTGCCCCGACCTCGAAGGTCACCAAGCTCAACCGGTCTTTTATTCCAAGAGAAGCAAGGAAAAAGTCAAGTGATGTTTTGATCACACGTATTTTGAGATCTGCAGTGCTGCGAGGTGAATTTGGAGGCGGCAAGGACATGATGAGGATCAAGTCAAGGGGTGGATGGGGGAGAGGCGCGAGGGAATTGGATGGTCCTGATGATACATGCGGTGTTACAACGCCCGAAGGTCGGGTATCGTAATGCAACATCGTATCCTCCTCGCTCAGGGTCTGCAGCTTGTTTTGCATTGATCGTTGATGGACCGAGCCTTGCGACGTGGCCGATGATAGGGTGGATCGTGAAGACACCTGGAGAAGGCTGTCCGCAGAGCTGGGTGTGGTAGAAGCTGTGCTAGCGCTTAGCGCACGAGATAACTTCTCTGAAGCACCAAATTCCTCTATGTCCAAACCACCGCCAAACGCAGGAGGAGAATGATTCCCTTGATGTTGTTGGAAAGAGGTGACAAGGGCTTGGATCTGGCTTCTCCACGCCTCAAGCGAAGAGCGATCTTTGAAGACGAGAATAAAGGAATCCAAGCGTTCATCTTCCATCTCGATCGTGAGACTCAGGTCTCCAGTTGTGTTGGTAGTAATCCGCTTGATGTGCCGCACGTAGATACGCCCCTTTAACCTAAGAAATCCTCTCGACTGACTGCCTGAACCAGATATGGCGGTCGACGAGTCGTTGAACCCAGGAGAATGCAAGAAGCGACCGAGGGAACGCTTCTTCTCTTCTACTACGCAGATAATAGCTTCTTTGAATAAATAGACGGAAAATTCCCGGACAAGTGAATCGCGGCGGACGGACAGTAAATCGTACATCTGCAATGGGCCAAGCCCAGATAGCGCATGACCCTTCCAATCAATAATTCGATTTCTGAGATCGTCGACGATCGCGTTGAAAGGGGATTCCTCCTCAAGAGATTGCGACGGCGCATACCGTGACGATTCCGTATCGGTAGCGTTGTATGGAGGAGCCCATCCATCAGACGACGGGTAATGTGGGGGCTGTCGCTCTGAGCCCCGTGGTGTCAGTTGAGAGAGTTCGGTATCTTGTCGTGTGTGTATGGAAGTGTTTCGAAGGGGAAATGGTTCTGACACCACTGGCCCAGGTATAGGGGATGTATTACGCCTTGCAGGAAGTTCGATGACGACAATACAAGTGAGCGGCTGGGACATATCTCCAGACCTGGCAATGGATGAGAATTCAGGCCGGACCTGAATAGAAGGAGCGACGACATAGTGAGAATCACTGGGTGTTGATTTTACAGAGACGGCATGATCAGTGGGGTCATCGTCCATAGGGTTGTATGGTGTTGTCGGCGGAATGCGACGGTTTCGTGAGGCTGGTGTATCGCGGCCGGGAAAAACTGCGGGAGCAAGGGGATCACCCATGCCTGTGAGAGCAGCCAATTCTATGGACGGGGAATGAAAACTGTTCGACTTGTAGTACTTGAACAAAAACACTGACTGTTTGTTTTGCTATTGTCGCCATCACCGACTTTCATGGGACGACGGCACACGCCGCACACGCCCAAGTTGGACTTGCGAGGGACGGCGGACCTAGATTGACCAGGGGGAGGGCCATAGACAGCAGTAAAACATGCCTAGAGAACGGGGAATATGAGAATGTGAGAATGAGTAGATCTGCGTGCTTACTTCGTGAAGTGAATGCCCGCATTCGGGGACAACGTGAGGCTTTTCCCCTGGCAACCTGAAGCTGAAACTGAGAGGCTCGAGACACACGGGACATTCCTGTTCATCGTCGAGGGTATCATGATTTGAGACAACGGGGAGTGGTGGAGGTGGCATAGGTGCGAAAGGATGATGGTTATGGTTATCGGGGGTGATTCTTGAAGAGTCAGAGGAGTGGAGGGAGACTTGGGAGGGAGAACGAGCGAGTTTGCGGTGGAAAACGGACTGGAAACCCTTGAGAGTTGAATTCTTAAAAGTGGGCGCCTTTGGGGCTGCGCGAGGAGGGGTAAAAGTGGGGGAAGGGGGGAGTTGATTGAGGGTATGTAAGTGATGAGAGTCTAAAGATGGAGACGGATCCGCTTGATTTCGGGACGACCAAGAAGGCGAGTGTGAGAGGGCAAGGGATCGCATTCAGGTAAAGAAAACAAGGTTGGTGGGCAACAACGTTTCGACTAACGTCAGGGAGAGCCCTTGAGAGGCGCTGAAGGGGAATGAAAGAAAAAAAAAAAAAAAAAAAAAACAGGACGCGTATTACGGCGAATGTCGTATGTTGAAACTCGCCGCTAAACTTTGTGTATGACTTCGCTTCTCGCTCAAATTTCCACCCTTGTTTTTTTTATCTACTACCCGCGACCCGGCGACCGTGACGACGGCTTAATGTCCGCCAGCCATCTCGACCCATGCTGTACGTATTGGCCCCATTCAGCGTGCCATAGAGACCAGTTGCGAGCCAGCACTGTACTTTGCCAGACGTGGTTCGGACGCTTCTTGAATTCAGTTTGGATTCAAGGGTTCGTTTGTAGTAGGAACGAAGTGGGTCTCCATTCGCCAAGTGAGTTTCAAATCCATGCTCCGTCGGAAGATTGCTGATGAAAATCTCCATCATTTGTCTGATGCAGTTGGATAGGCTCTCAGTGATAGGCTGTGTTTGCCCGGTGCGAGCATCCTAATTCCCGCAGCAACTCGGGATAAGAGTCAGCTGTCGGATCGATGCGGTCGTCGAAGTGTATGAATACCTCTGGATCAACAGATTGACAAGTCGCACGAATTGATATTCTGCCCTCCGCCATGTCCATGTCCCTACACTCGGCTCCCGTTGATTCACATGGCAAGCAGCCCCTCTCTCCCGCCTATCATGAATTCCCTGCCCCCATAAAGACATCCTCCGCCGGATTTGATTTCCATGGCGAGTCTGACAGAACTCCTCCTAGTATTTTGCTTAGGATGGTATAGTATATTATATGCACAGTTCTCCTGAACAGACTGAATATGCAAGGCAACTCCATGCGCGTATTGGACGCGAGTTCCCTGAGGCAAGGGCCTGTTGTGCTGTCTCGTTTTCGTTGCTTATTTGTTCACCCAATAGTTCCCCCTCTACCGGCTTTGGGACAGACCAATCGGTATGTCAAAAGTCCAATCATTGAATTGTGGATATGCATGACCCACGGGTCAGGGCCGCACCCGACTGCTATGTTTGAGGTCAACACATTTAATCCCCATCAAACAGGAGCGCTCTTTTCTTGGCTCGTCGTGCATCGTGGCCCCTGCGAGTATGAGATTCAGCCAATTGTACTACAAATGGCAGCTAATGCCATGCCTTTACCAGTGTCTTCATTCATCCAAACACCGGTAATCCGTACAGGGACCATACGGAGCTCGCCACATGGATAGGAAGTCGTTGGCCGTTAAACTTGGATATCCTGAAATCATGAAATTGGTTGCGTTTCCGGCTGGTACACGTCTGTGACTTGCTATGTGGCGCTCGTCATGCGGTGGATGAGCTCGAAGATGGTCCCCACTCTCACAATACATCTTCGCTGTGCACTTGTTAGGAGCCACGCCAGCGTGTACAATTGGTTTCGGTGCCATATTTCACCACGGTCTCGGATGCACCTAGTGAGGCCTCCGTGCTGTCATATTTAGAACCATCAAAATATATTCGAAAGTCTGGCAATCTGCTTCGCGTAGATAATTTCGGACAGTACTTATGATAACCAGTTTTGTATCTCCCCTTGTACTAAAAACAATTTCTCGAGAGGGGTTTGATTGAGAAAGCCAAGACAGGGCCGTAAAATATTGAAACCCCGAACATGCACTTGCCTGAATTCTTGATCGGCGTGATTGCCTCTGAGACTCCTGTCACTGACTCATTTTTTCTTTCCAAAATTTCATAGAGTTCTAGCCAAGAATCTCCCTAGGACAAAAAATTTGGATTCGAGTAATTCGCGAGTTGTCCAAAAAAGTTCGAACACTGCGTCAAGTATAGTGCGGTGGCACTGGAGAGATCCGATCCACGAACCGTCATAAGCATAGCTGACACGCATGTGATTTGATTCTTGACCATCGTCCTTTACCATCATCTTCCATGGCCACTTCCCGCTACATTCTGGACAATGCCCTCGATGCTGTGGGTAATACGCCCATCATCCGACTAGACAAGATCGCTGCTGAGGAAGGCCTCAAATGCAACCTACGTATGCGCTTGCCACAATTTCGCTCATGGTTCGGAAGCATAAACAACCTTATCTTTATAGTGGGCAAGGTCGAATTCCTCTCTGTGGGCGGCTCAGTCAAGGATAGAATCGCCAAGGCAATGGTGCTTGCTGCGGAGAAGGAGGGCAGACTCATTCCCGGACAGAGCGTCGTTATCGAGCCAACCTCTGGCAACACAGGTCTGTTCCTTCACATATCATGCATGCGGCTTATCTGAGACGAGAGGACGAACAGGTATCGGTCTCGCTATGGCGTGTGCAATCAAGGTACTACCAATTGCCTCCAGGTTGATTGGTTGCTGAATACGGTAGATAAGGGATATTCCGTTATCATCACCTTGCCTAATAAGATGTCCCGGGAGAAAGAAGCGCTCCTTCGAGCACTCGGAGCCAAAGTCATCCGCACACCTGATGGGGAACCTTGGGATTCCCCCAACAGCCATATAGGTAGAACCCCCACTGTGTCTCTCGCACCCCTCGTGGCTGAATTCCTTAACGATCGTAGGAGTGGCGCAGCGGCTGCAGCGTGAAATTCCGCACGCCGTCATTCTTGATCAGTATGGTAACGTCCGTATCACAGCTCGTTTGGCTCGGGCGAATCCTTACAGTCAACAGGTAAATAACCCATTGGCTCATGAATACGCGACTGGGCCAGAAATTATCGATGCAGTCATTTCTACTCCATCCTCTCCGTTGAGACCATCGTCCATGAAAGTCGATGCTTTGATCGCTAGTGCAGGTACCGGAGGCACCATCACTGGGATCTCTCGCGCATTGAAGAAAACCCACAATTCTGACTGCATTGTCGTTGGAGTGGATCCAGTCTGTGTCATTCACTGTCGTATGCATTGTGGTTATTGATGTGTGACCTATAGGTTGGCAGCATTCTCGCATTTCCTGACACCCTCAATGATCGCGTTGGCAGCCCCTACGTCGTCGAGGGCATTGGCTACGACTTTATTCCAGAAGTCCTTTCGAGGGACCCAGGCGACGTTGACACTTGGCTAAAGACAACTGACGAAGAGGCCTTTAAAGCCGTTCAACGCCTCATGAGGAAAGAGGGACTCCTTGTCGGGGGTAGCAGTGGCAGTGCACTCAGTGGTACTCTAACCTGGTTGAAGTCCAAGCAAGGACGCAAGTTCGCCGACACAGAGGGTATGAATGTTGTTGTGCTGTTACCAGATGGGTGAGTATGCTGGGCCTTCCGGGGGAACGCTCTGATCAAAATTCACTCTAGTATTCGAAACTACATGAGCAAGGAATGGTTCTTAAACTTGGCGCTGCGCTCGGAACCATCCCCTCTCGCGGATCAGTCCGACGAGTTGGAAGCATCAATGCGACGTGCATCGTTGTAAACCGAAGCAGTTGGAGCAGCATCGATAATCATGGAGGTCTAATAGGCGTATGTTAGAGAGCATCGCAGTTGGGTATTTGTAACATTAGCAAGCATTTTGATTCAGCGAACATAGGTAACTGCGAGTCGAGAGGACTACTCGGATGGAAATTAGTGGCGAGTGCCTCCAAAAGGAGTGGTATCCAATACTCAGGTCACTTTGGACTGCAATTCAACGGTGTTCTTGAAAGCACCTAGCAGGGCTGATAACTGGATTTTCTCGCTAGCTCCGGTTGATAGTCTGTGTCTGGAAGAAAAGGCAAAAAATCTCGTCGACGAATCAGCAGACGTTGACGTTGCTACTCACTCTATGGTTGCAAGGAAGTCCAACAAGGTACACCCGGGCCTGGGGTTTGAAATCGATTGTTTCCACATACTCGTACGCACCAGAAAGCAAGTCTTGAAGTGCAAGTCCTCGCTCTGTCTTCATGGCCGTTATCACTGCGGAATTGCACATTGGTCCCAATCAGCTCCAATTACGTTTGTGGCAAGCAACATACTCTGTATCGACGTCGTGAATTCATCCGAGAGCATCGAGTTGACTATCGTCTCAATGTCCGATGGATGTGGACTTCCAGTACAATTGTAGACTTCCGTCTCCCCCTACTGTGTCATAGGCAGCATGGCATGCCTGAAGGACATTCAGTGCTCTTCGCATATCACCCTTCGAGAGCTTAAGAAGTGCTTGCTTTCCATCAGGGGTTAATTTCGCTCTGGTACATGTATTCAGGTGCGCCTGTGTGAAGGGGTCACATTCTTTGGCACTCACCCTTCGGCCTCTACGACAATGTCCACTCTTTTCTCAACCTCCACGATGGGTAGAGGAGAGAACCGGAACCTTGTACATCGACTTTGAATCGCAGGGGCAATTTTGTTCACATAATTACAAATGATGCAGAAACGAACATTTTTGGTGTATTGTTCGATCACACGGCGAAGAGCTGCTTGGGCTGCCTGTGTCATCATGTCCGCTTCATCGAGAATGATGAGCTTGTAGCCCTTTGCGAACAGTGTGCGCGTTTCAGCAAATTGCTTGATTTGTTCTCGTACGACGTCAATTCCTCGGTCGTCCGAAGCGTTTAGCTGACATGATCTCAGAGTGTTGCGACGAGTCCGCGTAAGACGCACGCACCTCCAGGATTTGCTTTCTGTACTCGTTGCCATATATTCGTCTTGCAACAGCCAATATAGTCGATGTCTTTCCGGTCCCTGGTGGGCCATAGAAGAGCAAGTGTGGCAGTCTATTTTTCTCGATAAACCTCTCGACTGCAATCAAGCATGAGCGATTTTCTAAACGACCCAACGACGATGCCCACTTGTAGTCGTGATGTCTTTATGAGAAACGACATCGCTGAGCGAGACTGGTCGGTATTTTTCTACCCTGAAAGGATAGTCATGAACATGTGAGCCCGAGACGCGTTTGACGAGGGACATACCAGGGCAATGAATCGCTGTGAGCGATAATGTCTACAGCTTTTTCCTTCCCTTTGGACGCGGAAGGGATAACAGCGTCTATGTCCATCTCGTCGTCGCTATCCATGATACCAGGTCGCTTTCTAGTTGTGCAGTAGTGAGACACTTGTCGCGAACGCGACCTTACTGTGGACGCGACGCGACCGTGACGTGCCTCTATTCGATTACCTAATTGCACTCATTAGTCATGCGCAGGGGATCTACCACGCACGGACCACCAACAGAAGATAATTAAGGTTTCGACTGATAATTCTCTTGCTGACTACAACTCTTGCTTTGTCGACGACTCCACCGTTTAGTTCGTTGGACAGACAAAGGCATCCGACAAGATGCAGATTTTCGTCAAGACGTAGGTTCACTGTTTTTCCAGTTTCGTCTCCGTATGTATTGATTGACGAACGCAGCCTTACGGGCAAGACCATCACCCTCGAGGTCGAGTCCTCTGACACCATAGATAATGTCAAGGCCAAGATTCAAGACAAGGAGGGGTATGTCGATCATTCTTTTCATTGGTCCAATCGTCTCATGACCGTGTAGCATTCCCCCCGACCAGCAGCGTCTGATCTTCGCCGGCAAACAGCTCGAAGACGGTCGCACTCTTAACGATTACAACATCCAAAAGGAATCCACCCTCCACTTGGTGCTCCGCCTTCGTGGTGGTGCCAAGAAGCGTAAGAAGAAGACATACAACGTCAGCCCTACATCCTCCCCGTTGTTGATTCTGAAACTGAAATACGAACTACAATATAGACCCCCAAGAAGATCAAGCACAAGCGCAAGAAGGTCAAGATGGCCATCCTCAAGTACTACAAGGTGGACTCGGATGGAAAGATCAAGCGTCTCCGCCGTGAATGTCCCTCTGCCGAGTGCGGTGCGGGTGTCTTCGTACGTGCTCCTGAGATGTTTCTTGTTTCATATTCATCTTTTCGTCTATAGATGGCCTTCCACAATGACCGCCAGTACTGTGGCAAGTGCGGTCTGACCTACACCTTCGCCCCTGGTACCAAACCACCCGTCGTGTAGTAATATGTCTTGATATGTTGTATGCGTATGACTGAATGCGATCATGTCACCGAACAAGCGTTAATATTCGTGTGCATCAATCAACGAGCTACAGTTATGGCAAACCTGGCGGACATCTGGAGGTACACTCCCATCCACATAGTCTATGTCTATGTCTAGTGACAGTCTAGGTCTAGGTCTAGGTAATCTAAGTCTATCATAGTGGTCTGCATCTATCATACATCGCTATGAGCTTCTACGACCAAGGTTCGACACGGTGGTTTGAACGACAGCCCATGCATCCTCATGTTCACCGACAAACCCGGGCGTCACATCCACCAAAGATGGGAACAGCCTGGAAAGCATTGCCGAAAGCGATGGAACGTCAGGTCGGGAAGGAGAATTGATCGTGAGTGAAGCAAGAGGATGAGAGCCAAGAGGGACTAGGCCATGGTGCTCTGAAAGGGGAAGTGAATTCGCGTCCAGGGTGATGACAAGGCTCCTGAGGTGCTTGCACCCTCTCGCCAAAGAACAGAGGCTCGCCAGCGAGCTTCTAGGCTTCCAAGTTGTCTCCACATTTTCGAGGGCAGTGTGGGCACCTAGTTCGAGTCGCTCGAGGAATGGCCACCACTTGGTCATCTCCTCGATAGCTGGATCCGACAGGTCGGGTGGCAATGAAGAGTCGAGTATGAAACATCGAAGGGGTAACTTCGAAAGTGGTTGGAAGTGATCTAGAGTGAAGTATTTGTCCGGGGTATATGCGGGTACTGTATCCTCGGATTCGTCGATGGAGATGGCATGTTCAAGAGTAAACTGGTGCAGCGGCAAGGTTGTCATCGCCTTGAATAGGCCTTCAAATGCTGATGGTGGGCCAGGACCTGTGGCATCTACGTGCAGAGAACAAAGGTTGTTCCGGGGCAGCTGTCGAAGTATTAACGCTACGAGCGCCGGCCGAGCACGGATCTTCAGGTTTTCCAGTGCAGGGAAGAAAGAGGCATCACAGCTGCGAGCGATTGCGGTCGATAAATATTCGTATGACAAGCAACTTGCGTGTACATCGAAATCCACCAAGAGAGGGAAAGCAGACACTGTCATGAAAGACTGCTCTGTCAAGGATGAGAGGTGCAGCGACAACGAGTGCAAAGTTGTGATGCTGCCGAGAGGCATGTGAAGGCATTCTGATGAATGTCCCCTAACATACAGTTGCTCCAATGAAGAACACCCTTTCAAAAGTGACATCATACCATGCACGGTCGTCGAGGTCGAGTTGGATTTGGTGTAACCAACCTGCAGCGCGAGGGCCCGTAGCCGAGGAGCCAGGCTCATACGTAAGGCGACTTCCCCAACGGCTCTAATCTCTATGCGGGCAGACTCGAGGTTACTAAGTTGATGAAACAGGTGCATAGGAATGCTTGTCAAGTCCACGAGCACGCGATGGCAGTGCACAATGTGTTTGACACGAATTGCATACGAATGGAAGGCTGTAAATGTCACATCTTGCGTCGTTGGACCAAGTCGCTACGAACAAGTCAGTAGCCGCTGTCCCTGTGGAGCGAAAGAGACGTACAATGTTATCGTTCTGCATCGAAAACCCTGGCAGAAGAGACAACAGCGGTACGGCTGATGGAAGTTGTCTCCATATGTAGTCCAAGGCAGGGTCCTTCCAGGCTTGACAGCACCTTGCAGCACAGCACAGTGACGATTTGCCATCGTTCAAGATGACCTCGAATATGAATTGGAGGATCTCATCAATGAGGAGGGCTGAATGCATCGTTTTCGCCTTCTGATTGGAGTGAGATGCATATTTTCTCTATGAGTGGACAACGATACCTTGTACCACCGAGGTCTACCGTCCACTGACTTCCAGTCACCGCCCCAACCACCGGTCGAATGTCGAACGCTGAAGGATCATGTCACCAAAGCGGTGCCCGCAAAAAATTGTCGGACTCCGATTGGCTGATGATCATTACGTGACCACAACCTAGTTGGCAAACCCCCTAGCTCGTTTTCTCATGGAGAGTTGTAAAATGAGAGAGGATTGTAATTTAATCAAAGAATCGCTAGCCCCACTGTCGGCATGAGCTACATAACGGACTCGAAATACGTTGTCACGCACTATACGGTTACGGCGTATAGTTTGACTGCTGAAAGCTACCCTGATTGCTGTCTATCGAAAGCTCTAGCTGTGCCGACGTCCACTTCTTGTCAGGTATTGTGGGGTAAGTGATTCGAAGATGAGGCATCTAATGACACTACACCATCGACGTCAGTGGGGATTTAAGCTTGTTACGATCCACGGTATGAGATGACTGACCCTAGGCTTAACGCACCGGTATCAACTCCGTTCACTAGAGACAACAGTTTGCGTGCGTTCGAATACTTCTCGCCTGCGTTGCGACTCTTCAAACTCTTGCTGCCTTTGCTGCATCTTTCCTCTTCTGCGTTCGTCATCGCGCAATACCCCTTGGAACATGTCCTATGCCATCGTAAGAAGACGGGTTCACAGTAGAGAGAATACGATACATACATCGCGTTCCTTGGTTTGCTGGTAGTGAACGCCCCATATGATGAACGCAGAGGTGGCACATGAAACAGCCAAGGTCGCCTTCGCCCGGGTCGACATGGATCTGCACTAGTACTGATGAACCGGCTCAGCCACAAAGGCGCACAGTGGCACAACACAAGTAAACACAGTACACCAACTCCGACCTCCCGACTCGGTCATCTTTCTATCGCTCGAGCCCACAATCCTCGCTAGGTAAACCCATGCGTGAGCACTGAACATGGCTGCTCTCGAGGTGCGTGTAAGACATCCATCCTTGTCGTGCCTAACTGTCAAAATTTCAGGATTTCGAAAATACCCTTAAGGAGGTCGTGAGCGCAAAACGGCTGTCTGCCTCAAAAATGAACAGACTAACAGAGATCGCCATGAAATCGCTCGAAGTGCGTGTGCAGCCGATTTAAAGCACTGTCAGAATCTAATAAATAACGTTTTAGGATGATACGAAACTCGTCGCAATTCTCTACCGAACCCACAAGTCGTTGCCGAACTCCGCCAAAGTATCCAGCTTGTATGCCTTTGACGCTTTGGCTCGCGCTGCTAGGAGTTTAGTAAACAAACGTGGTGTCACGGGTGATATCAACTTGGAAAAGGGTAATGCTGCGACGTTTCTCCTCAAGATTGAAGGCGTCTTGGACGGACTTTTCCAGGATATGGTTTCCCTGGATAACTCAGAAGCAAAGGTTAGTTATTGGAACACACTCTTGCATGAAAATAATTCTGTGCGCTCGGTCACTGGCTTGCGCGAGTGGTTTGCGTTTTCGGTGTAGCTCGGCTGTCTATGGAACCCTGCCCCCCGTTTAACCCGTAGCGCGTTCTATCACATGACCTCCCCATGAAGGGGTAGTTAACAAAGTACAGAATTCTTACTTGACTCTAACCACAGGAAAAGACGAAGAAAGTTCATGAAATATGGGTCAAGACGAATACGTTTCCTTCGGCGGTGCTGACACGACTGAGGGATATCTTGTCGGACGTACGAAAAGGTGCTTATCAGAACCAAAACATGTGGCCGCTAAGTATTTCTTCCGCTTGTGTAATTCTAGCTATTTTTGCTGGCGCTCCTGCCTCCAATGAAATGAGAGTATCAACTGAAACACAATTTGGTTTACTTTTCCGTCAGAGAACGCTGTAAATCCGACACCACCCATCGATCCACGCACGACGGAGGCGCTGGCGATGTCCACGACATCTCAAGCGACCCTTGTCCCCGACGCGCAGGCAACCTTGCTTGCCTTGCTGGGCCAAGCAGCTCAGCTCACAGGCCAAGGCAAACCTGCAAGGTACGTAACTCGCGTCTACTTACCTTTTGCGTCAAAGACTCACCAAGAAATAATACCGTAGCCAAACACCACCAAACACTGATCCACAACTTCAGCAGACTCAATTGGCACTCCTGAAGCAACTAGCCCTTACTGCCAAACTCGCCAATGGTTCCCCGACACCCCCTCCAGGACAGACACCACTTTCGACAGACAGAAACCCTTCACCAGCCATGATTCCAGTGCCAGAGCCATCGCATTCCTCTTCGTGGCCACCGCAAACAGGAGTTTCACGCCTCAACACTCCAGGGGATACACGGCACACGCGTAACGGCTATCCAGATCGTGCGCGGGATCAACGCGACTTTCGTGACGAACGCCACCCGCGTGGTGGTGCTCGCGGTGGATATCGTGGTCGCGGCCGGTGGGATGATCACCACAACCAGGATCGATTCAGACATCGCGACCGGAACTGGGACCCTCCTCCACGTCCAAGACACAGCCGCTCGCGCAGCCCGCGCAGACAAGAAGAACGACGAAACGTGCGGCCATACAGTCCTCCCCATCGCCCCTTGAATGACAGAGACCCGCGTCATCAGCCTGATCTACATACGCCACCTACCAGCTCACACGGCAAAGATGAATTTGGACGGGATATCAGGGCGTCATCCCACTCACCTTCGAGATCAATGTCAGTCGAAGACACGCAGGCACTAGCTCCGATGGACTCGTCTGTAGATCCTACCGCTGGGGTCCCGCCAGATTATCATACACCTGTATCTGATCAGTTGCCGTCGGTAGCTGCAAGTACATCTGCGCAGAGTACTGAAACTCATACCCCAAGCTCGGCATCACAGCAGCAGCCTGGTCTTGACCAATTTGATATCAACACGTTTGATGCTACTGCTCCTTCATCGTGGGAAGCGCTGGGAAACCTGTGGCGAAATACTTACGGCTACCCGCCGTCACAGGAGGAACTCTTGCAGTTTGTGATGACTGGGAGCATGGCTGCTGCTGGGGTTGCGAGTGGCGGGTTCAACGGAGCACAGGGAGGTCAGTGGCCACAAGAAAACTGGCAAGAACAAGGTCCGCGGCGAGGTGGCAGGGGCAGAGGAAACTACGCGGGTGGGCGAGGAGGCCACGGCAATTACCGAGATGGAGGCGGGTACGCGAATGTCGTGGAGCAACTTGAATCTGAGCCCTCCTGTGCTATTGTCCTGAATGGAGACGACGAGCCAAGTGACGATCCAGCGGCAAATGAACAGTGGATGGCGCAGAATCATTCGGACGAACAGGGCGAGTTACACGATCCGACGGAAAACGCGGGGCAGATGGGCGGGAGAGGTGGTGGTGGTCGAATGCAGCGGGTTGGGGACAAGTGGAAGTTTGTGAGGGAGTAGCATAGCATATCACGTTAATATTTGTATAGCGTCATTATTTTTGTTCGTGCATTGTTGACTTGCAAAACCGATTCGAATGCTCTCCACTGCATTTCGACGGGCAACGCTGGGCGTTCGTCCGCTTCAAACCGCGTCCGCCGCATCGAGCGTCAACGTGGACGAAATTGCACACTTTTCCCGTCTCTCTTCATTGTGGTGGGACGAACATGGCGAGTTCGCATTGCTCCATCGCATGAACCCAACCAGGGTACAATACATCCGCGAAAAACTGATCGAAATCACGCACGAGGAAAAAGGAGAACAAGTAGGACGCAGCATGGAGCA
The DNA here is from genome assembly GCA_019096195.1 of Boletus sp. NGJ. Lineage (NCBI taxonomy): Eukaryota > Fungi > Basidiomycota > Agaricomycetes > Boletales > Boletaceae > Boletus > Boletus sp. NGJ. The sequence goes on from JAGTXK010000091.1 coordinate 633,021, forward strand.
GAGGCGGGACGTTCTCCGAGGACTCGACGTCCTCGACGTCGGGTGTGGCGGTGGATTGCTCTCCGAAGTAAGGGGTCGCACTGTCCGGTCTCTTCCATGCACGTCCTGAGCACCTCAATATTGTCATGCAGAGCCTGACCAGGATGGGTGCGCGAACACTGGGCATCGATGCCTCTGAATCGAATATTGGCATTGCATCCGCGCACGCCAGCGCTGATCCAGAATTGACCTCGACGACCTCGGCTGGCGAACTCGTATACCGGAATACGTGTGCGGAGGAACTCGTCAAAGCGCCGAGACGATATGACGTGGTGTGCTCGATGGAGGTCCTTGAGCATGTCGACAACCCCGCTGGCTTCCTCTCGACCTGCGCAGAGCTAGTCAAGGTACGTACCCGCTGGAACGTGTTACCGTTCCAAACCTTCTGACCCGCAAATCTTTGCCAGCCGGGCGGCCACCTTTTCCTGTCAACTATCGCTCGCACGCCCCTCTCTTACTTTTTAACGATCCTGGCGGCGGAGCACGTCCTGCGCAAGGTTGCAGTGGGGACCCACACATATTCCAAATTCATCAATCCTTCAGAGCTCGTGTCGTTCTTCTCAACGTACGCGTCACCATCGCTAAACCCGGAGATCCCTGGAAAGCCATGGATAACACGGACATACAGCCATGGCCTGCCCACACGCACCGAGGCTGAAGTGCGAGGCCTCATTTACGTACCCTGGAGTGGTAACTGGCAATTGATGTCCCGTGGTGCAACTCAATGGGGTGCTGCAGAGTGCAATTACTTGTTCTGGGTGCGGAAGCCCTCGGAGTCGTGAATAGTATTCAGTGCATATTGTTGGGCGGTCGAGTTTTGTCATGTCCCGATGCTCTACTCGAGCGAAGCCCTACGCACTACATGCATAACTTCGTTATGAAGAAAAGGTGTACTGTACAGAGTGGGTACATTTACATTGGTATTGTAAGGTGCCGTTCTTTGAATGGCGAGCGTGATGGGGATAACTGACAATAAGGAATGCGCCAAGAGGGAGTTCGAAATAAATAGTCCGAGGGGACAAAAGGGATGGTTGCGCCATCATGACATCAACCTCTCACCCCAGACAAGCCGTTGTCGATGCGCTCGGTAGGCACCGCTTATGGCGACCCAGGCAACCCACAAAAAGGTCACCAACAAAACGGCGAATGAAATCCGCATCAGTGCTTTCCATCGCAAAGATACTGGCGCGGAAGAGGTGAATATGATGACTCTCCAACGTTCACGAAAGTCCGTATTTAGCCACATCAAACTGGCAACGAGCTCTTGCGCCTACGAAATACAATGTCATTCATTCGAATTGAAGAGACCTGTCGGAGGATGACGCACTTTCGTTCGGCCAGAGTCGTACGCATGACGGATGTTGGCGACGCGCGAACGGATGTGGGGGAGTGTCGTGGAGAGATCCTGAAGAATAAGCAACGAGTCTTCCAGCTCGTCTCGCAATTTTGGGATATCTGAACTCAAAGCCTGGTCTGCCCGCTGTATGTTCCTCTGTGCGGGGTTTTGAACAAACGAGAAACATGTCCGCATAAGAATCGTCACACACATTGAGCTCTGCCAGTGCGCCTTTGATCGACGATTCGATCGCTCTGAAGTTACCCAAGTGTTCTCGCAGCTTGCTCTGAAAAAGAACATCGGACTGAACATGGGTGGCGTAGGCGAAAAGGAGTGCGGTTGGCTTACGTCGAGATCCTTGATCTGAGTGTCGAACTGAACTGCGCGAGACAATGCACGCTTTGCCTGACGGTTGATACAGCGGGAATCATCGTCGTCCATGGGCGGGTATCTAGTACTGCCGGTTGATATGATGAGGCCCCTGACGTGCAGCGGACAGCGATGACGGTCACTCACAGTGCTGACTGTTGCTGGCAGACAGATCCAAGATACGTACCAAGAATGATGGGAACGAGCACAGAGCGTTGCCAAGCCCTTTAATTTTTTTTTTGCGCGTCACCACGAGGCGACCTTGTTTTAGGAAACGCGCGTTTCTCTCTGCGGATCAAATGCCACCCACGACCCTCTCCGACGCCGCTCACCGCTTCTGCGAGCACTTTGCACACAAGGAGGCGATAGAGACCCTCCTCACGCACTTCTCCAACACCCGTCCGTGCGAGGTCGTCGAACATGGTCTCTCATGCCTTGCCCCCTTCCTGGGCAGTCCGTTCAGAGGTCTTGACGGCGTGCGGCGCTACTTTTCCACCGTCGCCGCTCTGATCACCTACGAGGACATGCGCTTCTCAGAGTATATCATCGACGTTGAGGTCAGAAAGGCGTCGGTCAAGGGCACCGCGACCTTCACTTGGATCACCACGCGCGAAAGCTGGGACGAAACGTTCACATATGTATTGGACTTTGACGACAGAGATAAGATCACCCGTTATCAAATATGGGGTGATACCGGTGCCCTGTACCTTGCCAGCCAAGGTCGTCTGAGACAAGTGAGCGATCTCGCAGGTTAGGGGCCCTTCTCAGCACAAATCCCTGACAGTCCATGTATTCAATGCTAATCGTGTATCTAATACAGGTAAAGACGTAATACAACTAGGCGACATGGGGATTTTCGTCGACCCAAATGTTCGCGAGATGATACATACAGGCTGCGTATTACCAGATTGTAAAATAGCGTGGATTATGCTCGCAGGGACAAACTAGTCGAAAGACGAGCACCGAGAACGTGAGAGCGGCGGCGACGATCGTCAAGTTACGCATGACACTATTGAAGTACACAGTTAGAGTGTCTCCCGCTGTTTCGTTTCTTCTGGGAGTCAGAACCCCCGGGCAAGGCGCCAGGGATATCCTGCTGGACCATTTCGAACGCAGAGCCGCCGTTCGATGTAATTTTAGACGAGGATGCACCTTCAGAGGCATGTTGATTGGCCCGACGCACAGATTCCGTATCAGGCTCCCCAATCGAGAAGAACGACCGTCTCGGCTCTCGTCGACTGGATTGACTGTCCATCGTATTTACGCTCCTCGGACCCGTGCTATTGCTCGACTCAGACTGCGGTCTCTCTGCCGAATTTACGTTGTGCTTGAGCTTGGATGTTTTCCGCTCTGGAGCTTTGTCTTCTGCGTTTCCCACAAGGATCGGCGACGGGAGGGCAGACGGTTGAGAAACCGATAGAGATGAACGTGAACGCCCAAAGCCAGATATGAATTTGAATGCAGCAGCAGGTTTCGTGGGAAGCGCCTGGGTGGAGTTAGGGGTGGACGAGGTGAGATCGGCGCTTGGACGCAGAGACGGTGTGGCGAATGAAACTTCAGAGGGCACCACCACCGAGGCGTGTACAGGCAGGGGAGACGTATTTGCACCATCGTGGGACTGATGCAATCCGTTGGAGTTGCTGTTCTCTGCAAACTGCGCATACAACAAGAGCTGCGAACGAAGGTCACAACTTGGCGCCGCATCTTGTGCACACTTTGCGTGGGCTATGAGGCTGCATCGATCGCAAATAACCCCATTCTTTTTCACGCTCCCAAGGCACACTCTACAAATCATCGCTACCGTACATTCATTGAGTAGAGTACAGCTGCGGATGGAACGGTTGCTTACATTTTCCAAAGATGGTTTTTACAAAAGTATGATTCCGAGGCGGGACCGGTGTATCATCAGGGAGAGGTGACGCGGGCCCGAATGGGACGTTCTGTTGTGGAACACTTGGCTCCTCTGCCATAGGAGGCTCTGACGATGGCGCTTCCATGATGGGTGAGTTGATCTGAGCAAGCACCTTGGCAGCGTCTGTCTTTTGAAGGTCGGCACTGACGCGGCGGAGGAAAGGGATACTATCCTGAGGACGGAGTTCCTGGTGGACGGGTTAGGCATGCCACTTGCTTAGCAACGAGGCTGTCTTACCTTGAGCGCGTCCCAATTCATCTTTAGCCATGGGTGTTCACAGAGGCTCTCGGCGTCTGGGCGCCGCAGAGGGTCCTTGTGGAAGCATTGTTGTAGAAAGTCTTCGAGTGCCTCGGAACGGTCGTCTGGCAGTGGTGGCATCTCGTCTTCGACGATTCGAAACATCACTGTCCGATCAAATCAATCACATCTGGCGTTCAACACATGGTTTAACACGCACCCGTCATGGTGTTCGCAATCTCCCCGTAGGGAGGACGGCCGGTAAGAAGTTCGATGACAGTACACCCCAAGGACCAGATGTCTGATTTCGGCGAAGCGCCCTTGAGTTCAATCACCTCAGGAGCCATCCAGTTGGGAGTGCCGGCCACGCTGTTAAGTTCGCGTTCCATCGCCCGAAGATTGAGAGAGACACCGAAATCTGAAAGCTTGATATTTCCGGTCTTGGTGGTGAGGATATTCGCGGCCTTGAGGTCGCAGTGCACAACTTCGCATTTGTGGAGATAGTACAAACCCTCCAAGATCTTGACAACATAGCTGGCGACAAGGTGTTCATTGAGCTTCCCAAATGCCTTTAGTGTCTGCCCGAGCGATCCGCTTTCCGCATACCTCGACCAGGAGTCAGTGATCAGTGGCGTCAATGTAAAACGGGTTCCCTCACTCAAGGACGATGTTCAAGAATTCCTCGTCTCTCACCATTCCCTCATACTTGACGATGCCTGGGTGTGACAAACTCTTCATCAAGTCGACCTCTTTCATGAGCTGCATGACTTCTTCTTCTTTCAGACCCTCCAGTCGAATACGCTTGACAGCCACCATCTGACCCGTGTTCAGGTTCAAGGCCCGGTAGACAATTCCGAATTGACCTCGACCGATACAGTTGCCGAGTTGCTTAAAGCGGAGACGCATGAATGCACAAAAATGACATGTCCGAGCACAAACTCACGAATCGCACGGGTGCTTTGCCCTCTTCTTCGACTACGATCGTCTGGCGTCCCGTGCCACCATCCATCGACTCGCGACCAGGTAGATCACTAGCATTTCTATTATTCACGTATCTCAAGACCGACGATATTCCCATACCTGGAACGACGCGACCTTCCGAGCTCATCGTAAGAACTCGGTCGGCTGCGTTGTTTTGCCTTCGGGTCATCAAACTCGCTATAGAGTCGTCCGCGTATGCGGGACGCATCCGGTAGATTAACTGGACTTTGCAGGGAGTCGGGGGAGGGTGATGCCCGGGTGCTGTGTTCCCCAGATACCGCCCTAGGAAACGGTACCGCGGATGAGCTGCCCTCTCTGTCTGGATCATCCAAGGTACCACGTGGAACGTAGATTGCATTACGACGGGCGCCATTTCTTGTGCTTGAGCGGCGCAATATCACTTTGGAACCAGGAGAACCAGGGATAGGACTATCAGGACTGGCGTCACGACGCAAGATAGATTCCTTGGGCATGAGTACAGGATCCACACTATGCCTGGGCCGGTGAGTGGGCCGGCGCGGGGAGGATGGGACCGAGTCAGTTCCATCATTGTGGCGGGAAACCCCCATGAGGTATGGTTTTCGTGGCGGAGAGGCGGAAGAAGGGCCGAAGCCAAGTGGGGATTCTCCTCGGATGGTCTTTGTCTGGATAGGAATAGACCGGGGAGGGCTTGCTTGGAAGGCACCCATGAAGTCGTCAGGCCACTTCCCTTTTCCGAGTCGAACACGAACTTGTTCCGCTTCATGGTCCCGCTGGCCGCCATCATCTACGGGGGACCTGGCTCGAGCAGTCTCGCGAGAGCTTGATCCACAAGCGCTATTCTCCTCTTCCTCAAGGAGACTGACAAGGTCGGGAGTGGCGGATTCGCTAGGTCTTCGATCTCTTGCTCGGGAAGCGTCCCCGTTGATACGCCTTCTGGCCATCTCTTCTGCCAGGGACGCAGCCACAGAGCTAGCCTCTGTTCTGGTAATGGATGGAACCTCTGAACCAAGCGACGTGGCTTCGGTGGTGGCAGTCCTGACAGTGCCGAACTTGTTTTGGGCACTGCTGTTGCGGCGAAGATCGAAGATACTGGAATATGCGGTGTTCTCTGTGATGTTGCTCGACGTTCTTGACTGTCTGAGCGGAAAGTCGTGACCATAATCTCCCATAGGAATGGAAGATTGAGAGTCGCGGGTTGGAAAGTCGAGGGAATTGGGATCAGGTGGTAAACCACTGCCACTATCATCATAGCGAGTTCGCAGGGGCGACTTAGGAGTCGGTGTGATCAGTTTCATGGAAGGAACGTCGTCGTTTTCTAGGTTCCCAACTGGCATGCTGACGTTACCTGCCGTACCACAAGAGGTCCCCGAATGAGGACTATCTGATCGTAACGGAGGAAGAGCCAGTTCGGGTGACGCCAAGTATTTCCGGCCCGATGTAGGAGGCGGAGAGACTGAACGCTGCTGTATTAGATTAGGTGTCGATGAAGCGGCGCGGGAAAGGATTGGTGGGGAGTAAAAACTATTATTAGACGCCACATCCCTGTTGCCTTGACCATGTATCACTTTGCTCCGGTCGACGGCCAGCGTATCAGATAGCTTCAAGAAAGAGATGATCGTTCTTGCCACGCGACACAGGGTCTCCGGACTTGTTTCGATGAGGTCGTCACGATAGAAGAGGTCATCAGAAGGTACTCCATGAGACGAACATGCTGCGAGGAATTTGGTAATGTTGCTGGTGCGCTTGAAGCCATCTTCTCGCGGATCAATTCTCAAAATCGCAGAAGGGACATGTTTGTTCATCAACCTAAGTAAGCAGATGTGGGTTGTTCTGCGTTCTGCTTCGGGGACGGTAATACTTACTGGCATAGAACCACGCCATCCCTGAGCGCTTCGCAGAAGAGTTTCCTCTCTCTCTCCTCTCCGGCGTTACTGACGACCGAGGAACTCAAACCTGTTACACCGACCTGGCTGGAGCTTGCACCTGGCAAAGCTCCGCTCTTTCCCCAGATGCGCTCAAGTCGCACTAATGGCTGCAGTCGAACCTCTACCTCGGCCCACTCTCTCGCATGCTCGCTGCGTGACAAATGCGGTGGTGGCTTACGTAATTCTTTGCACAACAGCGAGGTTGCGGCGCGAACCAGTTCACGTTGTTCAGGAGTTGAGGGAGAGTTGAGTGAGGCTGCAGATGTGTTGAAATTGCGATTGTGGACATATCCTGGGAGTTTTTGTGCTGGAGAAGTACCGCGGGGTCGTGCGGTAGAAGGTGAGGTCGGTCGAGAAGGTGAGGCCGTCAAGCGCCGTTGGGTGTCCATTGAACTCCGTCTAGGTGTATCCGTAGGTGATCTATGAGAAATCTCAGCCGATGATCGACGGGAGCTATCTATAGATGGTCGAGGAGTATCGACCGACAGTCGTTTGTTTGCTGTGAGATGTATTGGAGGACTCGAAGGCAGGTGGATAGCCGAGGCGGAAACGAGGCCGCCGTGGTAAGAAGTTGGGGTCACTCGCCTCGTCTGAGTCCGAACATGACCAGGGCTCGCTGCACGCTTTGGTGTTGGAGACGCTGGCGGGCTGTTGAGAGTGGCCCCTGGCCTTCTGGCCACTGTCCCCAACCGTCCTCTTCCACCTGGCTGTGGACTGGGAGAATCAGGCAGACTTGGCAAATCACTACTTGTTCGGGGGGTGTCGATGGAGGACCGAGCACTTGGCAGAGATGGCGTGAATATGGGAGAGGGTCTAGATTTGCCAGCTCGCGGAGACGCTGTCCCATTGCGTTCTGGAGTTCCTACACTGCTTCTATGTTCCCGGCGAGGGGCTAGAGGTTGTGGCGCACTGATGTCCCTAACTGTAGGTTGCATGCTTGCTCGACAGGTGCGGTCGCGCGCGATAGAATCGGTGGTAGGATTCAATGTTGGGTCAATGATCACGATCTGGTGAGGATTCGGAGAAGGTATGGGATGAGAAGAAAGGTGAATGGCAGGCGAAGACACCGAGGCTTGTCGTAGGGAAGGGGTGATGAAGCTCGTCCAACCTGCCACGCGAGGCTGGCCATGCCTCTCCGCATTGTTTACATGCTCTGTACTGACCCTGGTCTGGTCAGCGGAAGATACGGTCGGAGTTGAAGAGGGCGTGACAGAGTTACGACCAGCCCGTCGAAGCCCTACTTTCGATTCAAGCCGCTTAAACATGCCCGACCTGCCCTTGTCACTGTCGTCAGAGGTTGAATTATCATTGTCCTTTTGCTTGGCGGATATGGTTTCAAAGTCATCATTAGGGGCTGAGGCCTTGACCTTTGACCGCGTTGCCGTCTTGAGACCGTGTTCAAAGGAGGATCGGATGCGTTGTCTGAATGTGGTCTGTGAGGACTCGGGCGCGTCATGGTGTGGTGATGGGTGAGAAGTAGTGGACGACTCCGCACCGCGCGAAGAAAGGACGAACGGGATGGGGTGCGATTTGAGAGTGCTACGGTGCTGTGAAGTCATCTGCAAGGGATTGAAAAAAGGCGACTTAGAGGGGTTAGATAGAGCGAGGAGGGCCATGCATGGACCGCATGTAGCGCCACGATCACAGCAAGACTAAGGAATGTAGTAAGAAATAACGAGGTATGGTTGGAACCGAAGAGGGATGTTGATGGGGAGTGGGAACGTGCGCGATAACAACAGCGGGGGCCTGGGGAAGATATAGAGTACGAGGGAAGTCAGTGAATTGTCATCAAAGACACATGTCAGACAGAAGAGGAAGAACGCAGCAGAGCCGGCGGGATGGTAGATGTATACAGGGGTCGAAGAAAAGACGGAAATTTTAAGGGGAAATGAATGAAGCTGACCGGAGGATGCTCTGAGTCTGATGGTCGATCCCACACCACGTGAACGAACGGCTTAGCAGGGAGGCGGGAAACCAGTGTTGCAGGGTCGGCTGCAGGATGGCTGCCAGGACAGGGCGGGGGCGGTGTGAGACAGGGAGCAGGAAGCGAACGGAGAGTGGGACGGGAGGAGATATCAGTCACGGAAGAAACGTGGAGAAGACGACCAGAGAAAGCACATCGGCAGGTTAGCGTGGGAGGTGGAGGACGCGGAGATGTACAAGTTACATCTCGGAGCCAATGGGAATGCAAAGTGTCACCGTCTCGGTCGCTAAATGCGCATGACGCAAAGCAACGCATGGCAAAGGCTAGCAACGACCCCGCAGCAGCGATAATCATCCTGCCCCGTCTTTGCCCCCGGTCAGTGGCAATCACGGCCTCAGTGACGCACCTGCTAGCGCACCAGTGCTCTCCCCATTCGGTACGGCGCTAGAGATTGTCTCCCAAAGTAATTCAAATGAATGATTACCGTATCACCCATCAAGCCGTACTGACACGTGAACGGTGACAGTTGTGCTAGGGGAGCACCGCACTGACTATGAGCCGACCGTATTGGATGTATGTATGCGCTGTTGGACTGGCAGCGTCGGGCTCCTTTGTCACCGTCCGCATCGAGCCGTCAAGTCGAAACGCGTGTTCATGTCGAAGTAACCGCGGAGCAACATGTGCGCCACAACCGGAGGTTCGGAGTTTGAACTTCTCCTGTCCTTCACTCGCACACTATGCCTACCCGCTCACGAACGAAATCAGCGTCCAAGGATCTCCTCCAATCTAAACCACCCCGTTCAAAAGAAAAATCGACAAAGACAGACGACACCGTGAGTGACATCGAAAAGGAGAACAGGTCACGCACAGCACGCAGCAGATCAAAAGCACAAACCAAGCCAATAATCGATCCAACGCACGCCAAAAACGACACCTACTGTCTCTGCAACAAGCCCGACGACGGCTCTCCCATGGTCTGTTGCTCAGAGTGTCACGAGTGGTGCGTACCCTCACCCGCCACCTTCCCATCTCCTCATGGTACAATCCCTTTCGTTTAAAATACAGGTATCACTTCCGGTGTGTGGAGCTCAGCGTTGAGCAGGCTGAAGATCTTGGTATGTCCCGTCTTATGGCCTTCATCCTTTTTTGCTCATCACCACTCCGTCGTTGTAGAGGTGTATATCTGTCCTACTTGTACCGAGAATACCGGTCGACGCATGATCAGTGAGTCTTTTACGACAATCCGCGGCGCTCCTACCCGTGCACAATGTATATCGAGCATATAAGTTTTGTACCCTTACAACTTGTTCGCTATCCGTCGTCTGAGGCACCTGTTCCCGCGCTTTCTCTGCCAGACCATCCGTCCCTCTCGCATGATGGTTGCTGTCATAACGGCCGTGTTCATGCGTCTGCAGCCCAGTCGCGGCGCTCTGCATCTTCACAAGCTGAGAGGCTCCACGTTATTGGCGCGCAGCCATGCCTGTTGAGTCTCAGATGATCTGGTATGAGTCCCAGTAGTTTGAGCGCCCTGTACAATCGTAGACGCCCGCCCACGACCAGACTAAGTCCCTGTCGTACCGGGTGCATACGTTCAATCTCGGTCGCCCCACTGGGGACCTTTTCGTTGCCGTTCATTTCTTGACCGCTTTCGTTGTGGCTTTCATTGGCGACGTGTGCTGACCACACCGATCCGTCCGCAGTGCAGTGGGAAGGTCCAGAAACCCATTCCGACTTTATCAAGCTCTCACACGATGACGACGGCTCCAAAACGCCTCTACAACTTCCAACGCCACCACCCGCGTTATCACCTTCGGAATCGGAGGAGGACTCAGATAGCGAGGACGACTATGTGGCAGAACTGGAAACAGTAAAAGGGAAACGGCCCTCTCGGGTGTGTACTCTTCTATTGCTGTGTCAATCATGTCTGCTGATGCACGGTATCAATAGCGTCGTCCACGCCACGCAGTTTATGCATCGGATTCAGATCATCATTCCGACACACATACCCATGATCCAGGTACTCGCAAGTTTAGCACTCCGTTCTCTGAAGACAGGAGAACATCACCCGCCACCAGTAGTCATCTTAAACGGAAATTGGGTGCCTCACACCAGGCGCGGGAATCCAAACGCAAAAGGCCTTCAGGTGCCCCTATCTTGGTAGACGATGACCCAGCCAGAAAGTACTGCCTTGGAAAACTCCGGGATATGTTGCGCCCAGTTTTCCTCAGGTATCCCCGTGTAGAGGTCGACGACGGATCCGGTAACAAGCTCGATCTGAAAGCGGGGGATCTCACCGACGAAGGCAAGCAACGATTACAAAACGAAGCGGATGTCTTTGCCTCGGAGCTCGAGCAATGTCTGTTCGAACTCTATGGGAGAACCTGACAAACACGGCAAGCAGGGCGTCGGTCCCAAGTACAAGTGAGTCTCTCCTTCGCGGTCGACGTTGTACACTAACCGTCTCTTGACTAGGGAACGTTTCCGTATGCTTACTTTTAACCTGACTCAAGAGGACCGTGTCGCTATTCACCAACGAATATGCTACGCTACTATTTCTGCAAAGGAACTTTCTCAGATGAGCTCTACAGATCTGGCCAATGAGGAAACGAAGCAGTCCATCAAGCTTGCTGAAAAAGAGGCTCTGGAACATTCGATTCTCCAAAAGACGCTCATCCCTCGCGCAAAAATCACGCACAAGGGTTTACAAGACATCGAGGACGTCAACGGAGAGTCGGCAACATTGCAACGCGAGCGGGAGAAGGAGCGGGAAAAGGAAGATGAGGAGCGTCGAGAAGAGCGACGGGAGAGAGAGCGGCAGGCGCGACTAAAGGCCGCCGAGCAACATCAAAGGGACAGAGCCAGTTCCATCTCACAAGGGTCCATCCCGCCCGAATCGCCAATCGCACCACAGAGCGCCACGTGGGGTGGTCCCTTTTCTATGCACCACGACAGTTATTCACCTCCTATAGGTGACGATATGAGACCGCCCATTCACCCACTGTTCGCGCCATCTACCTCCGACCTCCAGACGTCCCCCGAGCCGGAACTAGATATTGCAGATCTCATTCATTTGGATGACGAGCCCGCTCCTCAAGACACGTTTGGTGATCATTTGCCTACACCCGCTTTAGAAGCCTCTATCATGCCATCTGAATCTGATCACCCTACCCCAGCGCCACCTGAGCCTGCGCCCCCGCCACCGCTGGTAATTCCTCCATCTTTGTCTGAACCGTCATCTGGGATTGCGAATTCGCCGACTCAGTTCGTCAAGGCAGAAACCCCCTCGCGCACGTCCTTTGATCTAAACGCACTATGGTCATCTCCAAGAACAGAGCCTGCTTCGCAAGATATAGCGAAAGAACCGGAACCAGAACCGGAACCCGAGCCGGAGCAACACCACAGGAGTCACCCGATCGAGGTGGACTCTATTGCTTGCGAAGCAACCGATCAAGATTTCGATATGTTCTTAGAAAAGGACCACGATACGGACGTTGCCCAAGACGAGCAGCCTCGAGACCCAGAGGCAGCGTTCCAGACAGTCCCACCCGTATGGACAGGCAAGGTGAGCAATGGGGTTGTTTGAGAAGGGTCTGTGTTGCTCATTTCCGTTCGAGGTTGCCATGCCTGTGGATTCTTCCATTCCTCAGCTAGCGCCGGTTGTTGCCCGCCAGGTTGGTGGTCGGACTTTGGGTGCTGATTCTTCTCTTTGGAAAACGCTTTTCCCATCTGATACGCTCCGGGTCGACGGCCGTGTACCAACAGAGAGTTCTGCACAGTTCTTATTGCGAACGAGACTAAATCCGCAAAAGGAACTCATTGCATGTGCATTCTCTCCTGAAAGGGGCGACGGCACGCTCCAAACATTCAGCGACTTTCTATTGCATAAAAAGTAAGTCCATTGGATGACCTGTAATAGCCGTTTCATTCTGACGTACCTCATCTCCAGTCGCCATGGACTTGTGTTTCCATGGGGTCATCAACCCAAGGATTATCACCCCGGAAAGGAGCTCTACATGGTGCCGCTTTTGGCGAGCATGCCGTTGCCGGATTTCATTGAGCTTTTGGATGAGTTGCGCCTACCCCAAGTTCGCCAGCACAACTACGTGATCGGTATCTGGATTCTTGTTAGGGGAAAGCTTGCTCCACCACCTACCGCCTCGTTGGTGCCCAGCGTGCCCCAACCCCAACCCTCAGCCCCCGCTCCAGCCCTCCCGGCGGCCCTCCAAGCCTACCCACAACTTGCCAACTCTGCACTAGCAGCCGAAGTCGCCGCGCTCACACCCGAGCAAATCCAGGCGATCCTTCGCGCACTGTCGTCCGGCAACGGCGGTATCCCAGGCATCTCTGGCGGACTCGCCAATGCAGTGGCCAACGTCGCGCACGTCCCACTTCCACCCTCCCTTCCACATCTCCATCCACACCCAGGTGTACCGCCGACGATGCCGACGGCGGGATTACCTCCCGTACCGCATGGGCCACCACATTGGGCGGGTGGCGTACCAAGCTTTCCCATCCCACCCGCACCAGGCGTCGCCTCCAGTTCGCTACCTGGACCCATCCTCGCACCTGTCCCTGTTCCTGGTCCCGCCGCCCCAGGTCCAGGTCCAGGTCCAGGTCCAAGTACCGCTTTCCCGCCCGGTCCACCCCCCACACACACACACATCCGCGCGCGGCACATCTCCGTTTATGGGTCCACACACGCAAACGCCACCTCGGCCGGGGATGCACTCCCCACGCGGACCCGCCGGGATACACCACTCCCCCTCCGGTCCGCGGGCGGGTGGGTACGGCCAGGGACGATATGACCACGACGACGGCCCGGGTCACCCGGACGCGCGGTATCGCGATGAGAGAGGCGAGCGCGATGGTGTGTGGCAGCAGTCGAATGGGCGTGGAAGGGGTCGGGGTCGGGGTCGTGGGCGTGGGCGTAGCGGCGGCGGGAGTGGTGACCGTGGAGGTGGTGGTAGCGACTTTGTGGGGCGGCCAGTGGACGCTGGGTGGGCGCGACATCATCGCGCAGGTGCCCCGAGTGGCCCTGGACAAGAGGATCGAGGGCACTGGGATGGGCCGTCGCCACCTCGGCGATGGGGCTAAGTCGTTTTCCTCTCGCCTTCTTCTCCCCTCTCGCGACAGGCGTTGATAAATTATTAGTCATCTTCATTCTCATCTTATCATTTCGATTTTTTTTTCTCTTTTACTCTCTCCCCTGGATATATCAGCTCGCCGTACGTGCTTTTCGTCTGTACTTGTGCCCGTAAAACCTACTAGTACTCGATCGATGATATCTCACTCGGTGTTCACGCAGTCTGGAACGACAAGGAATATAAAGACTTTAATACGAGGCACGTACAAGCTTACGCTGACGTGCGTCGCTCGAACAAGAGTAAATCGAGTAAAAACGAGAACAAAGTTTTGAGTTCATAAGTAGATTGTCTCCAAGGATTCCTTCCATTTGATATCGTTGCCTCCGAGAGCCTCTTTTGCGCCACCGTCAGCGCTGCAACTGCGCATGAAGCTGGACAAGTAGTTCCTCGATGCGCTCCTGCTGTCCTTCGATCCTTTCCATCCGTTTCATGCACTCGACCATCCCTCCGTTCTCCTCTGCGATCTCCTCCGCCTGTTCCACAGTCCGAATCCCCTCCCCCTCCCCCTCCCCCTCTTCCTGGTGACTAGGCGACGCGGATAACGGAACGGCCAACGTCTCTGCGCGCGTGTCCAGCGGCGGATATGCTGGTCTCCCCGACCCAGTCGGTTTCGTCGCCCACAACGATGTCTCGCTCGGGCGCTTGTGCATGGAATGCATCGACGGCAAACGGCGGCGCGTCACGGAGCCGTAATTGAGCTGCGGCTGCGGCAAAAACCCTGATCCACCACCACCGCTCGCGCTGTCCGAGATGAGGTCTTCCGGGTCATCGAGGAGGAGTGGTTGAAAGATTTGGGCGAGTGGGCTTTGGACGAAGTCGAGTTTGTGGGTCGAGGTGGTCAGTCGTCTGCGGAGGGAGGCGGGCCCGGAGGTCTGGCGGTGGTGACTGGCGTTCTGTTGTGGAGAAGGCGCACGCGGCGGTGCGTGTTGATGCTGCTGGCTAGGCTCGTGTTCCTTTGGGGACGGCGGGTGCGCTGGGCGGAGAGAACGCGTCGACAAACGACTCGATTTGTGGGATACCCGGCGATCGTGGCCGTTGTTGTGAAGGGGTCCAATGAGGGGGTCGTCTTCGGTTTCGACAGTGTGTTGCAATTCGTCTTCGATGTCAAAGATCTGACGATGACTAAACATCCTGGGTTCATTTAAAAAGAAACAGAACGTACGACATCGATGTCGGCACTTGATCCTGCTAGGCTCTCGAACAAGTCTGTAGGGGATGCACGATCGCTATCTGAGCCATTAAGAAGAGCAACCAATCGACTCACACAACCACTTGAGTGGGCGAGGTAAACCCTCTTCGATCTTTTCCAACAGGGATGAGATCGTTTCATAAAATCCAAGTGAGGCTGTTTTCTTTGCTTGACCTGTGCCAACATGAGAAAGCACAACTGGATGTTCGTGTTGCCGGCTCACGTTCATACCACGCGATGAGGAGGAGGATGGGAAAATTCGTGACTCTGCATGGGGTATAAGCACTAAGGGGGCTTAAAAATGCCAAATATTTTGACCTGATCAGAAACACGTTCACCTGCTGACTAATCAGTGGGAACATTGCGATAGGGAGGCATCGACCCCTTACTTTGTGGAACCATCTCGGACTCAGAACATAACTAGCGGGAAGAAGAATGCAAACGGCGACTAGGTTGACGGGTGGTTGGTAAGAAAAGAGCGAGTCGGCTTTGACCCTATAAGTGTCATGTGTCAGCAACCAAAGAACGAAAAATGGCACTGCGCGGATTAGTACCCTTCGATGGTAGAGACCGCTTTCCTAAACATGGCCTAAAAATAAACAAGATGAGCAAGGCGACTGGAGGCTGGGAGGTCGAAACCGACCTCGGCGGCAGCATCCTCGCTGATTCTCGCGAATGTATTCGACAAGATCTATCCACAAATCTATCAGGGGTGCCATCGACGGTCCTGTTAGGAGTGTACTTACAGAAACGAGCACTGGGTTATGGTATGAAGTGCCTCAGAACTTGCAACAAAATGACCACGTACCGGTTAGCAATAGTGTGTTGCTCAGGCATGCATACATGATCATGAGAATAGGGCCGAACACGGGGTCAAATTCGCCTGCACGAATGAACAACTAAAAGGATATGTATGTGGAAGACTGACCTGCTTTATTGAAACCAGTCGCGTCGAGTCCAAACCAGATGTCTAGCATCCACCACGCAATAGTGCTGCATGACGGAATATTGAACGGGGGTATGGAAGGAAAGGTGAGAAATACCTTAAAGAGTATCTAGTAAAACTAGGTCAGACCGCATAAAACAGAACTGGAGTTATGGAACATACCCAGAGCTTTTGCGACCCAAGCTAACTGCTGGTTAGGCCGATTCAGACAGGAAGTTGGGCTACTCACGTCCACATTGCATAAAGAAAACCGCAAAAGCAGAAGGCCGCGATGAGCATAAGGGTAACAAACTGCATCAACATGGCGCGGAGCGAGAGGACCATGAGGTTGTTCTTTAGCGTGACAAAAGCGAGCCTGCGAACGCTAAGGGACCGGCAAGTCGTCAAGAAGAATGATCTCACCTTGGGAATAGTAAGCAGGCGATAACTGCTAGAAAGTCTATGCCGAGGTCTCTAGCCCATTGATCTGTAGTGTTTGTTAGGATGGTAAGGAAAGGTAAGGAGAAATTATTACGTTGGTAGACGATGCCGTATATCCTGAAAAACTGCATAGACAAGGTATGCAGTTACTGTGACGAAAAGAGATGAGACGGGGAATGTTAGGATGACGGTGAGAGACATCAGACCAAAGGCTAGATCGAAACCGTTCTAGAGTAGAGTTCTGGTATCAGACGTCTTCTATTGTCTCGGGACGAGTGCCACAGGGCTCACCCAAGTACCCTTGGAGTAGACTATGGGAGGTGAGTGTAGCGAGGAGGAGGAGGTATGAAAACTTGCCCTTTATGCCGTGTTCTTGCATGGCCGCGAGTTTCTCGAGACTAAATCCGAGGGCATACACCATGAATATCGTTTCAGGAATATTTATCCTGTCGCGTCGATTCATCTCGATAGCTATGACAAACAAGATAAAGAGAATCAAGAAGCTTGAAAACCGTCAGTGAACCCGCGGAAAAGGAGAAACGGGGTGTACTTTAAATACTCCAAGACGGCACGGATAGCTGGAACCTTGAGACTGAAGGGGATTGAGAGGGGGGGGGGATGGGGGGAAAGCAGAGAAGACGTACCGGTAGTGATCGAGAAGGGGGGCCTTGTGTGGATCGTAAAAGTGGATGGGGGTGCGTTTGTAACGCTGAAGGGGGATATATCAAGGGAAAGGAAAATTGTAGGAGATGACATACGTCTGAGAGGATGGCATGGCTGGTCTCGGGCTGGTAGACACACTTTCCACTAGTAGGACTGTGAGGGGGAGAGGGAGAGTGGAAAGGGGAGGCGCATACATCCAGATTGCATGTATGACTCGTTGACAAGGGGAGCTCTTTATGAAGCGGCGGGCCTTGGAGATGATTGCCATTTCGATCGCGTTTCCGATGTGGTCCTCGAGGTCGTCGCCTCGCAGCTGTCTAGCGAGTTCGAGGACGTGCGGCTCTGCGCCAGACCAGACCGGCCAGGAAGTGGTGAGAGTGCGGACGAGATCGAGGATGCTGTTACCGTTGTCGCGGAGGGTGCGAATAGCGAGGAGTTCGCAGAGGGCGGCGCGGGTTGCAGAGAGAGGGCCGATTGTCATGTTGTTCTCGTCGCGAATGAAGTAGGACCTGTTGAGGAGAAAGGCGAATACGACGGATCTGTTTCCTGCGCGCTGGATGGCGTTGTACTTGTCCTCGAGGGGGCGGACGAGTGCGTAGGTAAGATCGGGTGCTGTGAGCTGCGGGTGGATGAGATGAGGTAGAAGAAGGGGGCATATAACGGACCGCCTCAAAGGTGAGTGGTGCATCTGGATAAATGTGGGTAACGAGATGGACAAAAGAAGAGAGACGGACCGATGTAGTGCTGTAGATGGTGTTGGGAGGTGAGTGGGAGATGAGACGGGTAGAGTACGCACGATAATGTCCTGTGGGGGAGGGTGAGCAGCAAAAAGGCGGGAGAGAAAGCGACTGACTGCTCTGATTGCGTGTACGATGGGCCATACGGACGGCGTGCCTAGCAGTGGCTGTTGTTCCATGCGAAATGAACGGAGAGATGAAACTGGGAGCGATGTGCGGATCACCACGTGCCACTCTCCCACGGATTGCACCTCCGACAGCGCGCGTCCTTCCGAGTCGCGTCCCTCCCAGCTCGCCCTCCATGCTCCCCGTTCAGCCGCCCCCCGTCAAAATATACAATGCCGTATACTCGTCCGTCCAGGTCTGTTCTTGCTCTTTCGACCTGCCCCACTCATCTCACCGCTCTCTCCAGGTCTACGAGTGCATGGTCCGTGGAATCGCCGTCATGCGCAGACGCGGTGACTCGTATGTCAATGCGACGCAGATCCTCAAGGTCGCCGGCATAGAAAAGGGCAGACGCACAAAGATACTCGAGAAGGAAATCCTCCCCGGAAAACACGAAATCGTACAAGGCGGATACGGTAAATACCAAGGCACTTGGTACGCATCCCACGCGCCCTCCCCTGCCTGCTGTCTCACCCATGTCCCAGGATTCCTCTCGACCGCGGTCGTGACATCGCCGCACAGTATGGCGTCGCGCCCCTCCTCGCCCCGCTCTTTGACTTTACCCCCTCTTCAACCTCCCTCACCTCCCTCCCCACCGCAAACACCGCCCCGTCCCCACGCCCGATATCAGCCGCGTCTTCCTTCTCCGCACCAGCATACCCCCAGTCCGTCCTCCCCTCCGCCTCCATGATGCCTGGCTCCGCCCTCCGCCTCCTCAACCAGGGTCGCGCCCAGGGCCTCTTCACCCCCTCCTCTTCCGCCCTCGCCCCCTCCAGGTCCGCCATCTTCCCCTCCGCATATAGCGCACCCTCCCCAACCCCACCTCCAACTCAGCAATCCCTCAAGAGAACCAGATCCGACTCGGAAGTCGTCTCCGCCATCCAGCCCCCCTCGTATCCCCACCACGCGTCCCAACTGCTCCTCGACGCGCCCGCCGACATCCGCCCATCTCCCGTGCAAGACGATGGTCCTCCAACCAAGCGGCCACGTAAAGAGCCCACCCCACAACCCGAACCCTCTCAATCGTCCGCCCCTTCCTCCCAACCTCAACACGCCACCTCCGTCCATGACGCGTCCTCACCCCGTCCGGCCCGTTCTCCCCATCCCCTTTCCACAAATGGCAACTCAGTAAACGGCGTAGACATCGACCCTCTCCCTCTCCGCTTCTCCACAAAACCACCCCTTCTGCGCGATCCTTCCGTTTTTAGAGATGCTCGTCGTGCACAGCTCGTCGCTGCAATTTGCCGACAAGATGATCCAACTCTTGTCTTTGATCTCCTTCGCGAACTCACCCCAGATCCTTCCCTTCCCCTCGACGTGGACACCATCCTTGACGACAAGGGCCACTCGGCCCTTCACCTCGCCGCATCCCTTGCTCGCCAGAACATCGTAGAGCAGCTCGTCGCTGCAGGTGCTGATATACACCGCGGTAACTTTGCCGGAGAAACTCCCCTCATGCGTGCCTCCATCGACACCCACAACTCTGACCAACAAACATTCAACATCATCGTCCAGGCATTACACCAGTCTATACGCACCCTTGATACCTCCAGAAAATCAGTCCTGCATCATATCATGTATCTTGCTGGCATACAAGGCCGTGCAGTCTGCGCCAGATATTACCTCGATCAGATATTCATGTGGATAGCACAGAACCAGGGCGGTGACTTTAGATCCATCGTTGATCTTCAGGATGAACACGGCGATACCGCCCTGAATATTGCCGCGCGCGTCGGAAATCGAAGCCTGGTAAGAACCTTGCTGGATGTCGGTGCTAACCGAATATTGCCAAATAAACTTGGCCTTCGTCCCGGCGATTTCGGGGTAGAGGTCGAGGTAGGTGCTGCGGTACATAACGTATCCACCGATGCTCAATTATTTCCAGGAGCTAAGTGGTGGTCTTCGGGCGGAGGACATACTGGCATCATTGCGGACAGGCCCTTCTATTCCGGTACAAAAGAGCCAGGATATCGTCGCAGGCACGTTCCCTTCTTTTGCTGCGGTAGCATTCGGCGCTCACTCACTCGCAGACATGACGACTATCATCCAAAATCTCAGTGCCGAGTTTTCTGCAGAGGTCAAAACAAAGCAAGACTCGCTCGACGTGACACAAGCTCACCTTCGGGCTGCTACCCGAGAGCTCTCGGAGCAACGAAAGCAGATACAAGTGTGGCAGAGCCGATGCGCAGAGCTTGATCAAGTGCATCAGCGAATACGAAATCTTGAAAAGGCGATTGCAGAGGAAGACAGCTTCGACTGGACAGGGAGGACAGACCTGTCCGGTAGAGATGGACGGGAAACGGCCGGTCCTGCATTCCAATGGCGGGGGCTCAGCTCCACCATGGCGGGAGTCGCAGGTTCGATGGACGTTTCTTTTAGTGTCGAGACTGAGCCTCCAATACCAACGAGTGACTCTGTCACGAGCCTGATACGATTACGACGACTGAATACGTGGCATTTGAGAATGGAGGAGTTGATGGAAGCAAGACTAAAGTCTTTGCAGGGAGCGAGCGCAGAAAAGGAATACCAGTGCAAGAAGATCGTCGCGCTTTGCACTGGTATCCCCGTCGACAAGGTGCAAGACGTGAGTGACTCGGTGGTGGTAAATCTTGAGCTTGTAGGTTGTATTTACGCTTGCATTGCTTGTTCAGATGCTGGAAAACCTGGTGATTGCGATGGAGAGCGAAGCGCAAGTGGTGGACATTGTTCGCGTATCTGGGTTCATGCAAAAGGTGCGCCCTGGCCATTTTATGATCCGTCTCCCCTGAATCCAATTTTCATGACTGACTCGATCTCCCGCCTGAATAGGTCAGGGATGGTGTAATCTAATTTTTGTATATACATGGGTGTGCGCTCAGCACAACCCTCTTTTTTTTTCCTCTTGCCCTGTATCGCGCACGATTGTCGATTTTATTGTAATCATTATTGAACCTATACCGCGACGTCCTCTGGCGCAAACAACTGAAAGTTACGGTTATAAGTTCCAGAAGCAAGCAGCCGACCGTCCATAGTGAGATCCACCGACATGACCTTTCCGGAATCCGTCGTAAGCGTGCGGAGCAATTGCCAATCGTCTGCACTCCACAGCTTGACGAAACCGTCGTACCCCGCGCTCGCAAAGTAGAGTCCCGAGCGATACCCCCACTCCTCTGCCACGTCGTCGTCGTCGTCGTCGTCCCCGGTCTTGTCTACGTCGGCTTCCTCCACGCCGTCCATGACGACCTCGCCGTTGATAGGCACGGTCGGCGGCAACCCATCGCTCCGGAAAAACCGCACGTCGGCGACGTTGGAGACGTGCGCAGGGATGGTGTAGAGCGCTTTCAGAGAACGCATGTCCCATATCCGAATCGTGTCGTCGCCGGCGCCGGTGGCAATTTGGTAACTGGGACCCACAAGAGGTTTTTTAACTTGAAAAAAAAATTGAATGGATAGCGGATACGCACCCGTTTGGGGAAAATGCGATGCCAAAAATGGCTTGTACGTGACCGTCGAGGACCATGGCTGTTCGGCCGGTGCGTAGATCCCAGACCCGCCCGATGGCGTCTAGACCGCTGGTAACAGGGTTAGAGTTGGCAAGCAAATGGGAGGGGGGGAAAGGACGGACCCAGATGCGACGAGTGCACCGTCGTCTTGGAACTCGACCGAGTAAACTTCTTTCGAGTGGCCTTCTTGAAGGAGCAATTCTTTTGCGGTCGCCACGTCCCACAGTCGCCATGACGTGTCAAAGGAAGCAGATGCGACGTAGTCACCCGAGGGGTGGAAGGCAACGCGACAGATCCGATCTGCGTGCCCTTTCATGGTGGCGAGTGGGGCATCGCTAATGTGTGCGTTTATTGGTGTGATTTCGGGGGTGCCAATCGGACGGTGCGCACCTGCTCAGAGACCAGAGGTTGACGCTCATGTCCCCCGCCCCGGAGACTAGATTCACCAATCCCTCACCCTGAGTGAGCGTGGCTTGTGGATGCCAGGCAACGCCTCCCACACGATCCGCATGACCTGTAGGCAAGACTGTGTGATTACGTGACGCATGGTACAAGCCCATTTGCTTGCTCACCACGCAACGTTCGTATTGGCGTGCATGCAGGAACATTCCAGAGTCTGACGGCACCCGACCAACTGCCGGTCGCAAGTATCTTGCTGTTAGGGGAGAACCGGACTTGTGATATAGGTCGGTCATCGCCGATCTGAGAACCAAGGTTACTGAACCGCTGTCGGTGATGCAGTCAGTCCGTACGCGCGAGCGACTATTCATAAGTTAGCCGATTACCTTGACCTCGCCAAAAACTTTCTTCCTTAAATCGATGATGCGTGCAAGGGGTAGTTTGGCATGTATGCGCTGTTGGTCGACTCGCTTTTGAGCTCTGGAATGACGAAGATAGGATGCTGTAAGCACCTTACTGATACCACCTATTGGTAGGTAAAATCCAACCTGGGCAGAGAATACTCGGCTAAGCGCCTCCTGGCTTGGAGCAGCTCAAGTGAGCCCTCGGTGTAGAATTCTTCCTGTGGACGAGTTGAGAACGGGTGGGTCGGGGAGACACTATGAACGCACCTCTTCTTCACTTTCGGATTCTTCTTCTTCCTCCATCCGGAGCTCCTCCCCTCGGGCAGCATTGATTTGAGACAAGACATATATCAGACGATCTCGTCGGTCAGCTGCCTGTTTCGTGCGTGAATGGGGTCACGAAATGAAAAGGAAGATTGTACGCACGCGTTCACCAAAGAGTGTGATGGGTTCGCCGATCTCGCGCAGCCTTGCCTTGACGCGATTGTCGTCCGTCGGCACGGCCATGCTGCGTGCCTTCTTTTTGCGCTCTAGCTCGTCCAAGATGACCTTGTTCTCCATCCTGGCTCTATCTGAGCCAAGATAGTTTCCATCGTCCATCAACGTGTCGAAGGTGAGGTCTGACATGACGAGTGTAGTGGTGGTCGTTGGACCCGTACGGATTTGGCCAACGCAACGGGCGTTTGTTTGGCAACGGCTTTGGATCTAAACAACGTCGTGTGAGACTTGTTGTGATTAGAAATGGACTCCTCGACAGGTACAGTAGTAGTAATCCGGTTTGTAGTGTCAAGTTCATAGTGGACGGTGTATATTCGCTAAATTTTGATCTAAATGGCATAACAACGCAACGTTGCACGCGTACCAAACGGCCACTTTTACGTTCCTTGACACGAGCCCCGTTCAAATTTTTGGCGATCGAGCTCCGGTCCTTGTTTTTTCTTCTGTTGCAGTCATCCACGACTTTTTTCGAGTCATGAGTCAGCGTCCGTCCACGGAATCCTCTGGCAGTGCGAGCGGTCTCAATGCACCGGCATCTGGTCAAGATCGTTCGCCTTCTCCTGCACCAAGTACGGCAAGCAAGACCCGTGGCGAGGACTACGTTTACTTTGAACGAAGCACCGAGGGCTTCTCGCCCGATGCCGTCTCCCGCGCGACCGCTGCCAAGCTCAAGCTCGAGTCATACTACAAGCTCGCCGTCGACGTCGCCATCGAGCGTAACGGTCGGTACGTCTGGCGTGATCGTTCAGATGCCTTCTGTGTAGTCTCACCTGTCACAACACACAGTCGTGTCGAGCTGGAGCAAAAGATCAACCAGGGTGTGATCCCCAGCGAAGCCAAGGAACGCGAAATACGAAAGTATCGTAAGCTCGAGTCACAGCATCTCAGGCTTCGGAGAACCAAGATACGTTTGTCGGACTTCCGGACGGTCAAGGTCATTGGAAAGGGTGCATTCGGGGAGGTGAGATCGCACGCTTCCCTGTGTAGATCATGACATTCCCATTCCTTTCGTACAGGTTCGGCTCGTCCAGAAAGTGGATACTGGCAAGGTGTACGCGATGAAGACGTTGCAAAAGGCGGAGATGTTGAAACGGGATCAGGTTCGTCGGATGCATACCTTGTATCCTTGGCTCGATGATCTCACTCGCGAACCAAGCTCGCCCACGTCCGTGCGGAACGCGACCTGTTGGCCGAGTCAACGTCACCATGGGTGGTCCAGTTATTTTATTCTTTCCAAGACCCATTATACCTTTATCTCATCATGGAGTTCCTTCCTGGAGGCGATCTCATGACCATGCTCATGAAGTACGACGTGTTCTCAGAGGATGTCACGCGATTTTACATGGCAGAGTGTATCCTTGCTATAGAAGCGGTACACGACCTTGGATATATACATCGGTGCGCATCTCCCCCGGGTCTCGACGCGATGCCTGATCACGCCGAATCAGTGACATCAAACCCGACAACATCCTGATCGACAAAAACGGTCACCTCAAGTTATCCGACTTTGGTCTCTCTACCGGTCTTCACAAGACAACCGACGGAGATTTCTATAAGCGCCTCATAGAGCAAGAAAAGCAACGGGATCCTGCTCGGAATAGTGTGCAGGTTAATGCAATTCACCTTACGATGAGCCGGGAACAAATAGCCACCTGGAAGGCCAACCGCCGGAAGCTCGTGAGTCTGGCTCGTCCAACGGCACTGCATTTTACTGAAGGGTCCATTCTCTAGGCGTATTCCACTGTCGGTGGGTAGACTTGCAAACATTGGCTGCAAATTTAGCTGAATGTTCATTAGGCACGCCTGACTACATTGCACCCGAGGTGTTCATGTTAAAAGGGTATGGTAAAGAGTGTGATTGGTGGTCTTTGGGTGCAATTATGTTCGAGTGTCTTGTTGGCTACGCGCCGTTCTGTTCAGAGAACCCAAGTGACACGTACAAGAAGATCATTGAGTGGCCCAATTACTTGTACTTCCCCGACGAGGTACATCTCAGCAAGGAAGCCGAGCACTTGATTCGGGGGTAAGTCATTCGCGAGTGTTATCTCCGTTCTGAAGCTAAATCTTCCCCGTTCAGCATGATGCATTGGGCTAGTCAGCGACTCGGTGTGAACGAGAGCAAAAATCATCCTTTCTTTTATGGTTGTGACTGGGAGAATCTACGCTATATTGCGCCTCCCTTTGTTCCGGCGTTGTCTTCCATTACGGACACGAGTTACTTCCCCACGGACGAGCTCGGGGACTTGCCCGACCAGCTCGAGGTGGTGGAACAAGTTGGTTCAGACAAAGACCTCGCATTCCTCGGGTGAGTCGTGTTTGAGTCAAGTCATTCCGTCACTGCCTGACTTTTGTGCAGATTTACATTCAAGCGTTTCACTTGAGAGTGAAGACGACACAATACCTCTGGATCCCGGCTGCGTCCTGGACCTAGCCTTGTCCGACGCTTAGCTCCTTAGCATAGACATCATCATTGTAATCTTGGTGCTTTTTTGTCGTAGCAACCCGTGTATATCAACTTTTCGATGGCCCCTGTTCTCTACCACGTGACCTGGCGGAAAGGCAGACCACGTTAATGGAGGTTTTCCCAAAAGTCAGAAAGAGGCGGCCATGACGTTCCCCATCCCGTCGCATCTTCCCCGACAAGTCGACGTATCCTCACAGATTCTGTCCAAGCTCGATTCAGTGACATTTCAATCACTCGACTCCACCGTTGCATCCTCATGGCGAGCCGAGCTGGACGAGTCTATACGTCTCACAAAGGTTCGCCGTCCCCCGTAATCTAGTCGGTGACAACTTAACCGCGACGAGCAGAAACGCATTCACGACCGTATACATGCAAACCTCCCTGCATTCGAGACCCAGCTGGCCTCGGCAAGGTCTGCTCAGCAGAGGCTGCGAGGTCTTGCAAGCGACGTGGATGCGCTCCAGCGCGCAGTCTCAGACCCAGAGGTACGACTTTCCATTGTTATTCGCAGGATTGGTGGTCACCAACCATCTAGAGCGGTCTTACCCCAACACTCCTGGCAGCACTCAGAAGACACCAGGCCCTCGCTCAGGCGTCCCTAAATGCAGACGTACTGCACGCGTCTCTGTCACACCTCTCGGAGTGCAAGATTCAGCTCGAAACGGTACAACACTTGGTGGAATCAGGCGATCTTCCAGCGGCGGTACCAGCGAGTGCTGTATTGACCCGGTTGCTCGACACGACACCCCCACCTCTAGGAGAGGCGACCATCACGTCGGACATGAGGGTGCGTAGTTTCGTAGCTAGGCATGCTCATGTATCTGAATCGAGTCTGCAGTCCAAGTTACGTGTGCTCACGAATCGGATCGAAGAGCTGTTGAATAATGCGTACACACAAAGCGTGGTTGTCTCCTCGACAGACGTCATCATTCGACCCTTTGTTCTTGGTTGGTCCCAAGGTTGCGTCCGAGACCCTGATATTCATATCTCTTGTATAGTTCCAAATTCGACGAACCCCATACCACTGTCTGCTGTGCTGTCTTCGCTCTCCTCGTCTTCCTTGTCCGCACATATGACGAGTTTGCGGCGTGACATAACCGCTCATTATATTGACCACTCTCTTGACCATCCTACCTTGTTATCAATCTCACAAGAACCGGATCAATTTGGTTCATCCATTCACAGATTGCAACGCCTCCCCTCATCTACCAACCATGGTGCAACACCTCTTGGCAATCTATCACGTATCCTGGAATTCATGAATGATGAACTGTTTCCCTGCTTACCTCCGTCCCAACACGAGACGTTTTTGAAGAGTCTTTCCAAACCATTGACGACATCTATCATGACCCGCTTGCTCATTCCTTCGCTGCCTTCAAAATTGGATGCCCTCTCTACGTTCCTGGAACTGACAAGGACTTCTGTCGATTTCGAGACGAAATACGTCGTTGGGCTTCTCAAAGGAGACACTTTTGAGAGGGAGATTAGGAACTGGGTTGATAATGTTTGCGCACACTACGAGAGAGGACGACGTCAACGCATTCTCGACGACGTTCGGAAGACCATTCTGACCAGCGCGTCTCGTCACAAAGACACGTTTTCTGCCGAACTTGTCACGATCATCAACGTTACTCACTCCGGTGTAGAGCCCGCACCTTTTGCCCCCGTTCCGACAGATAATCGAAATTTGGATGATGACCACATGTCAAAGACGGATTCGTCAAGTTCGGGCTTTGATACAGCAGATGCATGGGGCTTCGATGACGACATCAAAGAACCTGAAGAACTGCCCGTTTCGAAACCAGATCTTTTGGAGGAGCCTGAGCCAGATCCGAGTGAAGCTTGGGGTTGGAACGATGAAGTGGCTGCAGAACAGCCCGAGACGAGCACTCAAAATTCCGCTGAAGTTACCCCGGAGGAACCCGCCGAACAGGACGAAATTTGGGATGATGATCCGTGGGCTGACGATTCGGTTGTCAACGAGGCGAATTTACCAGACCGATCACCTATAGTTCCCCCCACAGCTTCGAGCAGCCGACAACAACCGCTCTCCAATGGTCATCCCCCAATAAATGGCCACGCCGCGAATGGTCATCACATATCTGCCAAACCTTCACGAGACGCCAGTACCGTCAACAAGGAACCGTACTCGGTATCGGTGCTCGTTCGGCGTATCGTCCAAGCCGTCGAGGACGCTTTGCACGAGGGCAAAGCGCTTGCATCTTCGGGTATATTCTCCAACTCTTCCCCTTCCATTTCGACACCTGGCACTTTGATCATGCAATCTGGTGCTCTGGCCCTTGACTTGTACCGTGCCTTGTATCTTGTCGCGGCTGCATCGAAGTTGTCGCAGCCTGTCGGCTGTATGCAATTCTCCAATGATTGCTATTATCTTTCGGAGGGAATGGCTCGTGTGTTGAAAAGTGAACAAGGGTTGTCAAGCGTCCAAGAAAGGTTGGAGGAATGCAGAGACGACCTCAAAGTCCTAGCAGATAGCTGGTTCTATCAAGGCATTGTAAGTGGTCATCACTGTCGTTGAAATCCATATTTATATCTACGCTGTTCAACGTCAGGACAAACACATGGCGGCTCTGGAAGTCGTTTTAGCGGATGCAGATGGCTTCACGGACATGTCGGACCAGGAACGTTATGACGAGTGCGAGATGGTGATAACCCGAGTTCTTCGGGATGTACGCATTGTTGCGCACGAGTGGAAGGTGAGCACGCTTCTCAGAACTCTCCGTCACTCGCTCAGCTGTCTACGAAGTCAATTCTTCCGAAAAGCAAATACTACACGGCAGTGGGATTGGTCGTCGATGGCATCTTGTCTCGCATCCTCGATAGTATCTTGGCGATATCGGATATACCCGAAGTGGAGTCGCACAAGCTGAGCGAACTTTGTCGGATCTTGACGGCACTCGAGGGATTGTTTGTGGAGAACACGAGCGAAGTGAGCAGGTTCTCGATGGCGCAGCTATGATTCTTGCTAATATATCCAGTCTTCGTTCGTCGTGTCCTATGTTCCGTCGTGGTTGAAGTTTTCCTACCTATCGGAACTCTTGGTACGCGATGGTCTACTTTCTGGATCGCGTCTCGGACTGACTTGTTTCTCCAGGAAGCGTCCATGGTGGATCTGACATATCTCTTCGAGGAAGGCGCACTGGTGGACTTTGAGACTGACGAGCTTGTCAAGCTGGTCAAGGCACTCTTTGCAGACACGCCTTTACGGACAAAAACGATAGACAAGATCATGAGCCGACGTCCCGTTCGTTGACCTTTTTTTTTTTTTTGCTTTTACCGCCCGTCTTGCCAGCACGATGTGCCCATGCTCTATCTTTTTCCCGAGATCGATATCCTACGTATGTTTTCGCGTAGCAGTACTTTAGGAACGAGGACGTAGTTCTACAGCTCTCTAGGCAACGGGTATTACTATGCGTTGCGCTGCAAGTCTGTGCCACCTCTGCCCAATTATGGTATGGTAAACCACGGAAAATTCCGCGAAATTTCTTTGACCCAGCGCGCGAAATTTAGAGCCATTCATTGCGCGACTTTTTACTAATGCTGCCGCGTTTTTTTTCACTTGCGCACTGCGCTCTTTTTTTTTAATCACCTATGTGAGTAAGAGATGAGAATTACTAGTTTGTAACAATAGGCAATCAATTGTATTGCCTGAGAACTATCTCAATTTCCTGTAAGCCCAAGATGCTTCTCGTCTGCTCGACCTTCTCCTTCGCCGAGCCATCCACAATGCCCCCATCTTCATCATCGCTGATAGTGTCTCGAACCAGGTATCCAGAGCGGCCCTGAACTCGCCAGCTATGCATGGCGTCAGACCTGAGAAGTTCGACATATTGTCCTCCTCCCAGCCTTGTTCGTCGCCTGTGCCATCCTTGCAGAGCATTGGCATCTGCTTGACAGCACCCTTGTGACGTGTTGATGGGGCACACATTGGCTTGACCGGCTGCTGCGCAGAGATGATAGTGTCCTCGTTCTTAGGATGTGCCTGGGTCGCAATGGCTTTGCCAGAAAAAATTCCCTTGACGAAGGGATTGATTGATCCAACCCCTTCAGCGCTATCTGCTGCACAAACACTAGACCTGTGGAGAAGTGAGACAAAGTTGGGGTTAAGGGAGTCAAGATTGTGGTTGAGGAAGCCATCAGAGGAATATATCACAGGGCCGTTGAAGTGGTTGACGGTGAAAGTCGGGTAACCCAAACGGTTGATCGCCCCGACCTTCTGAAGGACCGGAGTTACTTGAGGGTGTCGGGACTTGGCTTCACCTTATATGGTGCGCCCTTGCTCGAGTCCGATGTCCTGGATTTCGAAGACGTAGGAGGATCAGAGGTTTGGACTCGACGTAGTCGAACGTCAAGTCGAGCAGAGGGTCGGAGTGAGTCGTTGAGACTCAGACGGGAGACAGGAGGAGTGTTCAGAGTTGATATTCCAACTGACTTTACAGGAGTAGTACAGAGGGTTTATATACGATCAGAACGAAGGTATTAGTAATGGAGTTCGTAAGGTGCAATGAGTAACGGAACGGAGATGGGACCTCGCCGGAGCAGTGCTCCTAAGCGAGATAGACACTGGGTCGGAGACAACTATAAGGCAGGACTAGGACGGATGAAGAAGCATAGGTTATGTACGAAAGGAGAAGTATGAATACTATAGTGAGGGTGTTACAAGTCCGAGGGTATGAGGACGTACTCCGAGGGTGAACTCGCTGCCAGAGTTATGGACAGAGTGCTGGAGTTGGACTTGTCGAATTACACGGGATATGACAGTCGTCCATGATGTGGATGATGCCACCGGGCTTGTTCTGCAAAAGTCGAACACACTCGGCATTGTCAAAGTATGGCACTGAGGGGACAAAATGAGAGATGCCCTCTGTCTGATATTCGTCAACGTATGACTCGAAGATACGTTTCTGGATGAAGTTCTGCAAGCGCTCACTGGTGAAGTTGATGCAAAATTAATTGAGGGAATTGGGCCGACTTATCATGTTTTGTGGACCAGGACATGATCAGAGTGGTCAATGCCGAGACGCCAGTACTGAGTCTTGTCAGCAAGACAGGAAATCCTTTCAAATCATGTCCTCGAACTTGCACAGGGCGACGGGTTTGACGTTGAGTTCCCACTCAAGGTACTGGCACATCTGGCACCTCATTTGGTTGATCTCTTGCAGCTAAGACATGCCTTGAACGACGATGGACCACGATTTGTTGGAGTAAGTGTCGTCGCAGATGACCTTGGATGCGAGCATGAGGGCAGATACGAAGAGGCGGTGGCCAGATGATTCCCATGTGAATATCTGGCACATAACTTGGAGGATTGCTCATGACTGTAAAATGGGTCCTGGCGGCTGGGAGGTGAGGGCTTTGAGGGGCCGTGACTGAGGAGGGGACAGGGTGAGGAAAATAGTAAATAGATGACCAGCTGTAAATGGACTGTGTCACTGGTGGTGATATAGTGGTGCTGGGTGGTACCTAGTAATAGGCTGGGGAAGAGTCCTGCCAGTCACTGACAGACCGTATCATGATAATCAAACCAACTATGATTATGAAAACCCAAATCATCTAGTCACATGCATCGACATGAAAGTAGGCCACCCGGAGGTGAATATTACGGTGAGTGGAATAACGGAGATTGGAACACTTAATGTATGCGTGTTAATAGTCGTCTCCAAGGAAATAATCCTCAGACCATGGATTAATCCATGGTGGCAGAGCAAAAGGATTATTTGGGTCAGGTATCCTGCGAAGGTAGATATCGTCAAATGTTGGGTCTACAAAGTAAACTGGACGGGCGATGTTCCATTGTGTCTGTGGCTGAACAGGTGAAAGAGACATCCGATTCATAAGTTTGCTCGGAAGGTCCTCGGCTTCAGATGACAGAAACACTGAAATTCAAAATGAGTATATCGTCGTCAACAAGCTGAATTCAGAGACTGACATGGAACGTCTTCTTGCTTCAAGTTTGTGTTACCATCTGGACCATCTCATCCTAAGTCAACATTATCATAGTGGTGAGATGATTGATTTCTCACGAGCACTGCTAGCGTTGTCCACGATTTTCCTTTGTTTCTTCTGCAGAGGCATTTCAATGTTGAGATCGGAGCTGAGCTCTATGATGTCCGGTTGTGTCCGTTTCAGCTTCTTACTTCCTATAGTGACCATTGTTATCACAAGCGCTAGTCTTTCCAGACAAAGTTGACTTACCTCGAGTGGCCTGTAAGTTTACAAGCTCTTCAGCATCCGAATCTAGGTCTGACTGGCTGACTGTATCTATTGTAGTATCATAATCTGGGTCCCACTTTGCTAGATCACTCAAAGGTACTTGCAAACAGATGGCTGTTAAATTATCAACTTTGACAGTCAACACTTAGTAGTTATTGAACACGGACCTATGATGACGTTTGAATCCTTTATAGCACATTTTTGATGACCACGATATCGCATGCGAGATCATTTCCAGTTGGTTCAGCAACCGGCGCAATTTCATACCGTTGCTTCTCTTTGTTTATCAAGACCCAATTCAGTGTTCCTTCCCTCAACTTTCCCTTTGATGTCTTTTCCAGATACCCAAACAGGGATTGGGAATACTACACAACACAAGTAATCGTCCACTTCCTGGTGAGTCCACGTTGTATCAAATGCAAAGTTGTCTGCTTGCTGAATCCTGGCACATCCACGTTGCTCCATGATATGGATCTCCCCTACAGGTTGGAACCCGGTACTGTTCCAATCGGTTGCCATTGTCCTAGTCATTGGCAGTGAGTGTTTTATTTCTCGCGAAATGAAAGCATGATTTACGTTGAGGAAATTTACAAGACACATCCAAGCTCCTACTTTGATCTGTGTTGACTCGAAGCCACAATCACGGCTGGTGGATGGTCGACTGCAGGAAGTTCCTCGACCTTGGAGAGCTTGGGACTGGTAGATAGTGGTGAGTGGCAGTGAATTCTCACAGTGAAGAGAACTACCTTGTTCCTTGCTCACCCTCCTATAGCCTTAGGCGGTGCACCAAATCCAAGATTACAGAATCCCTTCAATACGTTGTCCTTTGGTATGCCAAGGCTCTCTCTTGCCCGTTCGAATCTAACGTCCTTTAAACACAGCTCAGGGTCTATTTGTTCCCTGAATACATTGAGTACTTGTTGCCAGCCAGTTGTCACAGGATTTTCTGGTCGAATTGGTGCCTGTGAGCTTTAAATTTCGACAAGAGCAGTGGGAATGCTTGCTAAAGCCATGCCCACATTCCTGGCAGAGTCGTTGCATGGTAGGGTCAGGCTCAGAGAAAAATTCACAGTGACATTGTTCACCACTATCCAGCAACTGCCGGCAAAATGCTGGGTCTGGCCTGTCTGACATGCTATCAATGACAGCTGGGATGTTGTGATAGCAAAGAATGTCATGACCCAGTAGAGCACGTTAGCAAGTGTGGTTGAAAAGCAGGAACAAGTCTGTTGATGTGTACGAGACAAATTTATAGTCACACCGCATACACACTAACAATGAGTCGAAAGCAAACTGTACATTTGAAACCTATACTTCAGCAGCTCGACCAGCTGCTTGAAATACTGAGAGTAGCTCTATAGCTTGTACCCACAGCTTAATCTGTGCACTCCAGATTGGATCCGTCAACGATATAGTAAGAGTCCTTGATTGCTGAAATCCCAAAAGGGATGACTTCGACCATCTCTGCCTCGTTGTCATCAAGTTCCCCTTCCAGCAGGCCATATCCCTCTGGTCTCACGTCTTCATCAATAAGTCTTCTGAGTATATCAAAGTAGTCCTCCTCGTCTTTGATTGTGAATGGTGATAGCTGTGTAGGGACCTCAACCCCACCACGGTTGTTGGTATCAGCATTGTCGCCACATATGCCTTGTTGAGTCCGAGTTTGATTTGCATCCCTCTCACCTTCAGTGGCGCTGTGAGATTCATTATCATAGATGCCCATGCATTGCGATGCTGAGAAAACGCAGGTCCTAATCAATAAATTTCGTCAGATGCCTCATGGATGCTGGTCAGCTTTGGCATCTTACCTGTGGACTCTTGTAACCAGCCATGTTCGCCCGGGGTGGAGATTCCATTCGTTCTGGAAGGTCTCACAGTCTTCGTTGATGGAATCAATAAAAAGGCTATGTAGAAGCCAAAGATGTCCTATATTATTGATGTTGAGGCCATGAAGCCGCTCAAGACACATGAAAAATGCCTTCCAGCGACGTATGAATTGACTTCCAACCTCAACCCAGAGTCGCTCAATTTGAGTATTGTGTGTTGACCTAAGTTTCTGTCAATCGTCTGCCAAAATATGATGTTACAATATATGAGCCCCATAGGAAGAATCCTCAAATAGATCCACGTTTTTCCACCATATATGTTGCAACATCAACATTTTCTCCTCCATGGTCACCCCAGACATGAGATGGCAAGCCATAGCATCTCATTGCATCAATGAACAGATTCATCACCATAGATGCCTAATTGTTCGTGCTTGCTTGAATTGCAGTGACCTTTTAAATTTAAATGAGTATCTGATTACTCCAAAAGAAAAGAAAATTACAGTGCAACAGTATCCCATCAATCATTGCATGAACAACAAACCCCCAACAGATTAGCCTATGATGACCGTCCAGGTGCCACAGCGCATTCAACCATTTTACCGTATATGTGCGTCTTTTGATAGGTCAATTTTCCTGTAACCATCTACCCAGTCCGTCAACATGACAGAGTGATTGTCAAATGCAATACTCCTGAACACGAAGACCTTGCTGCCGCAAGAAGCCAATTAGATACCGAAGTCCAGACTCAGGCTTTGCAGTTTTGAACAACTGTACAAAACCATCAAGTTTGTCATCACTAATATCTGTGTAGCGCTTCGCAATGCCATGTTCATGCAGGTATGGCCACAACGTATCAGTATGAATACCCAGAACTTTCACAATTTCCATATACTTGAGTTGGCGGTATGTGGATGTCGCTTCGGCCAGAAACTCAACATTGATGAGTTTCCTCGGTCGACCTCGCTTTCCAGTGTGTCCAAGTGTCACAAGGTGTGGGCGCCAGATGAGCTCCTCATCACTGAATGAACAAAATATGAACTGCTGTTCACTGATAGAGTTAAAAACTAATACCATTCAGTAACACTTGCACGGAGAACTTGCAAACTTTGAAAGATGTCTGCAAACAGTGCTGAAACACTTTTCAGCCAGCCAATCAGTGGGATGTCACCTTCAGATTCTTCGTTACCCATGGGAGCGAGCTCCAAAAGAATTGGGAGCACATTGGATGTGATTCGGTCAATATGGAATCCAATCCTTGTTGGATTTGCACCATCTGTTGAGAGTGCCTGCATTGCATGGTGATAGATATTTTGAAGATGTTGATAGGCTGAATATACTGTAGAGATTGGTGGAGGTTTGGGGAACTCTGACCAGTCGCCTTGTTCCACCATTGCAAGACTTGACAACGGGAACTGTATTATGTCAGCATCAATCAACTTTGCACTCGTGTCCCATGAACGCAAACAGTCAACCAAAGCAGTTGCGCCATCCCAACTTTTTTTTTGATGATGGCACCCATATCCTACAGGTTTGTCCAATTTTTAATATGAGGTTTGCTCGTTGATAAATCAAACAATAGGCTCAGGACGGACAGTACCTTTTCAAGGTGCATAAGAGTATCCTTTCGGCGAAGTCGGAAATGTTTGAAGACATGTTCAGAGCCCAACATGAAGCTGGTATCATTGCTTTAGATGGGCAAACAGAAATTACGCCCATTTTACTGCCTGCTACCGTTGGCGAAACTGCATTCGAACTCTTTTTGTGTGTATGCTACGGAAGGTATGTTTATTTGGCCCAGATAGTCATCCGCACTCATAAAAATTTGCTATGTTGTAAAGGTGGCGTCCAGACTACCAAAAGGCACCAAATAATGTGGTGTTCCAACTGCTTGAAATTGAGCCGTATGTTCATGTCCAACGACGCCCGTGAAGTTGCAATCAACGAGATCAATAATCGCCATGTGTCAATACGTCCCTGTCGCCTCATTTCCCTCTCCATCGAGTACAAAGTCAACCAACTCTTTATGTATGGTTTCAAACGACTCATTAAAGCCCGCATGGACGACCTCACTGACGATGAACATGACATGCTGTGCCCTCGGCTTTGGGTTACCATCTTGAAAGCACAAAGTACACTCCGGGTTCATCGCAGGATTGTAGCTTGCGAGTTGCTGCCCATAAATCATGTCGCAAATTGCATGGATACCGAAGGCTGTTCCCTTGATTGGCAACAGCTATGGTGGAATGGGATGGGGCGTAGTCTTTTGGACGGAAGGAATCCCCAGCCTTACAAGGATGCGGTCCAACGCTTCGAACAGATTCTATTGACTAACAAGGTCAGAAGGATATTCCCGGAGTGTCTATGCTCAGTGATGGCAACCATTCAGGAAGAGGCAGCTTTCAATCAGGAAGATGCATTCATTGACCGTGCCGCACGGAAGTGGGCAGCTCAGTTATTGGCATGATCACCATACTTATCATAGTTAGATTACATTGTTGTCTATAAGTCCTCAAAAAAACATGGCGGCATTGGTGGAAAGTCGCGCAGCGTGATGAGGAATCGCGCACAAATGGCTCTAAATTTCGCGGAATTTTCCGTGGTTTACCATACCATACCCAATCACGTTCTTCTTTCCGAAATATCCAGCGAGAAAGAAAAAGGGACATGCGAACCAGCGCGTCTACTCGTCTCGAACATGGAACTCGTCCGGAAGACCCGAAGGAATGAACCATATGAAAACGACCGCCAAAAGGATGAGGCAAATAAACGCCGCTTGGCCCCCAAAAATATGGTGCTGTTTCGAGAACGCGTACATGGAGGTCGCCATCGCTGGTCCGATCGCCCGCGCGATCGACGCCGAGGTCTGACCCATGCCGTTGATAGACCCCAGGGTATTCTTTGACGGTGCGGACGCAGTGATGAACATGAACACACACGCTGCAAGCAACGCCATCGCACGTCGGTATCATCCCAGCGCATTCCAGACGCTTTTGACACGTACCGAACGCAACGTCCCAAAAGACGATCAAGACGAGCTGTGCAGCGATACAGGCATAAATCCACGTGTCGACGACACCGCGGGTTTGGACGATCCAGCTCATGATTGGGAAGAGGAGTATGAGTGGGATGTAGCATAGGATCGCTCTACAAAAGAGACGTTTGGGACCCATCCAATCGACGAGCTTGGCGAGGAACAAGAGTTGGAAGATGCCGTCCATGAGGCCCAGTAAGCCGAGGCACGCGCCGATGCAGGATGGGGATAGACTGAGGCCGCCATAGGTGATCGGGGTGGAAAAGAACAAGGGCAGGAGGGACTTTGCCGAGATGTCGAGGTATCCCAAGACGGCGTAGCACGCGACGGGATAGATGATGGACGGTACGAAGAGTTCTCGAAGGGGTATTGGCGGTAGCGTGATGTTGGGTATAGATCGTTCTGGATCTGGCTCGATAACACCGACTGAGGAACGTCTGTTTTTGCGTTTTGCGGCCAATGTCTATAATCGGGTGAGTGATCGCCTAGTGGTCGTCGGAGATGCGGCTCGACCAACCTCCTCCAAAAAGAAGAAGAGAATTATCGTTGTCACCGCCACGACCGAGGCGGCCACGGCGCACGGAAGAAAATAAGGATAATTTTCCCAGAAAGGACTGGTAAAGAAGCCTGGAAAGCGGTCCGCGGGTCGAGCGAAAGCTCCTCCTATAAATGGCCTTGGGCGCTAACATGAGCGATGACGAAAGCAAACATAGAAGCGAGTCGACATTCACCCCAATGTTGACCCGACGCACCATCCAATGGGCATGAGAGCAAAGCCTCGCGCTATATTTGTCGAATCGGTCAGCTCGCCAATCATGCTCTTGGTGGCGCCGACATTGCCGTTCAGTAAACCACATATACATCGACTGAGAGAACTCAGTTGATACCTAGGAGCGACAACTTTGAACTGACCTGATTGCAAGTTGCCAAAACGTTGTGGAGAGGCCGAAGCAGGTCATCGAAATGCACAGACCGGATAGCCCGATGAGGATGACGGGTTTCCGGCCAATTCGATCAGACAGACGGCTCCAGAGCATTACGGCCATGGACTGTGTGACAAAGAAGAGAGATTCCTATAGCAGTCTATGAATTGAAAAGTTGGAACGGGAATCGTCGCCACTTACTATTAACCCCGCGTAGTATCCCACCTTGCGCTTGTCCCCTCCCGTAATATCGAGCTCGCCGACAAGTTGATTGATGTAGGGGTATATGGACATGGAGGATATCGGTTCGGCGAATTGTATCAGTAGCAGAATAGCGAGCTGAATTGTCGGCAAGGGTGTTCGGGCCTTTTTGGAGGGCTTGGTGGGCAAGAGTGGGGCAAGCTCATCTTGGACGGTGGCCTCTGCCACATCGGCCATTGCTGGGAGGAGGTGCTGCGGTTCCCTTTCGTACTGCGTCCATTTAGAAAGAAATGAGCAGGAAAGTCCGAATGCGTAATAACCCCCATAAACTCCGACACCGCAGGCCCATGAAACGCGATGCTCCGAGACAGTTCGTCTCGATTTATGTTGCGCTCGTACAGATACATTAGAAGTAGCTATTTACCTAGGAATGCTTTGTGGTCGTACTTAATACGCGACATACGCCACGCACAACAACGGGAAACCCGCGTACAGACCAAGCCAGAACACGACGTTGCCCATGAGTCTGTTCTGCTTAAGCACTGGCGCACGCGAGACCATGATGAGCGGGATCTGCACAAGCTGCATGAAGAACAAGTAGAGTCTGCCGAAAAATTCACCAGTTTAAATATCAATTCTACATCGATCAACTACTCACCTAAACTTGCGTGTAACGACAACCATCACTAACTCATGAACTGCCGCGCTCAGCAAAAATGTGACAAACATCGCGCCCGTACGAGAAAGAGACGGATATGCGGCAAGCGACGAAGCGTACACATGTCGAAGAAGAAACTGATGGACGGGCTTGTTCCATTTACGAGAGAACTCGTCCCACGTGGTCGAGTTCCACTGTGGAAAAAAGTCAGTTCAGTATGTTCCCAGCAACGTCGCGGACGAGAACCATACCCAGTCTTCGTAGAATTGCCGATCCGCAAAACTATTCGGTGGGGGAGCGGGTACCAGTGAGCTCTCACCTCGGAAGAGTCGAGCCTGTACAGTACTCACTATGATATCTCGGCGAATGCGTTACATATACACTCTTCGCCGCATGGATCATAACATCAGTAACGCCAACCGAAGAGTTTCGATAAGAACTTACCGAATATGATGTAAAAAAGTAATAAGTAAGCAATCATAAATGGCAGGGCCAAGTCTAATAACGAGCGAAGGAATGACTGATCTGGTGAAGGCGTGAGTGGCATGATAAAGCTCTCTGTCACCGTATAGAGGAGGGCAAATGATCCCATAAATGCGACAGTCTTCTCAAAGACATATTCAGGACGAATACTGGCCGTAGTTAGTTCAGACACACGCAAGATCAGTGAGAAAGCTTACCGATCGGTGCGAGGATACTCCAACTCATATACAAGAGTTGGGATCATCATGTAGGTGCAGAAGTGTTTCCAGGTCAAATTTTGTGGGTATCTTAATCGTTCGGTTCCAGCAGACACAAGTTCAGCATCGAGTTCAAGGAACTCATGAGCTACAGAAGCGATGACCTGAGACGGATGATGAACAAGTATTGACACCGGTGTCGGTGTCGGTGTCAAGGAAAGCGGGTCGATGTCAGAGGCATCAGGAGTGGTACCCTCGACAACTGGCACACCAAGCTTGGCTACAGCGTCGTTTGCAGCAGTCACCAGCCTCCGTCGTAGCGGCTGCGGATCGGGAATTGAGCTCATAATCATAACCTCTGTGCCTCGTGTATTGATCTGCGAATCCCATTCAGCTTCCGAGTGAGGTTCGCTTGAATTTGACGCGAGATGGGCCTTGGCATCAAGAAACGCTTTATCCCATCCTCCGATCGATGCATCTTCTGCAAGGGAACGAAGATGAGCAAGGATTCGCTGCGAACGCTGGGAGATGTCGTGGAGATAGCCGTTGACGGAGATATAGGAGTGCATTTTCATGATCATCACGAGAGAATGCAGAGTCAGAAAACCAGATTGGACCCATGGCCATTGTCTATACACGTCGTTCAGTTCGAGCGGGAGGGACCGGGATGTATGCTTACCGATGATATATCCACGTGATGACGGCAACCAATACAAACGTCTGGATAACGTGTTGGACTACCCAGTAGTACTTTATCCAGCCCTTGCTTATCGCCTTTGCAAATGGCACACAGATCGCAGTGGTGAGGACGAGGATGGCGTCGGAAAGTGCGAGGACAACTACATCGCGAGAGAACATGGTAGCAAAAGCGAACGACAAGGCATATCCGTTTACTTCGAGGGAGGAAACGAAAGTCTGAACGGTGAAGAGGAAGAGAGACATCCAGAAGAGCGTGAAGAACCCCTGACGAACGTTGTCAGCATGGACGAGTCCACGGCACGCACGAGACTGGTGCCTACTCTGAATTCGTTTGATCCCGATGACTCGTTGGTCATGTCAAAATGAGATTTGCGAGGTTTGAAGGTGATCAAAGCACGGAGCCTCTTCGCAGACTTTGACCGAAAGGGTTTTGAGACATAGAGTGTACCCTCTGCGGAGTAGTTTGAGCTCTTCGTGCTCGGTTTCATGACCGTCGAAGAGGAACCTGGTGAGTGGGTGATGCAGTGAAGCATGGCCGACTGCAGGTTGAGGACGCGGGAAAGTTGATGACAAGGCAATGCCAAGCGATGACGCTACGGAGCGTTAATTACTAACAGTTACTAACAGACCCACTAGCCTATCCATATTGACGCGCTGGCACGTTCAGTTTGTTGTCTTTCCATCAGTTCACATGGTAGGTGCTCTTAAATTACATTCTATGATGATATCATCAGTAATAGATCTCCGAACCCTCGAATCATCACCACACATGTCCCAACCCGATAGCACAGTCCATCTCGCATGGATGCGCGAGGCCATGGCCATGGTAAAGCCCATTCACCGAACCACCCTGACCCACCTTCTCAGACTCGACAGGCAGAGGAAGCACTCGCTTCAGGCGAAGTACCCGTCGGATGCGTCTTCGTTCGGGACGGCGCCATCATAGCCAAGGCGCGCAACAGAACCAACCAGCTGCGGAACGTACGCGCCTCTCTATACCCCGACGTGCGACTCATCTTTATTTACTGTGCACACCAAGGCTTCGAGGCATGCAGAACTCGAAGCCATCGATCATATCCTCGAGGATACGTCGCTCACGCCGCCGTCTTCATCCGTTTGCTATCCCCTCGCCAACACGACGCTCTACGTGACCGTCGAGCCATGCATCATGTGCGCATCGGCTCTCCGTCAGCTAGGCGTCTGTCAAGTATTCTACGGATGCGAAAACGATAAGTTTGGTGGGTGTGGAAGTGTGTTGGGAGTGAATGACCGGTGAGAAGGGGAATCAAGATAAGATTTGATGATGACCGGATCGATCATTCCATTTCACAGCCTCGAGCACCCCGTACACCCTTCATACAGAGCCACTGGCGGGTACTTGCGAGAAGACGCGATTATGATCCTGCGGCAATTTTACGTTACAGAAAACACCAACGGTCCGTCGTCCCCCCCCCCCGGCTCTATAAAGATCGTTGATACTGCCCACAGCCCCCGTACCAAGGCAGAAAGCTACGCGTGTACTCAAAACTGACATTCCTCCCAAGCCCTCCACTTGAACGTGGCCTTGCAATCTCGAGCACCCACGCTCGGGTTGTTGGCGGCGCCGCGGGACCAGTTATTGGCAGT
The DNA here is from genome assembly GCA_019096195.1 of Boletus sp. NGJ. Taxonomy (NCBI): domain Eukaryota; kingdom Fungi; phylum Basidiomycota; class Agaricomycetes; order Boletales; family Boletaceae; genus Boletus; species Boletus sp. NGJ. The sequence continues at coordinate 674,118 of JAGTXK010000091.1, forward strand.
TCGCCCAACTGTTGTAGAAAAAACGTGTCCTTGGCATGTGCGTCTGACTGTAGTGCCGCAAACTGTTTGTGCGCGGCCCTATACTATACAGCAGAACTAACACGTGAATATCCTGATCAACTTTCTATCTGCCATTTCAATCCAAGAGACTGGGCGACGAAGCCCCATTTGTCCGCGGCATCTTGGATGCTGATAATAGAATAGTGAGTGATCAGATTATCAGTGTGATCCTCCAATCGGAGACATCAGGGTATATCTCGCGTACGTACCGTTTCTCAGTGGCCTTCCCGGCCCCATGCCCAGCCTTCTTGTCTATCCGTATGAGAAGAGGGTGTGAATTGTGGGGTAGCGTATGCTGGAGAGTTGCGGCAAGCTTGAAAGAGTGTAGTGGTACGACCCGGTCGTCATCTTTGGTCGACCAGGTCAGTGAGTGATGATCGAGGGGATACGACGGTCGCACATACGATCAGCGGTCATCAATAGCAGCGCCGGCAACGTTTTGTCCTTGGGCACATTGTGAAGCGGCGAAATGGGGTATATGAAATCAAAGTCGTGCGGGTCATGCGGGTCGCCATAGTCGGCAGTCCAAGCCTTGCCTGCGGTTGCAAGGTCAGAGTTTCATAGCTGGGAACATCGACGTGTCATTTACCGATGGTGAAGTCCGGAAACTCAAAAAATGCGTGTCGGTTGGGTCTGACGAAATTGGCAGGGGAAGCAACATACCTTGAGTAGATCCATCACCCCGACTTCAGCGACTCCAGCCCCAAACGTACCTTGCGGGGCAATATTGACGCAAGCACCGACCAAAAGGCCTGTGGGACGACAGTTAGGATATTACCAGACAAGTTGTGGGGCTGCTTTCCTCCATTAGAACCTCCGTTGATGGCGACTTTTCCCGCGGCTGCGATTTTATTCTTCACCAAGTATTCGCTACACCGCAGAGGCAAGAATTCGACACGTCACGCTCTTGTTTGGAAAAGATATAAATCTTACGTGGCGGCAATGAAATCGTTGAAGACATTGATCTGCATGAATGATGAACGACGCTCTTTGATGCTTGAAAACCGCTGGCTGACCTTGCGTTCCCTAATTCCCGCGTTGTGCCACTCTTCGCCAAACTCGCCTCCTCCTCGGATGTTTGGCTGGGCAAAGACAGCGCCGTACGACTTTATGAAAGTGAGAACCGAAGGGCTGAAAGTTGGATCGATCGAGATGCTGAAGCCGCCATATCCTGTCCACCCCCGTCAATCGGCATCCATCCACCATCAGAGCACGATCCAAAGCTCACCGTACTGAATAGCCGGCGCGGTACCGTCGGTCTTGGTGCTCTTGTGCCTCACGATGAACATCGGAACCTTGGTCCCGTCTTTGGATTCATACCACACCTGTTCCGCGGTGAATTCGTCAGGCTGGAGGCCTTTGACATTCGTCGTGCGGTATATGCTCCACGCAGACTCCACGGACGCTGTGGCATTGAAATTATTCACATCGAAGCGTCCAATGATACCCGGATTGGTGAAGCCTGTCATCGAAACAAAGACGTTCGGAAGGCCACGGCGACCAAACAACTCGGCAGCTCCGACAAAGGATGGTGCAATGCGCGTCAGCCTTTCGCCAGTGAGGGAATAGAGGTAGATTTCGTCAATGACCTGACACGTTTGTAGAGCGTCAGGGGACGTTGAGACGGGGAGAGCAACAAAACAAACTGACATTGCGTTTGTATGTGAGAGCAAATTTGTCTTTGCCAAATGCCACAATGTCGCTCAACGATGCATCCTTTTCTTCGGGGATTAAGTCTACTTGCGTGCGCTTTGGATCAGCGAGGTCGATTGTGATGACCTTGTATTTTGGGGCATTGTTGTTCGTGCGAAGATACAGCTTGGTTTCATCGTTTGCGATGCTGCAGGAAAGCGTTGGCGACGGTAGGGGACAACGAAAGCCAACTTACACGTCATATTCGGCTTCAAATTCGTCTATCAACTTCTCCCACTTGATATTTTGATCGATTTCATTTTCTTGTAGGTCCGCCACCCAGAGTAGATTTTTCTGTGCAGGTGACCACGTGGTGAGACGGAAAGAGGGAGAGAAAATTACACACCCTAGCGGTGTCCCTGGCGACAGTCAAAAACAAGTATCTACCGTCCAGCTCCGATATAGAAGTTCCCCACATCCACTCCCGGTGTTCGGCGTCTTTCGTGACCAAGATATCTTGGGCTAAAGATCGCAACCGCGTCAGCCGATAAACCACAAGACACGAGCATGCTCATCCGATGAGTGAGGGTGAACAGACTGACACTGTGAGGTGCCGACTCTGTGATAATAAAGCATCGCGTCTTTATCTTCGATCGTTTCGGTGCCCATCTTGTCTTCGGTGGCCAGTCCATGGGAATCGCGGCTTGGGAATCGCTATCAGAAAGGAGGTCAGATCTGCCAGTGGCGCGGTCACGAGTCTGGTAATTGCTCCGAGTGGGATCACATACCTGGTAAAAGAATCCCTTGGAGTCATGGGTCCACGAGATGGATGAAAACTTGACAAACCGGATCTCGTCACTGAGGCGGGTTTCGTGGTGGTCCACACGCTTGCCGTCAACGGCGACAAGCGGTTTGCTGGTCTCACGAATGTAAATCGTGCAAAAGTCGCTGCCCTGCGGATCGGAGTCAGCCGTGAAGGTCAACAGACGAGAGAACCGCGCCTACCGAGAGGGATATACCGTATGCATAGTAGTTGCCGTCGCGTGAAAAGGCAGTGACAGCGAGAGCGGCGGTCCCGTCGTCTGACAGCAAGTTGGGGTCGAAGAACACCTGGCCCTGGGCTGCCCTGTCCTTGGAAAAGTCTGGCAACTTTTCGTCGGTCGACCGGTAGAGCACTAGAGAAATCGAGGTGAACGCAGTACGCTTTCGCCGCACCGGAAACGACCGACCTGACTGTGCTTGAAGGCCGCTGTTGTAGTACCAGTACCATTTTCCGTCGTACTTGAGAACGGGCGCACTGAACTGCGAAACCGACATGATCGATCGCGATCGCGCGCACGTGGCGACAAGTTGATCGCACCTTTTCGTAATCCGTGTTGGCTCTGATTTCCTTCTCCAATCTGGCGCGGTCAGGATTTTTATCGAGGTAGGCGCGAGTGAAGGCGTCCTGCGCAGACGTCCATCCGTCCGTTTCGTTGGTGTTCTCCTCGAGCCAGTGATAGGGATCGGCCACATGGACTTGACCCTGTTTTTCGCTCTGGTACACGTTCACATGGTCGGAACGGCGGGCGGGGGGATACTTGTGCGGAACCCATGGTGTCGGCGTCATCGTGCGAGCGAGCGAGGCCGTTGAGCGAGAGAGGGAGAGGAGTCGTGGACACAAGCTTAAGAGTTTAGTGGCACGCGCGGTGAGCATATCTTTCAATCTAAATTAAATCAGGAGTGCCAATGGTCTTGATCGATAAAGATAAAGGCGAGGCCCCGCGCAATCTACGAAAAATGCAACGGCACAGTCTAGGCCAACTACGGCGGATTCGAATACTCCAGTGGAAAGTGCCCTAAAATTGAATACTTGAACAACGCGTCAAAAAGGTAAAAGCTTCAGAATCTAACAATAGCAAACAACGCCCATGGACCAGGTACGTTCTCTAATGATATCACAATATCCCGCGTTGACGACTCGTCGAGCCAGGATGCGTTCCGAAACCTGCTGGCAAGCTCGCGGCGATCACAAGCCAATGCCAAACAAGCAGTTCCTACCACACGGCAGAAAGCGTTGGTCGCAAACTTTCCTCCTAGCACGACCTCCACCCCATCCGAGCCGGCGTTCAAACCTCGCAAGGTAAAGAAGACCGAAAGCAAATATCGCGACCGTGCCGCGGAGAGAAGAGACGGAGTCGGAAACGACTATGCTCAAGTACCTCTCCTCTTTTTTAGTTGAGCGTGCTGACTCACGCCTTGTCCTAATAGGTCGAGGCGGTATTGGATGATTTCGAAAAACGGCTCGCCCACGAGGACAAGGATGTTGTACGTCTCCGAGTCACTGTGTACCACCTTTACTGAAGCACTCTTAGATCGAGCAGCAGCGCAAGTATCTTGGTGGAGATAGCCAACACACCATCCTGGTAAAAGGCCTCGACGTGTCGCTCCTCGAACAAAATCGTGCCCGGGCCGTTGCCTCTACAGAAGACGACGAATTCCTCGAACAGGCGTTTGCAGAAGCTACATCTATACCCCAACCTACGGAACCACAGAAACGCACTCGTGAAGACATCATCCGCCATCTCAAGGCAAAACAACAGAACGAAGATGGGTCAGCTGACCAACCAGTTGTCGAAAAGTCAATAGACGGTGAAAGAGCAGCTCTGGAGCAAGCCAAGAAGGCTGGAAAGTTCAGACCCATAGGATTCAAGCCAATTGGACGAGTGGAAGAAAGGTTGAAAAAGAGAAAGGGAAAGGAGGGAAAGGAGGGAAAGGAGGGTGTGAAGAAGAAGAAGCAGAAAGTCGAGAGTCAGTCCGGGACAAGAGACAACCCGCCGCCAGAAACGCCAACCGAACGTGACACCACAGAACCTTCATCCTCCAAGACGCCCAAAAGGCCGCCAGAACCAGAACCGGCGCCACTCGACGAAGACTTTGACATCTTCGCCGGTGCCGGAGATTATGAGGGTTTCCCGGACGACGAGGAGTCCGAGGAGGAGCACGGTGACACGGAGAAAACAAGTGCGGTATTTGCAACCCAGGAGACCGTCTCCCTTGTTCCTGTCAAAGGCTGGTTTGACGAACCTGAGCCCGAGGTTGGGCACGCCTCCATTCCATCAGAAAAGTCTCCGCCCATCCCTGACATAACGGCGGCAGAAGCACCACAAGAAACACGTCTTAAACCCCTTGAATCGTCAGCCCTTCCTTCTATACGTGATTTCCTGGCCATGGATGAGGCTGCTGAGGTTGCTGAGAAGCGGAAAGCACGTAAAGAGAAGAAGAAAAAGAAAAAGAAGGATACTGGTGACGACGACGACTGAATAATCCGCATAGCACGTTCACGTTTGTTTTGGCAAGCATGTATTTAGTACGCGGATATCATTGTGAGGATCTGGTATCATGGTTGTCCTGAGGGTAATGGTACGAGAAATGATTTCCCTCGAGAGTGATAGTTTGCGAAACCTAAGCGGGAGTCCATATCGTCGATCGTTCTGGAGGCAACTGATGATTAATCGCAGCTCTGAACAAGTTTGGTACCCACCTCTTGTTCATTTCGCTGGCCCAGGATATATCTTTTAGAGGCGGAGCGTTGAGAGAAGCACCGAGGGTTCCGAGTATGAGTGCAACGATGCTCTCGTACACAGTCTTTCAACCGACCAGTCAGAAAGGACATGCCAGGCTATGCAAGCAAAACGTACATTCAGTGGTAGGCTGCCTTCGGGCTTTCCGAGTGCTTTGAGATGGGACAGATCTAATTGAGTAGCTCAGGAAAGCCAGCTATTGGTAGTGGGGTGTGTAACTTGCCTTCGTATGCAGAATATGCGGCTGTAGGGGTTGTGAAAATGTGTTCGGATGAAATACGTGTTCCTCGCATCACGCACCGTGAAACAAGAAGATGGTTGCTACCACGAGAAGAATCCGACCAAACATATTGTACAAGAGGCGAACCGTGTCAATGATTGAACTTCGGTGACTTTGCCAAACAAACACCCCTAAACACAAACCAAATGCTACGTGCGCCGATGCCATTGGACTGGCAAAGTCATCACCCCGGATATTCTGTTCGTCCCGTCGGACTTGTCGTTGTGAATTGAATGGATTGCCAAGCACAACACGCCAGTCATTCAAACTTGTGTTTCTGCCCACGGCTGTCATGTGGCCAACCCGCAAACAGCTAGAGGTCGTAGCCGGGTAAGTAAGGAGCCGGTTTGCCCCGTGATAAGTGCCGTCATCGGACCCAAAGTCGCGTAGACGACGAGAAAAATGGTACATAGATGGATCGTTATCAGCTACACACCCAAAAAACGACGGAAAATGTTAGTTTAATATATTTTCAATATCATCACTGCTAAGTACTTAGCTCAGTATGGCATTATATGTGAATACATAGCTAAGATTTCATTTTTGTAATGGTATATAATATTATGTAACATCATGTAAGCTATATCATGCTTTGGCAAGGCCAGTGATGTCATTGTGTGAATACAAGTATGAAGGCTGTCTGTGATATGGCATATATGTGTGACATAACACCTTGGATGTACACCAGACATCCAGAGAGGCTCCAGGGGTCATTCAGGTGTGTCAGCGTCATTCTCCACGCATCAGAGAGACATAGGACCGTATGCTGTGCTGCCATAACAGGTAAGATGACTGACTAATTTACTATTGTGATAGAAATGTCTATAATAGTATGTACTACTCAAGTGTAGCCAACCTTTCCTAACGCTTTGGAACTTGGACAAATTTTTGCGAGTAAAGTCACGTGACAGTTGATTATGTCACATGCAAATTTTTAAGTTGCGGCTCCAACGCCCTCACGGCACTCAAAAGTGTGCCTGAGCCTCGTCTCTACCCACTTATTTATGTTATTACATTTCAATGTACTGGGATATTCTAATAATTCGATCTGTTATGTTAAGCCTGCTGTGCTCGTTGTGCTATTTGAGTGAATGTAAGATCTATTTATATTGCACCAAAACTATGTAAAAACATGGATGTTTACTGGATGCCTGCTGGATATTGAGTGGATGCTCGGGTTGGGGTTGTCGACACAGCTGGCTTGAAACATACAATACAGCCGACAAATAAATTACATGCAGCGCGTCATAATAACCATGTTGAGCACGTCGCTCACCAAACAATTGACGGAAATCCTCAGCCACACCACTCGCTGGTGTAAGTCGAATTTTGACGTCCACCAGACGTTACCTTGACTTGGGTGTGTACGCTCGCGCGAGTACGTCGCGTGACGTATATATCTACTAATCGGCTACTCGGTTTGGATGAATACAGTACATTTCCCAGAAAGGAAGCCCTTGGAGCCGAGTATAAGTAAAGCACTCGTCCTCCGCTTCCTTAAGATCCCAGTCGATAACCGTATCCGCGTAGCAATTGTACCGCCGTATGCCAACCGCCTCTTGACACACGCTTTATCTCAGTGCGCCTGTCTCGTGTATAAGTTTCACATCCACACCCTCAAAACACGGACAAGTCCATGTGGGTGCAGCCGTTTGTCGTCTACGGTCTCATTCTGACGATTTATATCTTCAGTCGAATTACCCATCGTCCAACACACCCACGTTCACTTCATCCTCATCCCTCACCTTGTACCTTTCCTTTGACTGCGCCACAATGCACGTCAAAGAGTCCGTCAAAGAATTCGTTCACGACGTCAAGCGCAGGTTCTCCCAGAAACGAAAGCGAGACTCCTGTGCCACTTGTGCCTCTGAAGGCTTTGACGAGACCTCGTCCATCTCGACCGCTGACACCCACACCCACTTTTACTCAAAAAGGGACTCTACCTCCTCTTCCTCAATTTCCTCGGCGCCTACTACTCCAGAGCGAACTCGATTCGTTACCCTCGCCCGCCTTCGCAAGCCATCCAACACTTCAATCAAGCACCATCACAATGCTATTCACAAAGTCAGGGGTGGAAAGCGTTACAAACCCTTTTCCTTGGAGCGTGCCGCTGAACCCCAATCAAATGGCGCACAAGCAGCAGGTCGCTGGTCACCTCTCTCGATTCAAGATGCGGGTGACGAGTCCATGATGATGGAGTTCTCGCAGAGGGAATACACAGAAGTCCTTGACATTTCTTCTGCATGGTCAGTCAAGACAGAGGGGAGCGCGCACAATAGCACTCAGACTGGCGATACTTTGGTCACCGCTGCATCAGGCCCCGATGAAAAAAAGTCCGCTTCAAAGTCCGATTCATGTCACAGCGCTGTCAATTTGCCCTCCGACACGCCTCCCCTCCTCTCTCCGATGCCTCCATCAGATTCAGCTGCAGACCTTGGTGAGGAGGAGATCACCCTGGCCGCGAACCTCGACAAGTCGACAACGGCACCATCGCCCACTACGACTCCCGCCCAGCCAAAGACATCCACACCCGCAAGTCCCGCCCCCGTCTATCTCCCTCGCCTAACTGCACCGAGCATGTTCCTTCCCATTCCGAATGTATGCCTGATTTTCCCACTCTCACACACCTTGGTGTGGTGGATGGCACGAGGTGGTCCTCCGGAACTCATTCGGGGATTGAATCACCATTCGGGTCTCCGCAACCGAAACGAATCGCCGGTTGGTGCCACCCATTTCTACCCATTCCTTTCGTCCCTTTTCTTTCGTTCGACCTTGCAGCTAACCTGTGATGTTTACAGACTGATCCCCCAAGTGCTCTTTTAACAAAGCATGTCCCCGCTGAACAAAGGCCACGGAGGGACGTCGTAGGAGAGTATGCAGGTAGAGACGTTCATGACATGATCGTAAGTTGCATGCGCAAAGTTTCTTTTTCAATCCGCCGTACTTCATTGTCTTTCATCTCTCACATCTTCTCTCGTTACCATCAACATTCACACTACAGCTCTGTTTCTCGTATATGCATCCGATCTTTTATCACTTTATTTTGTCTTTCCCTTCTGTTGTCTGTGCGAGTATCGAGCCTCCAGTTTTTCAGTCGCTGGCGGTCTCTTTATGTCTTGTATCCCCACAGTGTAGCGAGATACTATTAAATGTGAAGCATCCACTGTCTTGTGCCTTCGTGCATTAACACCGCGCTGATTCGTGGACGAGAGAGTGGTACTATTCTAATGATTCGTTTCGGTAGATGTCGAATTCATGGCGTGCCCTGGCAAAAATGGCACGCGACAGGATCGTAGCAAGTGACCCCGAGGATTTGGGCAGGATCTTGGACGTGAGTGTCACCTTGTGTCCTCGAGTCCGTAGCTCAATATTCAATCCTCGCTGCTAAGCTCTGGTCTCTTCGCCTCTCCTCGCTTGCTCGCCTCCGTCTGACGAACCAAGCCTCTGCAGAATGCACCAATTTGTTCGCAGTCCTCAACGCCGTACCCCCTACGTCCGTGCCCGGATCGTTCCCCGGCTCAGGTTCCTTGCCCCCCTCCGTACCCCTCCCTGCTTCCCCTACTCCCGCGGCATCTTTGTCCCTCTCCCCATCCGGCCTGAGTGGACTAGCTCAACTCCCCGGGACGCCCTCTCAAAAAGCGTCCCCCCTCCCCCCTCTGCCCCCCGGTGGGACCACGTCTGCGACGGCACCGCGACAAGGCGCCAACGAGCTCTTGCACCCGTTCGAGCTGACGGTGTTTCATGCGCGCGTGCATTATTGGTCGGGGGATCCGTTGGGGTATGTCGATGCGCTGAGTCGGATTTTAGGGCGCTGTAAGGAGAAGGCGAGGGAGGAGGGGCGGGTCGTTGCGCAGCGGAGGGAGAGGAGGGTGGTGGTTGGAGGTGATGTGGAAGGTTTAAGTCAGTCGGAGCGGGCGAACGAAGACGCCGATGAAGAGAGCACGGACGACGCCAAAGTCCAAGGTAAGGAGGAGCTAGACGCCGTCCTCGTCGCAGCCGAAGCCAATCTGTCAATGTGGCTCGAACGCATCGCGAGGGTCTGCCTGATTCTCGCAAGCCAGATGATTGAGATGAACGTAAGTACCCGTATCTTATTCCCCTCTTTCAAGAGTTGTCTCTTTTTGACATCCTTGTCGTTTTCCCTCACGCCGTTGGCATTTGCATTTGCCCTCGTAGGATTACCAAGCGGCGATCAACTTGCTCGTCCCACTCTGCACCTACCGCGTTCCACCCACCTTGGTGCCGACACCTTCCCCGACCCTTCATTCGGCCCTCGCACGGATCTATCTTCTCTCTGGAAACCTCCGAAAAGCAGAGGAACACTTTTCCATCGCCACATCGGCCGCAGGAAACAGCGCCAACCGGACCGACATCCACATCGTAGTCATGAACACCGCGTTATTGGCCGCTGCGTCGGGCGAATGGACGCGTGCCGAAGAAGCACTCGGGGAGCTGGTCGCCAAAAACCCAGGGAACTTTACGGTGCGTGTGTGTTTTGGGACACAAGACCGGGGGTTCGCTGACTGTACGTCGGGGTGCCTAGGCGATCAATAATCTCGCTGTCACGCTGTTGTGTCAGGGAAGAATCAAAGAGGTACGGAAAATGGGAAATGGCTAGTGGGGGAGCTGACGGAGGATGATGGGTACAGGGCATCGATCTCCTCGAAGCAGCGTTGAAGATGTCGCCTTCCTCCGTGGTCGTCGCAGAGCCCTTCCTGTTCAACTTGTGTATGTATTACTCCCCTTTTCCTTTTTTTTTTTTCGTTCGTTGACCTTGCCTGTACAGCCACCCTATACGAGCTTCGCTCGACTACCGCCATAGACAAGAAGCGCGAGCTCCTGCTCCAAGTTGCAAAGTGGAGCGGCGATGGCCTCAAAATGTCCTGCTTAAAGATGCCTTCGAGTTGAGACGTGTCATCATATGTGATGAATACCACCTGTTCGCCCCAACTAATGCATTTGACCGTCGGAAGAGCATTGCACAAGTGAATTCCCATAGCTAGCGCGACACAAAACAACACGACGACAATTGACATGGCATACGGGCAAACGCGACAAAAAACCATCCCAAGGTACTAGTAGTCAGAGAAAAAAAAAAGCTGGACGCTGTCGTGATACTGCGATGAAGTAGACGCGTAGTAAGGCTATAGGTTATGGTATAGGAAGGACGCTAAAAATATGTATGTCTTAAAGAAAGGCTAAAGTTGCGAAAATGTTGTTCAAGAAGAGCGGAAGGAAACATGCATGGGGGCGTGATACAATTGTGTTGGTATCGTTGTCGTTCGAATGCTTTCTAGTTCGTGCAAGGAATCATTGGTTGCTTTCACTGATAGGTCCTCAACTTGCAATGAGGATATTAAGAGAGGTTTAGCAATAGTCGTTCTCGGAGGCAAGCTTGGAGCGGATATCCGCTGGGAACGTGCGAGGACATCCTGGAGTTTACATGCCTGCTTGACGGTTCAGCATGTAAAGCTGAAGATCTTGCCAGCCTATACCGCACACTTTCAATATCACGAACCGGTACGAAAAAAAAAAAACGCCACACTCACCCCCTCCGACGCGACACATGACTTTCTTGGTCATCGTGTTTTCACCGCTAGTCCGGCCCAATCTTGTCAAGGTCGTCAACCGACACGTGACAACCTTCCTCGAGAGCGAATTCGAAAAGGCATACGAGGCCCTGATCTCTTCGCCCTCCTTTGGTATCGTCTTGAGGGGCGGGTCGACACGTTCGATAAAGAGCCCGTGGGGGATCGCATTCACGATGGCCGCAAACTCCGCGTCGAGCGGATCCTTGGAGTTCCCTGGGACGTAGATATTCGTAGGACCGTCCAGGGATGGGGTATATGCACCCGAGCGCGATACAGCCCTCGACGGTGTGCGTGGCGTCGAGGCGTCTCGGTAACTCGAGGGCGGCATCTTGACTCCTGCAATAGAGGGCCGGGCTGTCGGACGCACACCGAGTCCGGTGTATACCGGAACCAGCTGTGCTCGCGCTTTGAGCATCGCTTCAGGGGTCTGTGCTCTGAATGTCAACCCTTTGCTGATTTCCGTCAACGGGCTTTCAGGTCGATAGAAGGACATCGTAGACGAGGGTCTCGAGTCAGAGGATACGTGCACGCTGGGGAGTGGTATCATGGATCGACTCGGGGGTCGTGGAGGAGGGATGCGAATACCGCTCGGTGTGCGTGCACGTATGTTACCGGATGTACCAGGTGACGAGGTAGAATGACTAAGAGCCGGGGAAAACGCGCGCTGCATGAGCGTCGTAAACTCGGCTTCGTCACCATCGTCTTCTCCACCTGGATGGTTTAAGGATATAGACCGCCAGTACGGCGATGGACCAGGAATCCCACTTGGGGTCCGAGGTCTTGGACGAGGCGCTGCGCCTAGACTCGGCGTTTGGGCACGCGAAGGTGGCCTTGTACCAGGTGTGAGTGAAGGAAATGGGGGAATCGAGGGATTGGATGACGGGGCAGTTGATATAGACGAAGTAACAGGAGACCATGGTCTTGAAGAAGCATTGGAACTCCGAGACAAGCTACGCTGGGGAGTGAAAGGAACCAATGGTACATGCCCTGAGGTGATGATTGATTTCGTAGTTGGCCGTTTCGGAGTGGTGGGTTTAACAGTTGCCATGGCTTCATCCTCGACCCTCGTTGAAGAATTCCAAGGTTGTTTGCCAAGCTTGGGCTTTATCGTGGTGTTGTTCGACTCTGGTGTTCGCTTTGACGCAGGAGAGGATGTAGGTGTCATACTCTTGCTATGTTTGTGTCCCTTTTCCGCCGGCAACGTTTCTCGATTGCCGTCGGAGGTAAAAAGTGAAGAGCGTTGTTTTCGGATAGCCTTAGCCCTAGCCGGCTCTGAGGAAGGCGCTCCAGACGACGCTCTCGATACCGGTAACGGAACAGCGGGTGTGGCAGGTGATCTGACAGTGTCAACAAGCCTTTTAGCAAGCTTTCTGAATGGCGACATCGACCTTGATAGCGTGCTTGTGCGACTCGATGCCCGACTTTTCCCGCTTGCGCTTGGAGGGGTGGCGAGGTAGCCATTAATATTGGTAGTTTGGCCAGAAACGGAGGATCCGTTCTCGCTCGGTGCTTGATCCGCGCGAATCAGGATGTCTCGTACTTTGCCCATTTCCTTCTCAGTACGTTCTATCCGTTCTTGAAGAACACGCCACCGCTTCGCCGCCTCTGCGTGCCGCCGTAACGCCTCGCCGTTCTTGGTGACTCGATTCTTCACTCCATTGTCCATGATTGTCAAGACTTTCGTGGTGGCAGGGACATAGTGGCTGACACAACGGTCAAATTCGTCAACGAGAAGATGAGAGGTGGACTTACGCCTTCTTAGCCAGGAAGGACCCAAGCAAGTTGTTGAACACATCCATGCTAACCGGAGATTTCTCCGAGCGAACAGAGCTGGCAAACGATACGCGGGATGTATTTTGATCATTTCTCTTGTGTACTTGCCATATGAAATCCTGTAGAGACTGAGCATACCCCAAGGACAAACGTCTGCCAACACACCTGACATCGGTTCACAGCCTTCTCCAAACTGGTCATCATTCCGTCTGCTTGCTCGGTGACTGTGCGAAACACTGTGATCCACTTATCCTCCTTGAGTTCTTGCTGGAGCTCGTCGGTCTCCTGCTGTACCGCATCCCACTCTACCTGTAGTGCGGTATGCTTTCTGAGCATGAGGGCGCGTTCGGAGGAGTCATCGAGTGGTTTGTCCTCGGGAGGTTGAAATGGTGTTACGGATTCGTTGATATCTTTCATGCCTTGTTCGATGGATTCAAGGCGTTCGTTCATATTCATGATCGCATTATCAATCTCAGCAGTCGTTTTGACATCTACTCCCTCTGCCTGTGGCTTGTGTCGAAGCTCTTGTATCTCTACGCGGCGACATGAGCGTCAGCGTTGCGAGGGTTTACACCGCAACAAGTGACGAACCAAATATGCGAGTCTGAACGTCGGAGATGGCGTAGGAGAGCTCGGTAATATGCGTCGAGATGGCCAATAAGCGGATGTCCCTGAAAGAGAACGCTCTCTTGAGCATCGACCACCAGACCATGTCGCTCAGAAGACAAGAGTGATAAGCACTCACTCCTGACTCTTCCGTTTTCCCTTGCGTCTTGGGAGCAAAGCGCGGCTCGCGGTGATCGTGATGTTCTCTGTAATGAGACGCATGGCAGATCATTTCACGTAAGTTTCCAAAAGACGCGAGATGCCTCGAGGCCGGAGCAGGGCAAACAAATTATAAAAGTGATCCGTGCTTACCTTCATCTTCTACCGTCAAGGATGCGCTAGATGATGACGCGGAGTTGAGGGTGCTTGTGGCCAAAACTGGAGAGGGATCAAGGGAGTGGTATTGCGAGAGAGGCGTCGAACCGGTGGTCGTGGGTGAGAGCAGAGCCATGAGAGTCGACAATGTTGACGGTCGGTTTCGGTGTCGTTCGAAGCGGCAAAAAAGGGACGGATGGGTCTAAGGAGGATCCGCCGAGTCTGCGTCAAAGGTACCTTTGTGTAATCGAATGGTAGTCAGAAACCAGACGAGACACGACGGACCCCCAGATCCGCTCAGTTGGACGATGAGCCAGCTGTGTTGAACGGCAATGGAACGAGCGAGTCGACGAGACGTGTATCGTGGTCGACGTGTCGAACAGCGAGCGAGGTAATTTCCTTGGTTTAAAGTGTGCGACAAGTCGACCCACTCCGATAACGTACATGCATCACAATGGCAACCAACCACAATCATTTAACACATTCGACCAGACATACAACAATGAATACAACAGACGCTAAGAGTCAACCACCATAGCCTCGGGCTGGATATCCTGCTGCCGCACAACTGGCGCGTCACTGTCTGTATCCATCGCCGTCGACGATGGCAGTGGTTGCGGGGCAAGGTGCCCCGATTCCAGTGCCCGTATCTCATCTCTTTCCCTAATACGTGCGCGCCAGTGCTCCTCCAACCCCTGACGAGCCTCCTTATCCGCCTCGCGTACCATAATGACTCGGCTTGCCCGCCAACGAACCGGGTCCATCGTGTTGTAATAACCAGGAGCGAGTCCCTCCAGTGCCCAGAGCTGACTTGTTTCTATCACATGTCCACCTTCTCTGTGCAGTGCCTCCTCAACATAGTTGTCAAGCAGGGGATGCCTGAGAAGTCGGGGATAGTAGCGTCCAGCGATCAGTGTGAGCGACAGGACAGCTTCATACCCAGGATAGAGGATCGGTCGGAATTTAAACCCTTCCGGAGGGAGCGGGAGAGGGAATGGCGACGAAAGGATCGGGTGTGAAAGTTGCTCGTTGGCTGAACGTTCTTTGGATTTCGAGACCACATCAACAGCAGGAGCGCTTCCTCGTGCAGCTGTGGAGTCGCCCCTCTCTCCGCTTGTTCCATTCTCGAGCGTCGCAGGCACTTCAACAGCCTTGCCCTTGCCCTTGCCCTTGCCCTTGCCACCATCATCGTCGTTCCCACCTCCTCCCGGCAAATCCCCCTCCCAGTCTTCATCTACCAGCTCATAGAGCATACCCATAGCTCTACATACCTTTCCCGTCGTTCCGTTGGACCTTGAGATGTCCGCAACGTAGAGCCCATCGATACGCATGAACACTCCCCGACTTTCGGCTCCTACCACTGCTCCACCGTTGCCCTCCGCAACACTTAACGTCTTCGTATACTCCAGTGAGTTTCGTGATGGACCAGCCGGGGGCAGAATATTCTCTGACCCTTTGGGAGCTATTTGTGACCGCGACAATTTGAGCCGCACAAGCTCGTCGGCCCAGATGCGCTCGGCACCCCACCACAATCCTTGATAGCGTGTCTGAGTCACCGTCTGGGTAAGTGCAATGGGGGGTGGAGCGGAAACGGAACCAGTGTGCGAATGGGCTGCGAAAGAGGGTCCAGCGCTACTGATGGCATTCGCAAGACTCGCGTTGAATGTCATACTGGCATTCATCACCGAGTCGAGTGATGCCCCAAGATGAGCACTGGGCATGGGACGGGGTGGTATACCCAAGGTTGGAGAAACATTGGGTGGCGGAACAGAGAATTTATATTCCCAGTCATCTGTAGGAGCCCAATAACCAGCGAGATTAGCGGCGATTTGGACCGCAAGTGCATAGGCTGCAGCAGCGTCGATAAAAGTGGAACTGTCTGTAGGCCGGAAGGAGTCCGTGTCGGTATTCATTTGTTCTATGGGAACACGGTGGATTGCCTGGATGAGCTCGTCTGACGGCGCGTGAGCTTGATATGGAAGGACTTGATCGGCCGGAATGTAGTAGGAAAATGGTATCCCTAGTAATTTTACTTTGTACGACAGCGTCTGAATAACGGTCCAGGGGACTTCTTTATTCCCAGCGTTCGACCCGTTTCCGTTTTGTGTGGCCTTTGAACTTTCATCATCTTGGGCTCCATTCTCTCCGGCGATGTGAACGCCTTCGCCAACGGCAGGAAATTTGATAGCCTCGGCTTTCATCCTGGCTTCCTCAACGATACCAGGCCAGAAAGTGATGGCATCCTTCTCACAAGTGAGCCCGGGTATCGGAGTGTTCAGAGCGCACCACAACAGTTCTCCATCTCTATACCATTTTCTGAGATTGACCCCTTCAGCATAAGCGGATCGTAAATCGACGTTGCGCTCTCTGAGCATACTCTGTTTTGGACCGTGAGACTGCTTCACGGGCCGGGGTACACGACGGATAGCTGCATAAGGCTGCGCTCGTTCACGAGCTGGGCGGATGGATATGGGCGCAGATGGAACGGCGGCGGCGGAAGCTGCGGAGGCAAGGCCCCTCCCAGTGGTCGCACGCCGCACTGCAGGAGGCGCAGATAACGGCGTCGACCGCCTGGGAAGCAGTCCCATGGAGGCGGTGATTTCGCGTTGGGGTTTCTTGTTGCAATATTTGCAGTTACAATTAGAACGAACGAGATTCGGATCCGTGAGTAGCCAGAGAGCATGAGGGATGAATTCCGGGACTGAACGGAATCGCCTGGTATGACGTGAACCTGCGTCGAAAAGGTCTGGTGAGGGATATGGAATGGAGAGACGAGAATACGCACCAACAAGATAGGCATCGTGTCGTGGCGCGCTCGCTGGCCCTTTATTATGGTCATACATTTGATAACCAGCCGGCCAGCCACGAAGGACATAGCTTGGCCCAACTTGATAGTGCGATGCACAGATGACTCGTCAATGAATATTTTAGCCAAAAGAACGGATGGAAGCATACCCGGTTTCTTTAGTTGGAGTGCCAGACTGGTACCGACTTCGCACCTCCATTTTATTGAGAGACTCTCATCGATGGGCACAGGTCGCATGTAGTTGACGTGGCCCTCGTTGTCGACGACGCGAGTGGTATTGGTTGGCCATTGACTCTCGTCCCCGTCTGAGAGAGGAAAATCTATGAAGGTCGGGTTTGATGGTAGAGCGTGTGCTGTGGATATGCCCCGTGCCGACATTGGCGCAACTTCGTGACAGTGAGCAGCGCGCTAGTGGCAGCTCCAAGTGAACGAAAAGCGGAACGTATTAGTAAGTGGCCAAAGGCCAAATAAGCGAGCTTTCTTTCTTGTCACTGAACTTGTCGCACAATAAGAAAGATATTCAACATATGTTCTTATCATTTGTCTTTTTCGCCGTGATTATCTACGTCTTGTGTTCTTGTCTTGTGGCATTGGCGTTAAACAACACGGCAAGAACGATAGGTACTTAGTATATCTTCGACCTTGCAGATCATCTACTCGTGCCCCCCATACAGTTGATGTTTTGATAGGGTTCGTACATTTACTCAAGTTCAACGTGCAATTCGATCTGTTTCATCAGTGACTTGGACAAGTCACCCGTTGTGAAGAAGCAAGTTTCTTCCGACATGTATCTGCCTTGAAACTGAGCCCTGTTCAACGTAGACCTAGTAAACGCCAGAGGACTTACTGCGAGATTGAATTCTGAACCCTCGGTACTGAGGTGCTTACTTGCTGGGCAGGATTCCGTTTAAGAGGGATTCATATATCCTAGTCATGACCCGAGGAGGGAGTGTATGGACGGCACATGAACAGTTGCCCGTTACTTTGGTAAAATAATGAAAATGTATTCACCAACGAACTGTGATCGATGAAATCTCGTCACCGAATCTTTTCTAGCAAGCTTCCGTATTCCGGAAACAGTAAGTTCGTCATGTCTCCCACAAACAACCTCAACGCCGTGCTCTTCAAAACCAGGCTCGAAAAATACGGATTCCCGTCCGACGACAAGACCTTGGCGAGGAAACCATGCACCGTCAGGTCAACGCGTGATGGAAGCTCCCCGCCGTGAAGGTACTTGTGCTCTGCATACTTGGCCTCGAGTGCTTCGAACGCTTCCTTTTGCAAACGATACACCTCCTCTGGTGAATGACGCCCCATCCCGGCAGAGTACAACGCATCAGTGACCCTCCATTTGGCAAACCATGACATGAACAACCGCAGGGGCCACAGGGTGCCGCCAAACGCCTCCTGAGTCGTGACCGCGTAGTTTTCGTTGATGTACCATCGGTCGTATAAGATGGCGGGATACAACACTTCCTCGACGTATGCTTGGAATGCCCTCGACTCGGCTCTCTGAGCCATCGTCAGACCTGCTACCTCGTCAGGATCCTTGATGAGACCTTTCTCCACCAGGTACTGAATGATAAAATGCGAATCGGGAACTACGACTGTCTGGCCATCGTGGGTTATCTCCGCATAGGGAACCTTCCCTTTCGGCGCTTTGGAGGGATATGTATCGCGGAGCTCATATGAGATCTTGCTGTATCTCAGGAAGGTTTCTAGTTTCTGGCAGAACCCAGAAGAGCTTGGGTGATTGGGCTCCTTTGGTACACCCAAGAGGACGACGTGAGGCGAGTTCGTCATAATCTGTCAGTGCGCTTGGGGATACGGGACAGGACAATGAACAAAGGCGAGCCTTTTGTGACGACCGTCTGAGGTGGTCAAAGGACGTCCCGTGAACGAACAGCAACGAACCTGGCGTTCTTCGACGTTTCCAAGAAGATGATTCTGGATGACGATTGCCCAGCAAGAACTTTGGCTTCCGCAGTAAAATGATACTGCGCAAAGTATGGTCGAGCACAGCTCCTTGTCGGATGACCCTGATGGGGAAGGAGCTCCAAAGTCTAGAGCTGTGAAACACGGCAAGGATCCGAAAATGGTACGGGCATCCTGATTGCCAGAGGCCAATCACTTGCCACAAACGTCACCGGGAGTGTCGCTAAACTCGTAGCATGTCTAGTCACCCGCTGTCCTTCCGGCACTACCTTTGTCTTCTGCGCTTCGCCCCGATAATTCCCGTCGCTCCTCGATCTGGATCTCGTGCGCGCATTTCTCCAGCACTCGACTTGTAGACTGACCACTCTTCGCGCATCATGCCTCCACTTCACCCGGTCGTACATCCATCACGTCGAGACCCTCTCGCATCTGCTTCGTCTCCAGAGATTGGTAGAATGTGGGCCCTTTGCGCGGACCTCCGTCGATGCATCATAGTGTGAGGAGAGACGGTTTTCTGCCTTTGCGAGCTCGTCTTGCACAGCCTCAACGCGTTCAGTAGAAGGTTCGTATAAGGAAGAGATTGACAGGACTGTCTACGAAAACAAGAAAGGTGTCAGTGACATGCACAGCTGTCTTTCTACGCATATACGCACAAATGACGTCCTAGGCCGCTGACATGCATCGTGCGCGTGAGGTCCAAATCACGAAAGAAACTTGCGTGTCGTCGACATCTTCTTCCTGGTGTTGTGGTCTGAGTAGGAGGTATGGTATCTCTGATCACCCATTGATTCGTAACCGCCGGAACTCGTCTTCGTATCCAATGATAGGATCGTTCTGCGTTCCAAGTGAATAACACACACACGGAAGAATGGAAGGAAAAACACGCCTCTTCCTCGTTCGATTTGGTGATCTGACTCAGTGATCGACGCCCGTTGAATAAAACTACCCAACCACAGCAGAACGCGCTACACGGCACAGTGATAAAAGACTAAGAGCAGACAAGTTTTCATGAATCCGTCTGCTCACGTAGACCAAGAGAGAAAGAAGACACGCACGTCCACCAACAATGCATCGTACTGTTTCTCATAAACCCTCCCGACTGCCCCTAGTCGACTTCTCGTACACTTTGGCCTTGCGCTCTAACGCCGCCCTGCTGACTCGACCGTCACCTTGCTCGCTACTTTCGAGCTCAACGTCGCGCACTGGTCGACCATGGACGCCCCTTGTTCTAAGGAGTCCGTACAGTCGGTTTCTAGAGCATGCTGCATGGGATACATCGGATCGTCAGAAACGTCAACTTCTTCTCCGCAACTGACAATAAGGTGAAATGGGATGGATATGTCCCTTGTCTGGTCGCGTCCGTCCCTCACCTGGAATTCGTCCTCGTAAACTCGGTCTGATTTCTGTGCTAGATCAAGGAAGAACATCTAAAAAACTACCCGAGGGTAACCAACCCCGTTTTGGATTGATTATTGCATTTTTTCTAGCCATCCTCCAATCACAGCTCGCAAATGGCCGGAGGCAGAGTAGTAGTCAGGCGATAACGTTACACAGCGTCTTGCAGATGAAGGTGACGCTGACGCTTGCTGCTTGCGCTTTGTTGGCTGGGGCATTAGGACTCGTTCAACTGGGTACATTGGGGTTTAAAAAAATATTTTTCTCCTAACCCTGTCCCGTGAACTATAGTCACCCTGCGGGTCGCTTCCTGGACGAATTGGCTTTGTCAGCGGTATAACTGCACCCGGATCCAATGGAGTCGACACAACCTGAACGTCACTCATCGGTACCCTCAACATTCGATGTTCATTCTCGCGTGCTATCCCCATCTTCTATAGGTTATCTTGTCCAGGATGCCTACTAGCACAGAAGCAGAGTCTGCCGAGCTCAGGCGGTTTAGGGAGCAGTGGAAGGAGGAAGTCCGACAGCGGCGGGAAGAACAGCATGCCCAACGAGGCACTACTACAGAACCCACTCAACAGAGGGTATCTTCCCCTGAGACATACGCTCGGTCTCATGCATATCCTAGTACTGCTCCACCCGAGACCGAAGCAAAGCCGCCCCCGACGAGGTCCGTTTCTGGCGTCTCACATCATGTTCTACACACGTCACATGGTCAGAGTCCTCTCAGCGGAAGCATCTCACGTGCCGTCGAAATCTATCGCAGCGCTGTTCAGCATGAACAGGAAAGCGACTTGGACGAAGCGCTGAGGTTATATCGTCAGGCATTCCGACTTAATCCAGATGTCGACCGTGCGTACTTCAAGGAGGAGCAGAGGCTGCAACAACCAGGTCGCTCCACTGTTGGTACGGGTCACAGGAAGACAACATCTATTATCAGAGATGAAGCGACCGAGGACACGGGCGGTCGCGTCACGAGGGCTGCGGAAGGCAGGGAGCCAGTGCAATTGAATGGGACTCTTTCCAAGGTTCTGGAAAACTTCCCACAAGTGTTGACGTTTGAGCCAGAGGACAACCGGGAGGGTGTGCCGATCAATATGATCCCGGAGGAGTTGCTTTTGTACATCCTGCGCGATCTCGACACGACAACCCTGGAGCGCTTCGCGGCTGTCAGCCGTAAGGCGCGCGTCCTTTGTCTCGACCCGTCAATATGGAGGTATGATTGTCCTTCATCCCAGAACACAAACGTGATGGTCTCCAATAATAGGGACTTTGTATATTTGGCATATAAACCACCACAGATTCCCGAGGCTATCACAGTGCAATCGATAGTTGATGGATATGATTCCAACTATCGGCAAACATACATCGAACATCCGAGATTAAGATCAGACGGCGTATATATCGCCGTATGCCATTATGTGTGAGTTTCTCGTCTCATAACCTATACCATCTGTTAAATGACTGTCTTCAAAGTCGGAGCGGTCTTGGCGAGAACCCTTGGATCAACGTAGGTCGCGGACTCTGACCGCCAACTAGTATCGCTCATGCAAAGCCATAGGTCAGCCACCTTATTACATACCATCGATATCTGTGTGTAGTCCCTGGACTACTTCGTCCGTATTCACTAACGTGCCTCAGTCGGTTCTTCCCGGACGGACGAGTTCTCTCCCTTTTGGCAAACGAGGAGTACCAGCCCGCACTCGTCATACCCATGCTCAAGCCCTCGTTGCGTATGAAGGTTCCAATGTTATCGACGCCTACAAAACTAAATCACTGACGCACGCACTCACCATAGGGATTCTACATCGGTGACTGGCGGCTCGAAGGCTCGAGCGTCCTGATCACTAACCTCGTCGAGAGGCACACACACGCTACACACGCCCCGCCCGCCCACCCCTCCCATTACACCCACATCCCTCAACCCACTCGCTACCACTTCCAGATGACGATCACCCTCCGTTCCAAACCGCTCGGTCGGTGGAACAAACTCGATCTCGTCTCGTACGAGTCTGTGAACGCCGAGGATGGAGAGGTCGTGCCGCTCCCTTTGAAGCACGAGCGGCCGTTTTGGTTTTCCAAGGTCAAGAGTTGGCAGGCTTATTAACTTCTGTGTGAACTCGTGTACAAACTCTGGATCGCATTTTGATGGCACCCGCTGCCTAGATGAATACATTCTATATCGACTCAGCTGCAGCGACACAAGCAGACAGATGAACTCCATGTATGTACAATCAAACCATATCCGACGGTACTGGGATATGAAAGTGAAAAAAACCTGTCCATATGATACACCAGCTACGATAACCCATGTATTTCGATTACTTCTGTCCTTCCTTAAACTCTCCGCCTTCTACAACTACTAGTACTACTGCCAGATCAGTCTCGCAACCTTTTTACTGTAAACACAAATATGTAGCGGGGGTGGGGGAACGAAACGAACAAGCGCCAAGACGGAGGTGCCACCAGCGTAGAGAACCACAGAACATCCAGATGCACGGTTTCCCAAGAGACCACAGAAAACACATTGAGAGGCAAGAAATATGTGGAGGAACGACTAAACAAGACAACGTGACGCGGCGAGTAAAGGGTATGGTAAAACATGTATGATGAATTGTCGTCGTAAGCAAGACATGCGACGGGTGTCAATGGTCGTGGAGGGAACCTAGGATCGTGATTTTTTCGTGACTGGTCGGGGAGAAGGGTGATTAGATTGTCGCCTTGAAACGAGTGTGTGGTGCATATGTCTTTGGGTCCTGGGTCCAGCGTCAGCTGGGAAGCTAGTGTTCTCTGCGAGGGGTAAGAGCGTGATGGACGGAATGCGCGAGCAATTCATGCCGCGCTGTAAAGGAACAGGTTGTTCGTCGCGGCGATCTGCGACACGTCAGCTCCGCGTCTGCATGATCAAGGATGACACTCACAGCAATTGTATTCTCCCTCGGATGCCAGCTCGCGTGGAGAATCTTCTTGTTGAAGTCTAATGTTTCCATCTGCATCGCATCCCTCAGACCACCTGGTCGACCGTTCTTCAGCCCGTTCTTGTTCGGTAGCGGCCCACCCATCTTCTTCGCTTTAAACGCGGACTTGTCCGCTTGAAGGACGACGTCACCGGTTGTCTCCGTGTCAAATATTCGGAAGAAGTTGTGGTACGATCCAGTCAAGACATGTCTACGAGATAAACGTGATTAAGCATCATCTGAAGAGGAAGGGTACACACTTGTCATCACCACCCCAGACACACTCAAACTTGTCGAAAATGCAATCATTCTCGTACAGATCACAAAGTTTCCCGCGGAGGTGGTCATGTATGGGGATCGTCTTGATCGGCCGCGACTCCATATTAATGTCCCAGATCTTCAGGGACAAGTAGTCTCTCGATAGGATGTATCGCCCATCATGGCTGAACTTGACATCGGATATAGAGGAAATAATTTCAGAGAAGAATGAGCGTGCTGATGGATCCTCCTCCTCCTCGAAGCCTAAACCCGTGATAAGGTAATTCGTGGAACAATCTACAACAACGCACATTTTGCGTGACGATCACAGAGCGCCGAGTCGCGCATGTCCGCAAGCTTGATGTTACTCTTTGAACTCGAGTACATAAACAAGTTGCAATGTTGTGGATGGAACTCAGCAGCGGTGATGACCTCCGTGAGTTCCTCCATATTGACGGGTTTGATGTCTACGATGTCTGACGTGGCAAGGTGATTGGTCACATGTTTGTAATAGTTAGATCAGAGACGCACTGAAACTCTGGTCGCTGATGCCCAGATTCCACAGGTTGATGCGGAGATCGTCTGCGGAAATGTAGGTTTCCTGGTCTGAATTGACGGAGATGGAGTGGATGTGGTATGCATGCGCATTGGCGTAGACTTTCCGTGGGATGGCGGCAATGATATTGTCTTGTTGTACCATACGGGGAAGTTTGAGATGCAGGTGTGAGCTGGGTGGTGTAATGGGTCGCTGGCCCTCATAATGATTCGATTCTGAAACAACTCGCAGCGATTTTTCAAACACTTTCCAGAGTTTGATTGTTTTGTCTATGGCAGCCGAGAAAGCTCAAGTGGCAACGACAACAGGAAGAGAGAAGGTGCGCACCATTGGTGGACAGCAGGAAATGGGCGGTGTTTTGCCGTTTGCACCATTTGATCTTGTTGATCTTTTCCTCGATTTCTAGTGACTTGAGGTAGTCGAATTCTGGTTCATGTGATTGAAATTCCGTGTAGAACTTGTATTCACAGCCTTTTTTCTGCACGGGCGTACGTTGATGTGGGGTGGGGTGGGGTGGGGTGGCAATCGGAGGGAATCAGCCATGAAGGGTGCTGAGGAAGGCTGCTCACCGACTCGTTCCGCTCGAAGAGGACGACACGGCCACCCTTGTCCCCCGTTGCAAGGTAGTTCCCAGTGGAGTCGAACTCGACGGTGGATATGATGTCGGCTAATCGAGGAGGGGGGATGAACGATCAGAGCAGAGAGGGCGAACGACATACCTTCGGTGATGTCCTCGACCTCGCCCTTGTCACCGAAACACTGGGCAAAACGCCAGCCACCTGAGCCTGAGGGATCGATGTCCATGATGAGGTGTTGTTACTTTGGATGAATGGGTCTGTACGCGATGTCGTGAGGGGCGTCTGTGTCTGTGTTCTGATGGTTTTAGCAGTCAAAGAGTCGACCCAGCGGAACCTCCTCCTGCTCGCCCGCTCCCATTTGTTGTGTCCTTGTTTGGTCACTCCACACGGCACACACCCCTTCCACACTCACTCCGACTCGTACCGCATACATCTTCAACAATGCCCATCGCCCCCATCACCGGAAAACTCAGAAAGGCCTTCTGGCGCGACTTTTCTCTCTCCCTCGGCCTTGGTATCGGCTCGGGCTACGCATTCTGGTATGTTCGCTTCTTCATCCTTTTTCTCTGTCTCACTTTCGGAACAAGGTATGGCTCCCACCTCAAAACAGGTATGACTGCGCACATGCACAGGACAGCCTAAACTCAGTCTCTGCAGTGCAACTCCGTGAGGAGTACTACCTAAAGCTCGAGCAGGAGAGGGCACAGGCCCAAGCTGCACAATAGTTGCTGTTCGCCGGAATGTAGCCTTGCTGCTCGAAAATAGAGTTGGCTTCCTACACCATCGCAGTTGTACAAATTCACTATCCTGCATTCTTGTGGCGTTGATGCATATGGTACTCCTTGGGAACGACTGCAGACCGACCTCCATAAGGTAGCGAGTTATGAGCAAGGTATAAGTAAGACATACGTAAATCGCGTCCATCACCCTCAATTGAACAGGCCAACATGAAACGAAATGGATAAACACATTACTTGAGCAACCCAAGTCTCTTGAGTTCCTCGCAACTGGCAAACGTCTCCCCCTCGATCCTCTTCACCTTTTCCCAATCCGTCCCGACACCAAAGAATCCAATTTCAGCTTCCTTCCGTCTCTCCCGCTTGTTGATGTCTAGTTGACATTGCGTATACAGATTTTGCGCGTACACCTGTTCGATACTGGATTCAAACCGAGAGAGAGCAGATCCTCGGCGGTACTGGCCCGCTGCAAGATCAGCGGCGATCTTCGGGTGTGCATTGAAGTCGCGCGAATTAACATAGTAATTTATGTGCAGGTTAACCGTCTGCCGTTCGAGATCAAATCTCGACGTTCTCGTGAATTGAAAGCGAGGGTCCGGAACAGGAGGTGTCGCTAAGAGGTCGGGGAGCATGGTCAGGAAGGAGAACGCGAAAATGATGATGAGAGGGAGGAGCTGGGTAAGCATCGATCGTGCTTGAGGTGCTCCCCCCTGTGCAGCTCTTTGTGGACGTCCATTCATATGTATCCGTGTCGTCCGGAATCCGCCAGGTCCAAAGCTCGCAGTGAACATGGGGCCTCCGAATGGGCCAGGACCGAAAGCGCCGCCATTCATCCCCATGCCCCCACCAAAGAACATGTTGAACAGGTTCTTCGGAGGGGGCATTTCACCCTCAAAGCCACCAGCGAACGGTGAGGACGAGAAACCAGGTGAGAAACCAGACGGTGACATGCCACTAGATCGTGATTCTGGGTCAGAGCCATGTTGGTCGAATGCTGCTCGCTTTTGTGGATCTGAAAGTCGAGTCGAGACGTGAGCAGATGAGGGATTAAAATACGTACCTGATACGACCTGGAACGCCTTCGAAACCACTGTCAAGTAGATTAGCTGAAATGCACGGCGGAGAGGGACCACTTTCGTGCGACTTACTTTTGAATGCCTCATCAGCCCCCGGTGCTCCGTTCTTGTCAGGGTGCAGAGCGAGCGCGAGCTATCAAGATTTCACCTCAATAACCCACTCCTCTGCTGATCAGCGATGTATATACCTTTCGATAAGCCTTCTTGATATCACCTTCTTCGCAGTCCTTCTTGACGCCCAGGATCCCATAATAATCCGTGGGTTTGCACGTCCGGACCCGCTTCACGATGTTTACCTGTTCGGCTGTATACTCCCTCTTCTCTCCATTCATGCCCCCGGCCGTCCCCTCAGCTTTCGCGTCGCCCCGGCGTTTCGCCCCTGCAGCCGAAGGATGCGTCTCCGTTGATGTCGATGACGCAGTCGTCGCCTTCCCATTGTTCGTACCTGTACTGGAAGACGGACCAGCCGACTCCGCTGCAGCAGCGGAAGTTTCAATGGACTCCTTAAGCAGCTCTGCTTCCGGCGTAGCGAACAGAGAAAGCGATTTTTGGCAGAATTTCCGCGCGGAAGGGAAGTTGCCTGCGTCCCTGTGCTTCTGAGCGATTCTCAAACATTTGAGGGCTTCGTCTTTGTTGCCCTCCATCGTGTACGAGGATGCGCGCACACGAGTGATGGAGAAACGATGAAACCGGGACTTGTCTTTGCTGGGTCGAGGCAATGAGATCACGTTGGTGAGAACTCGGCATTGGGAACAACTTCGGCACGACAGAGGCGTGGAACTTGACACGTCGTCACTCAAAGTAACTTGTTAGATTTCTCCAAAGCAATCGAAATGCAATATATATGAACCAAAGTGGTATTATCAAGAAAAGTTCCAAATTCTAGTAGATGCCAGGGATAAATTTGTACTTCACAATTGAACAGTAACGTTCCCAGTCTTTCCCATACTTGATGGAACAGCGTTCAAAGTCACGGCCACAGCGGTGAATGAGGACCGTGATAAAGAAGACAGAATAGAAATACGGGATGATGGTTGCACCACCGATGATCACACCCCAACAGAAGGACATGACCCAGTCGGCGACGTAGTTCTAGAAGGATGTCAATGTACGCCCATGCAAGGTAACGCGCAGCTCAAGACTTACGGGTTTGCGAGAGTACCTCCACCAACCACTAATTAAGAGGCGGTTGCTGCATACTACCTTAGACGGCAAATCGAGCGAGAATAACTTGTGAGCTCACCCATGAGCAGTTTGAATGAACTCTGGATTTTTTAGGGTACCCCAGGGCAGCTGGGGGAAGGTTTTGCGGAACTTGGTAATGCCCTGAGTCTGCATTTTGAAACGGCTCTTTTGCGACATAGAGGTATCCCAGCTGTAGAATTGCATAGTCAGAACGAGTGCATCTGCTCAGGTGAATGGAGGTCTTACATGCAGTATGCAGTGAGCAGCGTAGTAAATAGCAGGACGTAGGTAGGGGTAGAGAACTGGTACTTGGAGGGGTCATGTGAGGCCATGTAAACGACAGAGTACACGTATGTCTAAAATAAGGGTTAGCTCTGAGGGCCGCAGCATTGCAGAGGACAATTAGTGCTCACAAATGGGACACCGGCAAAATTCCAGAAAATAACCATGAAGCCCCATTTTTCATGGTACATATCCCAAGTTTGGGGAATACATTCCTCTCCTTTTCCACTGTGCACGCGTTTATTGAGGAAGGCCACCGACAAAATTAAATACGCACCAAGCATTCAGATAGAGCCAGGTAGCCAGAATCATGAAGGCCATGTTCTAGCCAAACTAAGTAAACAGCGAATATCACCAAACGGGCCAGACTTACAGGCGTGACATATCCATAGTGTTCATACTGATGGCAACCACCAGAAACTGCCAAAAAGAAGACAATGACCCAAGGAATGCGAACTTCTGCCCACATCTTGAGGTCAATGGGGCCAATGCGGGGGTTCAAGCAAGCGCCCATAAAGACGTCATAGATGAAATTGCCGGACATCCGCATCTGGTTGCCAGTTGCGACAGTGAGGAAATACACCCCAAAGGAGACTGCGAAACCGTAGATGATCGCAACTGACATGATATGTCCGTAGTTATCAATGATTTCCGTGAGCCGAAAAATGTTGTAGTAGTGGAACACGGCGGCAGTGATCATCGTGATATAGATGGACCAGAGAGCATTGCAGTTGTACATCAATGTCTTGTAACCAAGCGAAGGGACCGGAAGTCCTTCCTGCTTGTAACCTGGTACAACCCAAGCAAGGAAGAGTTGATAGACGATGAGACCGGTGTAAACCTTCCAGGCATAGGCATTCGGACTAGCATCCTGGATACAGGTCATCAACGCCAGTCGATATCTGAGACCCGTAAAGCACCCACATCGCGAACATGAACCCACATACGCTGAAGGAAGGGAACAATGTCGTCCACGGAAGTAGGCGTAACAAGTTTCCCGTCGTAGAACCACAGACATATCCAGAGGTAATACATGAGGATGGGGAAACCAATCATCATCGCTGTGACACCCCATGGGCCACCAAACTCGTATCTGGAGGATACGCTCGTAAGAACAGGTCGCACTCCAGACACGGTATACTCACGATTGGTGTTGGTCCAAGAGCTGGTCGGTTTTGCGGCCCTCATCTGTGGTGGTCGCCGGGGAATTCGATGCTGACCGCTGCGCGTCAACGCCTCGCTGGCGCAACGCGTTGTCGGTGCTGCCATACGACTGGGACATATTTTGTGGAATGTCGTGTCTGGAATAATGTCGAACGACATCTTTAAATAAAAGATCGCTTAGTCAACCTATGCCGCTCGAGAAAATTCAAGCGCCTCTCGTAAATGTTTGGGATAAACAGTACCAAGTTGCTTATTAATACAACATTGACCCCTTCTTCCAACTCACCGTAGGACGTACTATATACTGGTTTCATTTACCACCTTTGCAAGTTGCCTCGTGCATCCCAACAACTTTCTTGTCCCCAGTCCTGTGACCCATGGCCTCTTCTGTGTTCTACAAATTTAAATCTCAGAGGGACGAGTCTCGGGTGACTTTTGATGGCACTGCGATCTCTGTGTTTGACTTGAAAAAAGAAATCATCCTTGCTAACAATCTCGGTAAGGCCAATGACTTTGATCTTTATGTCTATGACGCGTCCACAAATCAGGGTACGTTCACTCCTGTAGCGCGTCCGAATTTTGACCCCCGTTGTCTACTTAGAATACCAGGATGACTCCCAAGTCATTCCGAGGTCATCCTCTGTGGTCGTAAAGCGTATGCCCTCTCAGCGTCCAGGCAAGGGAAAAGCAGCCATGTACATTGCTGGTACCAATGGAAGTACATCGGTTCCCATTTCTGAGCCCGTTCAGAGACTAGGTGGCAGCAGTGCATGGCACAAGGGTGCCATGTCAAAACGCTTCGACGTGAAAGAAGAATTTACGTCCTCCAAAGCTTCAGCTCCTGTACGTAGTTGTTCTAAACTGAACGCACTACTCGCCATCGGCGAGTCTTACACTCTTCGCAGTCGGGTACCCCAGTTACTATCCCAAAGAACTCGGTCACAAAGGAAGATGAAGCTGCTGCAATGGCTGCCATGTTTCAGGCCCAGACGGCCAACTGGGAGGAAACCCAGGAAAAGATGTCTCAGTTGGTGTCTCGTTTACGCGGTTCTTCTGCTTTGTGTAGTAGAGTGAAGTCTCATAACATGATTTCTTCTGTTTTACCCCCTTGATCGAAACAGTGCTGTTCGAATATATAACCCTCGAGGGACGTCTTTCGGGCGCGGTGGGAAGCCCTCTGCTTCGCATCAGTCCCATGCTCCCGATCGTCCCTTGCCACCATCGTATGTATGTTACCGTTGTGGTCAGAAAGGTGAGTTGCCGCGTCTTTGTCTTCTCATTGTTGCTTCATGTTCTTCCAGGGCATTGGATTCAAGACTGTCCGACGAATAGCGATCGCGAGTTCGACAACAAGCCTCGCATCAAGCGGACCACGGGTATCCCGCGCAGCTTCCTCAAGGCGGTGGAGAATCCTAACAAGGGTGAGATTGCCCAGGGCGTCATGGTCACCCCCGAGGGTGGCTATGTCGTCGCTCAACCTGATTCGTAAGTCACTGTATCCCATCGTTGAGAGGCAGTCACTCATTCTAGTAGAGCATCGTGGCAAAAGCAGGTATCTCGGTCGAAGGGCCTCTCCGTAGCAGACGTTCGAGAACGACCTCCGACAGACCCTACACTCGCGTGCCCAATAGACAACAGACTTTTCCGTGATGCCGTGAAAACGCCGTGTTGTGAAACCACGTATTGCGAGGAGTGTATCCAGACTCATCTTCTTGAGCGTGACTTTGTTTGTCCAAAGTGTGGCAAGAAGATCCCATCTCTCGACAAGTTGGTCATGGATAAACCTATGCGAACAAAAGTTGCAGATCACATTGATAAGGTGATTGAGCAGAGCAGAAGGGAGATTGATGAAGAAGGTTTGACGAACTCCGGTGCGGTAGCCAGCGAACAGGTACTCGATTTTCATGCTACTCTCCAAGATTGCGATGCTAACAACTGCTCACAGACACCTCAAGGGGACAGTTCTGTTACGGATGACTTCTATTCAGATCAACAGGCTGGCATGGACGTTTCCCAGATGATAGTCGACAGCATTCCTCAGCTTCAGGCTCAGATCAACCAGTTATCCATAATGATGCAAAACACCTCATTGCCCGACCATGTGCGACATTCTTCGGAGATGAAATATCACCAACTTCAGATGCAGCTCCAACAAGCACAGGCCCTTGCGGCAACTCTCGCGGTCGCAACCACCCTTCAGCAGCAGCAACAACAGCAGCAGCAGCAACAGCAGCAACAGCAACAGCAACAGCAACAACAGATGCAGAGCGCCGCTGGTGTAGTGGGCTATGGCATGCCGGGATACCAGCAAACAGACACACAGTGGCCAGTCTCGTTTACGAATCAACAACCTGCTAGTCAGGATTCAGCATATCAACGACTACCGCTCAATAATAGACGGCGAAATCTGAAACGCGAGCGTCCGTCAGACTTTTTGGAGGTCGGCGGGGAGAGCGATAGCAAAGTTCCACGGTATTGGGAATGAGTAGTTGATCTGGGGGGGTGATTCTTCGCTCTTTCGCTAGTGTAACGGTATTTGTGTGTAGTACTTTCGATGGCCATTCCATGACAGTCCATGTGCTGGTGTGGTTTGTAAGCGTGGCGTGACTTGTTGGGATTGGCGTGACAAAGCGCGAACGTGACTCGAATAAAACGCGCCGACGACGCGTGTGGATTCTTCACTTGTACTCGATCATGCCCAAGACAACGTCGCTCGCCAAAGACCAAAAGTCCATCGTTTCGTTCTTTGGTGGGGGCGACAAAAAGCCTGCGAAGTCCGCGGCCAAGAAAGCCGGAAAGTCAACGAAGAAAATCGACGACGAGTCCAGCGCTGAGGAGGTCGAGGACGATGCAGAACCCGAGGTTTCTGATGAAGATGACAGCCCAGCCCAGTACTCAAAGACAGATGGAAAGATAGAATCTTCCAATCTTCCACCTCTTCACCACATACCCACCATGTTTTCCGACCTCATCTCGCGCATTCCTCAGATCAAAGACGTCGCAGAACGCGTCAGAGGTAGAAAGCTTCGAGTCGCCACCATGTGTTCCGGCACAGAATCTCCTCTTCTTGCTCTGGATTTGATATCCCAGTCTATCCGAGAGCAGTATGGCATCCCGTTGGAGTTTGAACACGTATTTTCATGCGAGATAGAGCCATTCAAGCAGGCCTACATCGAGCGCAATTTCCAACCACCCGTATTGTTTCGCGATGTGTGCGAGCTCGGAGACGTTGAAGCGTGCGTGCCCTTGTCCACAACTTGGCAGGAATCTGACATCAATCTACAGCACGACTGCATATGGCGCATTAGCCCCTGTCCCTGGTGATGCGGATTTGCTTGTTGCGGGCACATCTTGCGTCGACTATTCCAATCTCAACAACGAGAAAAAAGGAATTGACGGAGGAGGAGAGTCAGGGCGAACGTTTCACGGTATGATGTCTTGGGTCACCAACCATCGACCACCTATGGTCATTCTAGAGAACGTCTGCTCTGCGCCATGGGAGAAAGTCAAGGAGTTTTTTGGACGTCAGAACTATAGTGCTGAGTTTATGCGATTGGACACGAAACAATTCTATATCCCACACACTCGTACCCGTGTTTACTTGCTCGCTGTCGACCAGCGAGCGTCCAAGTTACCAACTGCTTGGAAGGATTGGGTCACAAACAAACTAAAGCGCCCTGCTTCATCGACTTTGGATGCATTTCTTCTCCCATCAGATGATACGCGCATTCATCAAGCTAGAGAGATGCTTGTTCAAGCTGGTGGCGGTGTGTCGGACTCGCGCGCTGGACGAATTGACTGGACGAGGTGCGAATCTAGACATGCGCGAGCCAGGCTCGAGGAGTTACTAGGTCCGAAACGTCACCTGACAAACTGGGAGGAAGGTGAGCGTCTTGCATTGGTTTGCGAGCCATTATTTCAACCTCGTGAATGTAAGGTGGCACTTGTCGTATGCCTGATTTCGCTTGGCAAGATTGGGGAATACGACAAGTCGAACGTGTTTGGGATTTGATGGACATCAATCTCCTTCGTTCTGCCAAGATTGGCGTCGATCCATCCTACAAAACGTGAGTGAAAAACTCAAAACACATTGGTAGTGTAGTCCGCGCTAACATCTATCTCAGACTTGTCTGGAATTTGTCGCAAAATGTCGATCGTTCTACCGGCTCGAGCAAGACGG
Source organism: Boletus sp. NGJ (assembly GCA_019096195.1). Classification (NCBI taxonomy): domain Eukaryota; kingdom Fungi; phylum Basidiomycota; class Agaricomycetes; order Boletales; family Boletaceae; genus Boletus; species Boletus sp. NGJ. The sequence continues at coordinate 707,050 of JAGTXK010000091.1, forward strand.
GTATATGTCCATGCCTTACTCCATCTATGATTCCCTATATCACCAATCGCGGTGGACCCATGGTCGGAGTCGAGGCATTGGCTATGCAGGGTCTTCCAGTGGACAAGCTGCTTCTTACACGAGAAAGCCAGGATGAACTCGCCGATCTCGCTGGTAATGCCATGTCTTCAACAGTCGTGGGGTCTTGTATACTTGCCGCATTGGTTGTCTGCAAAGGGCTTCTGAAGGAGGGGGATGATAAGGAGACTTACGAGATGATGAAGAAGCTCGAAGTCGGATCTCAAGTAAGAGACGAGGATGCTATGGATGTCGATTCCAGACCAAAAACCGCTGTAGGAGACCGGATTTCTGGCGTTGAGCAGTTGGCCGAACAACCGTTGGACTTGTCCAACGTGAAGATGGACTCAGTGAAGGACGTTCTCGAGCACGCGACCCGAAGTATACGGCTCTGCCTCTGCGAGGGTCGCAAGGATATCACGACAAGGGAGCTACTTCGCTGCCAGGACTGTGGTTCGTCTTCCTGCAAGAAATGTGCTGGGCGTCCCGAACACAATTTCGGACCGCTCGATGTGCAGACAGTCGCACGTATTCCTCCTGGGTCTTTCGTCAGGGAGCTCAAATCCGTCCTTCCCATGTGCTTGTCGATCACTAACGCCACCGCAGAACTCCTTGACGATTTAAGATCCGCGTGCAACGTAACTATACCTGAGAAGCAATGGGTTAGTTGGCGTTCTGCAGTGGTTCGGGCCACGAGCTCGGAGTTGCGTTTCGTGGAGCTCAAGAGACAAGAACTCTGGTCTGCAGTCTACCAATCCACATCAGCTTCTTTCGAGCTGTACCTAGACCCCAAGCAGACGGAGTGGCGACTGTATGCGATTCCTCTAGAGAGCGAACCTGCGAATGCAGAAATTCGTCGTCTCTTACAGCTTCCTGTTGCTAGATTCAAATGCCAGGGCGGCCTGTTGCAGGGTCATTGGCAGTTCGCTTTGCCCTCCAACAGCGAGATCACTGTGACTGTGACTGGGAGCGGGACGCTTGTGCCTTCCTGGGGGTCCCGGCTTGGCTTGTTGGCTGAAGAATTCAGGGAGGGTCGTGTCCATTCACATCTGAGAATTACTGTACCGGCAGGCAAGGTGTCTTTACTCGATCGTGACATCTCTGGGACGTATGCCCTCCTGGACAAGTGCGGTACAGCCTGTGGCGCTCTTCATACGCGCGAGCCTACTCCTGAGGACACCGAACTTCCGCCCTTGTTCATGATGCTCGACCCCACGCGTTGTGGCGATCCCAAAGACGACGCGTTCGTTTTCACCACTACCATTCGAAGATACGACTATGGCGAGTTCCGGCCGATTATCTGCAAACTCGCTGGTTCGTGGAGACAGTCGGATGTTCAGGGAGATCAAAAGGTCACCTGCCACGTATCCGTATTATGGGTATCTTCAGACAAAGTGTCGCTCCAGGTAAACTTGCATAAGTTTTATTTGTCCTGCGCTAGTGATCACGTATTTTGTAGTCTTCCCAGCTCACTGGAGCACATTTCGCCGTTCCTCGGGGTTCGTTGGACGTGGCTGTCAACACAGACGCTTGTGTCAGAGCCGTTGCTTTGTTGTCTTGCACGGTGCCTCTTCCCGATGATGCTGGTCCCGAGTGGCCGCGTCAGGAATGGAGGGAAGTCGACAAGCTCAATGAGCGCACGACGTTTAGGTCATTGGCCTGGCTGCTCGAACGCATCCGACACGTCGATGACAATTTACATGTGTGGCAGACAACCGACATGCCCGAGGATCTGCACCAATGCCAACGGTGTGCTCCGACGCCTCCCACCATCAAGTGGAGTAAGACTGGAAAGAAAATTGTCGCCATCGAGGATTCGCAAGAGGCTGGGCAATACGAACGCGATCTGAAGCTTCGTCCCAATCCATTCGTCACTCAACTACGTTTGGAACAGAACACCGGTATGGTTAAAGTAGGTCTCAACATCGCTTCGTTGTTACATCGTGCCCTGTCCCGCCTTCCTTCGGAGAATCGTCCGGAACGACCTTCACTGTCATGGCGTCTGGACACCGACTTTGCTCCTGCGGTCAAGATTCAACACCCGCCGTTCACGCTCCAGAGTAACAGGGCTGACCCAGAACACAGTCAGCCGCCCAATTTCAAGCTCGACCTTCGTAAGGAGCAGTTGCGTTCCTTAACCTGGATGCTGGAGCGGGAGGCCCATGACGTTGCTCCATTTATCGAAGAAGAAATCTCGGAGGCGACTCTCGAGCCTCTTGGTTGGCGTGCAGAGGGTCGCGCACAAAGACCTGTCAAAGTCAGGGGTGGTGTCCTCGCCGACCAAGTTGGATATGGAAAGACCGCCATTACCCTTGGTCTCATCGATTGCTCCTATCAAAAGGTCAGAAAGGAGTTCGAGAGCAAGAAAGACAATCTCGGCAAGGTTGCTGTAAAAGCTACGTTAGCCATCGTTCCACCACATCTCACTCGGCAATGGAGGTCAGAGTCCGAAAAGTTCGCGCCGGGCCGCTTCAAAAAAGTGGTGGTCATCTCCACCGCCACTAATATTAACTCGTTGACCATCGAGAAGGTTCAGGAGGCCGATCTCGTGATCGTCGCGTCGAATTTGTTCCAGAGTGCTGTTTACCTGGGGAATCTCGAGTCCTTCGCCGCTGGGGGTGCGCTTCCATCTCAAGACGGTCGATATTTCAACGCTCGGCTCGAGATATGTCTGGAAGCCTTGAAGAAGCAGGTGGAACGCCTGAAAAATGACGGTGCTAACAGTGTCATGAAAACGATACGAGAGGCACGCAGACAGGGTAAGTTGGCTTCTCGTCCTGCTCGGGTTGTAGCGGCTGATATTTCGTTTCAGAGGAAGAATTGGAGTCTCAATTTTTCGTAGCCCCGAAACGCCTCAAGGGCAAGTCTTACGCTGTTGCTGTGGAGAAGAAAGACCAGGACACGAAACCCGTGGCTAAGCCCAGTTCCTCGATAGAACACTTCCCTGCCAAGCCCACGCGGGCAGGCAAGACGCCCGAGGTCGTCCTCAATGCTCCGAAGTCAAAGAAATGGAAGGTTGTGGAGACGGATGACACCTCAGATGTGGAAGTTGCTGCGTCCCATGCATCAAGGCCCAAGCGGGGGACCACTAGAAATGCGATCGCCATTGATTCTGACGATGACGCGGACGGTGATGATGGCAGTGATTACGAGGACAATGGCGTAGCAGACGAGCCCGAAGAAGAGCCTGCTTCCAGTGATGGGGAACATCTGCCTAGCGTTAAGAAATCCGGGATTTCTCGTGGTAAACCTACTCCCCCACCCACGTCAGAGGAATCGACAATCGAAATATCTGACGATGACGAAGAAGAGAAGAAACCGCAGAAACGCAAGCCTAACGCGAAGGCGACCAGTAACAAAGGCAAGGCAAAGGCAAATACCAGTTCGTCGAAATCCGATGACGACAGTATGGACGTCGACGAACCACCCTCTTCACCATCCTCCGAAAAGTCGGGTGGAATGAAGAGAAAGGCAGCGAGTACCAAGCACGCACCAGCCAAGAAACAGAAACGCCGAGAGGACACCGACCCTTGGCACCTTGAAAGCGTCACTGTCAAGAGGGATTGGACGAAAATGCAATCACCGCCCTTAGAGATCTTCCACTTCGCCCGTGTTGTCGTCGACGAGTATACATATTTGACTGGAAAGGTACATTCTATGGTTACGAAGCTCACTGCAGATCGTCGCTGGGTACTGTCTGGTACGCCGCCTATCCACGACTTTGGTGCTGTCAAGACGATCGCGGCCCATCTGAACCTTCGCTTGGGTATCGACGATGACGGAGAGGGGCATTCAGCTATGATCAAGAAGCGCATCAGGGAGCAAACAAGTGCGTTCTAAGCATCTCTTACAATTTCATGTGACTGACAGTTATCTACAGAGGTGGAAGCTTTCCACTCCTTTCGTGACGTCCATACGCAAGAATGGCACGCCCACCGTCATCACATTGGCCAAATTTTCTTGGACATGTTTGTTCGTCAGGTTCGCATCGTTTCTTCCATCTCAAGTACATCACTTGCTAAGATTGTAATGCAGAACATCGCTGAGATCGATGAGATTCCATGCTCACTTGAAGTACAAAAGGTGATGCTCCCCGCTGCAGAACGCGCTATCTATCTGGAGCTGGAGCACCACTTGCGTGCGCTAGACATGACCATAAAGCGGACGAAGAAGACCGAGAGTGACCGAGAAAAGCGTTTAAACAATGCACTCGGTGACAGCAAGTACGTTTTAACAACTTCAAATTTTAAAGGTGTCTTATCGACCATTGTCAGGACCGCGGAGGAAGCACTTTTGAAACGCTGCTCCCATTTCGACTTGGATACTTCCGAAGAAAACTCCAAGGAGAATGCTATGAAGGCTTGTGAAATCATCGTCAAGGATCGTACGAAGCAACTGGATGACTGTAGAGATGAACTCCTTCAGGAACTTGAGAAGGGTGTCGAGCGTGAAAAGAGGATCGGCAGGCTCAACGAGGAATCCATGTTCCAAGAATATGCTCGCGTTACCCGTCTGGAAGGTGTCGGGGATCACGAAGCAACGGAGATGGTTGAAGCTCTCCTTGACGAAGCTGAAGTCCCCGTCCTGGCCGCGAATTACTGGAAGAACAAGTCCAAAGGGAAAGACGAAAGCCTGTCGAACTCAACCAAGGATCTCATCTGGGACCACCGCGAGAAGACGCACAACATCCGCAAGTTGACCAAGGAACTTGTCGGACGAGTACGTTCCCGTCGATATTTCACGATCGTGCGTGACCTGCAAAAGCAGCGAGAAACGCCTCCAAAGATCTCGTGTCCTGGATGTGGTAGAGAAGAAGTTCCGATGGACGAAGTCGCCGTTCTCTCGTCTTGTGGGCACACGGGTTGTATGACGTGTGTCAGACAGAGTGCGGATCGCGAGGAGTGCGTTTACGCAGCTTCTGGAAAATGCAAGGCCGCTGCAAGGGTCCTGAATATCGTCAAGGGGGAGACACTTGGTGTCGATGACGAAGCTCGCGATGGGCTTGGCAAGCATTATGGGAAGAAATTGGAAATGGTCATCGACTTGATCAAGTGGGTTGCCTTGCTACGTACTCTGCTTCACACTGACCCATAGCTTTGGTACTGCAGAAAAACGATCCCTAAGAAGGAGCGTGTGCTCATCTTTGTCCAATTCCAGGACCTCATGGCTAAAGTCGCCAACGCACTCAAGGCGCACAAGATCAAGTTCCTCGAAATACGTGGCTCCGCGTCACAGAAGAGTAAAAACCTGGAAAAGTACCAGAACAACGATGGCGAAGAGCGAGTGCTCCTCCTGAATGTCATGGACGAAAGTGCCAGCGGTGCGAACCTCACCTCTGCCAACCACGCCATATTCCTCTCGCCACTACTCGCGCCGAGTCAGGAGATCTATGATGCTTGTGAGACGCAAGCAGTCGGTCGGTTGAGGCGGTACGGACAAGAGAAGCATGTCAGGATCTGGGCCTTCCTGACGCTAGACACCATCGACGTCGAGATCTACGAGCAAAGGATGAAGAAGAAAGTATCTACCTAGGGTCTTTGCATTTTTAAGCTGCATACCATCTACTCACCAGACACGATATCATATCTTGTGTATCTTGCATACCATGTGTTGGATGTTACACGGAAATCATGATACTAATAGCTCGCAGTTTATACCTGTATATTATCTAGCATAGTGGAATGTTACTCGCAGATGACTCTTCTGAAAAAGACCCTGAGAGCAACTAGGAATCACCTAGACGATGCACCTTGTCCGATGCGACCACGACTCGAGCTTCAAGCGCAGGTTCTTCCGCATAAATTACAACAAGATCATGAATATACGCTACAGAGGGTATCATACTATCATAGGACCTGGACGGCTACTTGCTAGACATGACGTATCCTGTCGTGTCAAGGATAGCCTTGCCGCATATTGAACAGAGGCCTTTTTTGTAAGCGCAACCTAGCGGACATGATCAGCGGCATCCTTGACGAGACAAAAAAGCCGACCTACCATGACAATACTTGGCCTTGTTCTGCGTGACTGGCTGCTTACAATCCTTGCATTTCCCTTGATAAGGCTTTTTGGACCAACTATCAATAACCGAGAGCGACAGGAAGTTAATACATACCTGGAACCTATTCTTTGAGCTCCCTGGTCGCGTCAGAAGTTTGTTCTCGCCAATCCTCCTCGAGCCCTCCCTGATGCTGCTAGACGTGGAGGTGAACGGGTCTGGGGCGGCAATTTTCGAGAGTTTCTATCGAGCAAGTCAGCTAACCATGGGATCTGGTGTGCATAAATGGGACTTACCGATTCGCACTTTTTGCAGACCATGGCGGTTCGTATTCACAATGACATGGATGTGGAGACCGGGACCAGTGGCAATGGCCCGGGATTACTAAGCATATGGGTCTCGGGCCTCAGGCTGTTCAATTTGTTCAAGCGGGATGCTCAGCGAGCCTGAACTCCTCGTCGAGTATCTCTGGAATATCGGGTTATGGGATGACAGTGATCTCGTACGTATCCCGCAGTAGGTACAGAACTCTGAATTAGCTTTTCCGAGCCCAGCTGCCACTCGATGCCAGAGGAATGTTTCCAAATATGGCCAACCTTATTGTTGCTTGAACTTCTTGGTGAGTAACACGATGTCCGAGAGAATATTCTTCGAATAATATGAATTCACAGGAGATGCGTTGACATGGCGAGACTACAAAAAGATGTTCTCGGTCCCGTTCTTTATGTCAGTATTGTCTTTACGCTCAAGGTAATCTGGCCCCAAGGACATGGTACACTTCACCCGAGCCAACTTTGGCGCTACGTATTCGTGTCGTGTACATGAAAATTCTCGTCAAGTTTGAAATCTTCCCAACAGTTCTCCGCTTAGTCCTTGTCGACGGCGAAGTGAGGCGGGCCCGGCGCTTTTGTCTTCGGGTTCGATGGCGTCAACAGCCCTGGTACATATAAATTGGTGCATCAGCGGCGATAGAACCTCACCATTCAGTGTCGGCGTGCTGGTCATGTCCTTCTTCACACTTTCTAGCGACATCATACTAATTATATTAGAAGAGCTTGATCCCTTATCATTATTTCATTTCTGCTTGGTATGTCGCAGTCCTCTTTCACCCGCTGAGTTCGACCCTCCTGATTCTCTTATCATCAAGGCCTCTAGAGCTATATACGATATCGTTACACACTCGACAACCCTACGTTACCATTATGAACTCGCGCTATGTGGTACGAGAGATGGCCCTCCTGGCGGTTATACCCCGAAGGCTCGGCTTCTCTCTCTTCTTGGTCATAAAAGAGGATGGCCGACCTTAAGTCCGAGCGCCGAAGACAAGCTTTGCATCACCCCACCGACGATCATGGGCCTGTCTGGAAATTACCTCTTTCATGCCAGCCAGAGCCCCCTTAATAATGGTTTCGAATGGATACTACACGTTTACCAGTTACGCTCCTTCAGGATGGCCCCCAAGTCTAGACTACCCTATTATCAACATAATATCCCCTTCGAAATTCGAAAGGTGGCTATCGATGCTTGCCAAGAGTTGATGGTCCTGGCGCAGCTCTTCTTTCCCCCACAACAGTGCGTCACCCCGTTTCGCATTTCTTCTCGATTTGAGTGACTTTTTGTTCCACAGGAGTTCCGCTATAACAGTTATGTTACACATTCGCGACCTTTACGTCTGCGAAGATCACCCGCGAGCTGCCCAACCGAGATTGAGCTTCCAGACGGATTGGTGGGGTGAATTCCCACCCGGTCAACGACTTTCCATAGAGCGAGTACGGATCTGCGGGAGCCTTGTCGCCGTCACTGTTCGTTTGGAACTGGAGAGCGGAGAAGGGACCACAGAGTTGGTCGTTTTCAACTGGTGTCGTGGTGGTAACCCCGTTCGCACTGTAGGTGCACTATCTCAGCATCTGACCGGGTTTGAATTAATTTCCTATCTGCTAGTTTTCAGGCGACCTGCTCACCTTTGATTTTATCGACGAATCTCGTCTCATCGTCGCCTCCCATCCGGATGACGACGAATCTGATGATAGCACGACATGGGAAAGGCGATCAGACGGCCTCTATGCCAGTGAGAGGGGGAAACGTCCCCCTCAAATCACCATCCATGAGATCTACAGGGGGGCCGATCGCGACTTCCCGGGTTCAAGATCGTACGAATTCGCAGAGGCTTGGAGTGACGTTTCCTTTGTGCAGCTCTGTCCCAATCACTCCTTGAACATGTCCCCACTTCCGGGAACCCTGTTTCATAGTGATCCTTCCTGCCGCTTGACCGCGGTTCTCTTGGAGTTTCAGCCACACTCCATCCCAACCGGTTGTTCCCGCAAGATAGTCATCGTATTCGACCAGTCCAAGTTAACACCCCCGGAAGACAGTTTCGATACCGTGCGTTGGGAAGACTGGCAGCACCACTGCATGGTGCTTAACCTACCCGACCGCGCAGATGCGGTCCAACTGTGCGGTAGGCGACTCACGTTCTTTGAGAACCTCAAGGACAATGTTGCCACCGCTGTCGACTCGACGAGTCGGGTGCATGTCTTGGATTTGAATCCTTGGATGGCGAGCTTCCTGTGGTCGCTCTCGCGCACCGATCCACCATGGAGATGGCGGGATAATCTGACAGCGCTCAGTACCGTCTTTGCGCACCGAGGTTCCCGCTATGTCAGAACCAGCACTGTAGATGCTATCAACATGACCTGGATGGACACTACCGAGGATAGCCTCGTGCTGTATGATGTACGTCCTCATCCTCGCACCTAGTTACCCATTGCTAATCATAGGCTCAAGGAACGCGAGGGACAGTGTCTTATCCGTATCCTGACCTTTGGCAAAGAGACACGAGGGGATACATGAGCGACTTTACGGTTCTACTGCCCTCGAGGCGTATCATGATGTAGACCACTGGTTGATATCTCCCGAGCGGTCATGATGTTCTCGAAGCTTCCATTCAATGCATGTCACAGTGGTTTCAATCCTCCCATTTGAGAATCATCCACACGACCCATCTCCGTCTTTCTCGTTCATCCTCACCCTCCGCACGGGACACGTCCCAAGGTCTAGATTGCGTCCCGTCAACTTCTCTTTCTGTCGCGCTCTGAAGGACGAGCCCCTGTAGCTTTGTGCCGTCGAGAAACGATTGAATGGTGTATCTTCCCGTGTGCAGCCCTGCGACCAAATGAATACGCGAATCGGGACCAGGTTTAAGACACGTGCAGAGCGTATCGATCAAAGGTGCATGAAGCTCCGGATTCCATAGCGTATCCGCAGCAAAGACGATATCAAAGCGTGCATCCCCGCTGCGATGCACCAATGCCCCTGTATCTGTACCCCATGCATAAGGAACGGCACGACATCGTTCCGAAACCCTGTTTCGACGGACGTTGTGGGACAAGGTACGTATTAGGCGATCGTCTGGATAGTCGCTGACGGTGACGGACACGTCCCTGTGGTACATGCTTGCGAGGAGAATCGATGGGAGGCCGGCGCCGGCGCCGAGCTCTAGGACGTGCACGACTGTGCCCTCTGTGCCAGTCATCGCGTCTATTTGCAACTCCTCGAGATGGTCTGCGATGAAGAGGGAGGATATCCAGATGGAGGATGCATGTAATGACCAGTTGGATGGTTCGGTGTCGGGTATGGTGAGCTCGATCTGTGTCACTGGCAATGGATGGGGGACCCGTCCAGGCTTTATCGGGTACGTGAAGACGGAGCCTGCGGTGGAGAACGTGATTGGACTGAAGCCGTAGAGGCTCTGGAGGGATGCAGAGAGAATATCCTCGGGATCGTCTTCCAAAGCCACGGCTTCGCATAGGTCGAGAGCTACGACCATCAAGGGATATCTTCTTCCAAGTGGTTAGAGACGGAAACTGTTTCAGCGCCTGTCCTGTTGCTGACTGACTTTCCGGTGGAAATTGTCTCGATGATGGGACGCTTGGAAACATATCGATTTATACATAAAATAACTGCTCGTGTCATGCCCGAAAGACGTTCAATCGACCATCCCAACCACAGCTCGCCAGAAGACCTTCGTCGTACAACGACCAACCACACCCGGCCACAAACTCGGTATGAGGATCATGTATGTACAGTAGGTTCGATCCCCCCGGTACGGGACTCGCACTCCAGCTGCAAACGTAGAGAGAGATCCATCAACCGTGCATTCGCGGATAGCAGATTGCACGAGACGTACATTCGACAGGTCATATCATAGCTCGCCGTTGCAAGGATATCTGCTCTATGAGGACTCCACTGAACCTTCCGGACAGCGTATTCGTGACCCGGCAACTGTATCTCACACACGCCGCCAACGGACTGGCTCGTCGGAGGCACCGTGCTTGCCATGCGACAGTCCCAGACCCTGACTACCTTGTCCACCCCTCCGCTAGCGATCACAAACGGACGGTATTTATTCCAATCTATGGAGAGCAACTCTGTACCCGAGGCTGGGATGGTGAGGACGGCAGCTGAGACAGGGTTGGTAAACGAGTTGGATGTGGGCCCAGACGCGTATGCCGGCGCTCGTAAATCGAACATTTTAATCGTGCCGTCGGTCGAACACGTAGCGATAATGTCTGGTTGATGTGGGGAGAAAAGTGCTTGATATACGCATGACGAGTGCGCTCTCAATGTTGCTACAGAGCGAGGTCGTTCCGGCGTCCACTTTGATATATGCGTTAGAGGGGTGTCACGCTTCAATGAGGCCACTTACGACTTTGACGTTGCCATCCCAAGACGACGAAAGGAACGTATCCTTCTTGAGATTGGACCAGTCCACAGAAAAGACCTCCTTTGCATGTTCATGCCAAGCACGAATCGGAAAGTCCTACCGAAGACTTTGTCACTCTGCCATTGGCCCATACCAACGCGGGACAGGATACGAGGCAAACTCACATTCAGCGTGACGTCCCATAGCTTGACAGAACCATCTCCCGAACCCGCCACGATCTGATTTTCGTGGACTTCGGACCAAGCGACATCATAGAGCGCATCCTGTGATTCATAGCTGATCACTCTTAGCAGTGCATATTGAGGAGAAACGCAGGTACTGACGACTTGTCAATCTTGATCCCGCTTGCGCTGCCTGGTCCTGGGACGAGCGAGACGAGGTGGAGACGACCGTTGCCCACCAGACCGAAATTGGCGGCAGATGCAACGGCAATGCGTGCATTGTGGAACGGAGACCAGGCAAGAGAGTAGTGGGCAAAGCCTGGTGTCTGCAACGCAGCAGGAGGTCCTCGCGAAACGTTCATCTCATGAGTAGAAGGAAGAAGTCGGTAATTGACCCGCGTGATTGCTCCTTTCACCCGAACCCCTTTGAGCAGAGTCTGAGTCGGACATTATCTACAACGGCCAGTAATCACTCTTTGAATGCGAGTTTCTGTCCCTACGATCCCTCGTATCGTCTCCCCGGCGTCGACCAATCCCATCTCACCCGCCGCAGCGGTAGAGCGCATCGCATCTTTCCTCGCCTCGGGAAATATCACACTGCTGACAGGCGCAGGCGTCAGCGTCGACTCCGGCATCAGAGCTTACCGGGGAAAAGACGGGCGGTACATGAACCCCAATTACAGGTGCGTCATTCATCAAACGGTTGTGGTGCGTTCTCATAATCATAATCATGAACCAAGGCCAATCTTTGTACGAGAGCAGCCAGCTCGGCGTTTCTAAACAATGTACCAGTCTGACAAAATTCCAATAGTACCATGAACTCATCGCGGATAATTCCAAAGGACGTGCGTTCAGGCATGTATCACTCCGTCGTCTCCCCCCGTTGCCCGAAGTGTCACTCAAACCAGTCCCACAAGTCTAGACAGCGTTACTGGTACGAATATACCGTGTAACCACGTACATCTCGTAGTAAACGACGCCTCGTCGTAGGCTTCGTTCATACCTCGGCTATCCGCCCGTCCGGGACACACAACCGAATACCACCCACTACGCCCTCGCAGCCCTCCAATACACCGGTCACATTAACAACATAGTCACCCAAAACGTGGACGGTCTTCACCAAAAAGCCATTGCCCATCTCTGGGACGACACGCGCATCGACGAGCGCATCCTGGAGCTTCACGGAACGCTGCATGTCAGTATTGTGGTCCAACCCTGACACGCGCGCTTGGAAAATTCTGACGGGCGGTAGAGAGTACATTGTCAATTCGGCCATGTCGTCGATAGAGACGTATTTCAGGACCGGTTGTCCGCTAACAACCCCAAGTGGAAAGCGTTCGTCGACGACCTCGAAGCGACGGGAAAGAAGCCTCGGACCAATCCAGATGGTGATGTCCGTGTCGAAATGGCGCTTGCCAAACGACACTCATGCTTATCGGGGGAACATAGGTCGAATTGGAGGGCGTTTCTTACGACGATTTCGTGGTGCCAGAATGTCTGGAATGTTTGGCACAGGGCCGACATAACACAAACGTACGAGGCTTTCCGCTCTCCGTCCCTTCCTAACGCCCTTTTCAAGCTAAAACCAGAAGTCATATTCTTTGGCGAATCGATACCCCAAACCATCAAGAAACGCTCGTAAGCTCTCCATTCTTTTTCAACATCAAGACCACCACCACCATCTGTCTGGTCTGCCAGGTTTCGTGACGTAGAACGATCCGACAAGCTCTTTCTCATCGGGACTACCCTCGCTACGTTCTCGGCTTATCGGTGAGCGCACATGCAAATCGTAGAATTACATCCATGGAGAAAACGTTCTTCTCACAGATTGGCCAAACACGCGCTCGAACTTGGGAGGCCGGTATTACTTCTCAACGTTGGTCCGACCCGCGCGGACGGGCTTTCGGGGGTCGACAAGATAGAGATTGCAACGTCGCACGTGATGCGCGACACTGTCAGAGCCGTGCTGTACGATTTTTTTTTCCGTCCAAGAGTAGAGTTTCTGAACCACACTGACGATCATCTTACAGGGGTAGTCGCGCCGACATCGATCCTGTCATTGTCAAGCTGCTGAACAATGGGGTACATAAACCTCCGTTGGATGATAGCGACGGATAGCAAGCGGATACTTGTAATTCGAGGAAAGTGCTGTTGGTAATAGAAAAGTGCCATAGAATGTATAGATTATTGCCCTTGTCCGAGCGAATGTAAAAAAAAAAAAGAAAAACGTCCTCCTGGTATATACAAGTTATGAGTAGATATTTTTTGATTTGATGCAAAACTAGGTAGCTTGAAGATGTGGCGAAAGATGACTACAAAGAGGGGGATGCTGTCAGTGAGGAAATAGTTCCGGGAGATATGGAGTCAACATGAAAGTTAAGCGTGCGGTAGAGTAGGACGGATGCGAGTAAACAACAACAGAGCGAAAGCGATAGCACCTGGAGATGAAGGTGGGGGATAATATAAGGTGGTAGTTTATGACGATAACGAGGGGGTGTCTTGATTATGCGTACCCGGATGGCGAGTGAGCCGGGGTGCCGGATAACGCATTTCTACGGGGTCGAGGAGGGAATCATCATGCTCGTCATCATAATCGTCCTGATCGTCAGAGGTGGACGCGAAATTGTTGATGTTGTTGGCGATCCACGTGGGAGGTCGGAGTTCGGACCAATTCCAAGTTTGCCAGCGTTCGATGAGGGGAATATGCTTTGGTAAAGGACGTTGAGAGCGATGCAGGTAGTCGAGAAACGCAGAGTCTAGTTCACGTACAACAGGCTTGGTAGACAGATCGAGGTCATCGATATTCGGAGAAAGAGATCGCTCTCTAAAGACATCAGAGGCGGCGGGACGATCATCGTCGGGCGTCAGAGGCGGGGGTGTCGCGTTATCGCCATCGGTATTGGAGGACGAAGCAGGTGACTTTTGAGCCGGAGATGTGTACTTGTGACGAACCGAATCAGTCCCGTACAAGCGTATCAGATTGGCGTCTACGTACGATGTCTTTGGGAGTTCGTCGAGTGGCGCGAGCCATACCGACCGGTTTGCGAAGGCACCGCTCCCTATGTTTCATCCAGTGAAATGGATCATAAGAGCTTTTTGGGGAAAGCTTGATACGGCTGCCGCATCGTTTGCAAGTGACAAAAAGCGGACCATGTACCTCGGCCATGGAATCGTCCCGCAACTTCTTTTCTCGAGCAAGTTCGGCGGGAGTCCTCGGTGGGGCGTCCGCCCCGCTGCGGTCATGAGTTAGCGCGGTAGAGACGACTCGGATGGGGACGGACGTTGTGAGGATTTTCATGACAGAATCGTTGTTCGGTGACTCCCTAGAGTGTATCACCGATGAGCGGATGGATGGCTATTGCCAGGAAATAGCGCACATGTTAGGAAGCGGGAAAAACTGAAGGATCCGAGTAACGGGCTGGGGGAAGGGGCGGCTGAGAGGGGGAACGGTTAGGAAAGCGAGCGCAAGATATTCGAGAGAGACTTTACGTGTTAGTTTGACTCCCCCCGCGAACCAGGCAGATTGCAGCGAAGAAATCCAGCCACGAAAAATGCACGGAACAAAGACAAAAACACGGCGAGCGAGTCGTCCACTCGGAAATTCCCGAACCCCGCATACCGCACGCAACGGGTCAGGCAGGTACACGAAGACTCGGAGGGGCCGCCGTCTCCGAAACCGGTCCAGATGTATTCAGACAACGGAATCATACAGCAACGAATCCAAGAATGCTCTCTCTGAAACAAGATCTTACGCTGTCCGACGTTTTACGTAGAGCCTAACCCTTGTCGGAATCCACGGGCAAATTCTTTCAACGGTTGCATGAACCACCCGAACAGATTCGGCGCCTCCTTCTCTGGAGGCCTGTACGTCTCTGTCCGTGGGCGGCTCGTTGGACGTTCATCTTTCGCCACCTCTGCTTCATCTTCCGTCTCTTCCTCACGACTCCGCTTCACCCCGACTTTCATGGCCGCGGGGGAGCTTTCGGTGACTGCAGTTGTTTCGGTCGAATTGTTACTCGAGTTCTCGCCCACAGGCGTGGGTGATCGCGCAGACCTGCCTGCAGAAACTTGGGAATGGGTACTCGACGTGGAAGGTGGGGGGAACACGCGTGGTCTACTCGACGTGGACCCCTGTGGGGTGATCGGTGTAGGGGTCATTCTGTATCATAAATTAGGCTAAACCAACAGAGTGTATGACTCGTTAGAAATACTGACGGTATACATTTTCCCTTGTGCTCAGTCCATTTAGTTAGCTCGTAGTCCACCTCACCCTCCAGTGCCACCACCGACTTGCAGGTACCACACTGTACGTGTCCTGCTGAACACGCCTTGACCTGGGGATCATTCAACAAGACAATCTTTCGTTCCGCAGTGGCAACTCTGCTACTAGGGCTAAAGTTAGGCTTGGATGGTGTACGGCGCACAGACTGAGGTGCCGGTGTTGAACCACGACATCGGTGCTTGTGTGATTGCCAATTGGCCAAGCTATAGTCGCTAATCCCCGAGAGTTTGATCCATTTCTGACAAGCTCGACACAGCACTCTCCGAGACTCCACTTCCTGAGCCTGGGGATCATTCCGGAAAACGGCTCGACGCTGTGCTGGCGTCCTCCGGGTTGATCTGCTCGGGGAAGATGATGGCGCATCTGGATTTACTTCTGACTGTGCGACACTGGTTGTGGGTGATGGCAAAGTCAATGATTCTTCTTCTTTCACTCGGACTTCTGTGTCCGGTTTTTGTCTTGCGGTATGTTAAAATCGAGCAGGGAGCCGACTAGGTGTATACTCACTGTGTTGTAGGAACGGATACTGGTGAGGGTGAAGATGCGTGATCGCTCATGACAAGGAATGTATGTGGTCAGGAGAAAAAAAGGAGGCGAGGATATAAGGACAATCAAGTCCTTGGAGGTGGACAATGACAGCGCCCACAATGGTACATAGGCACCGTATGACAGTGTCCAAATACGCCCAAACTCGATCGTTATCGCTTTTGTACAAAATACAAGACGAAGCCCGCTTACACTCACAACAGTACCTAGTCGACCGCAGTCCACGATACAAAGAATGCATAATGGTTCTATGAGAACCAACGAAACAGTGTTGAGCGCCCGCGTTACGAGGACCCACTCGAGGCACTAGTCTGCGCAGAGGATGCGTCAAACCGTTCAGATGAAATATTGGGTTGTGGAGCGTCAATCTGAGGATCGATAGCCGGATAATACGGAGCGCGTGGGTAACCCGTTGACGAGCCCTCGCCAGGGCTATGAATGGGGTGCTGTGCAGCAAGCAAGTGGTACGCAGACGGCCCATACACATGAGAAGGGAACATCGCTGGCGCTATCTCTGCATGAGGCATAGGTAACGGCGGATGGTTTGGAATATAAGGATGGTGTGCACCGGCGGTCGTTTCCGCGGGAGTCAGTTGACCATTGCGGCGGCCTGAACCATCGCCGTCCGAAGTATCCGCCTCTTGCCCAGGTCGATGAGGGCATTCGCCCTCGAGCCCCTGCTGCACGCACGTAGCACAGACACGGTCAACGCACTGATACCCTTTTCGAACGCAAGTCGTGCATGGCCTGCATGCAGCAAAGATTATCGGATCAAGTATGATTCGGCGTAACAACCACGTTACCTTACTCCGTCACAACGTACTTTATCACGTCTGGATCTAGATGAGACAATCCTCATATCAAGCGGGAATCGAAATCCTCACCTGCATGTCGCACACGCCTGCAATAATATAAGTCAGATCGATGAGAGAACAGAATGGCAGAATGAACCGACCGCTTTCACCCGCGTTCCATGACCCCTCCCTTTTCTTTGTACACTCACGCACTCTTTCCCCTGTTCAACACACTGCTTGCAAGGCCGAGCGTCCTCGCATTTGCGATTCTCCTGTCGACATCCTTCGCAACGCAGCTTGACGAGCTTCGGTCCGCGCCCAACATGAACACACTCTTCGTTCCGTGCAATACACCGCGAACAAGGTCGTTGATCGTCACACTGCAAAATAAAACACATCCAGACCAACGTGTACAAAGAGAGAGCAAGTACACACCTTTTTATTATCCCGACGACAATTCTGACAAGCCAACTTGGCACGCTCGCTCTTTTGGCGATTCCGAATGACAAACACGGGCGGGGCCACATCAGAGCGCGTCCCCGTCGTAATCTGTTCATCCGTACACTCCTGATCGATTTCTCGACATCGTTGACATGGTTTGCCACCTTCACAGCGAACGCGCGCTTTGCGACAGCTCTCGCATCCGTCGATGCATTGATCGATGCTATACCCTTTCTTGACACATGCGCCACAGGGTCTAGTGATAAGGCCCATCGGTTACAAGGCGATGTGTACGGATACACGGACTGCCTACTTTGTTCCGTCGCAGCGGATTTTATCACGTCTGAGGTTGAACGAGTCAGAGTAGCGCCGTGGTGGGGTGAGGGATGACATTACCTGCAGCTCGCACAGGCCTTGCGATTCTGGATGATCAGTTGACGTTCGAATTTCGAGAGGAGACTCGGCAAACCTTAACAGCTCTTCTTGGCCATGCTGTCGTTATGATGTCGGAAACCGGGATCAGTGCTGGGTCATGATGCGGAGGCTGGGAATTCATCCGAAACTTTTGGTGGAGATGGACAAAGGCAAGGTCAGGTGTGAATTTCTCTCATCATCCTTTTTCGATCTCAGCGACAAAAGCCTTGCACGACAATATATTCATCCGTAGATACCATACGATTTGCTTCCGCATGAACACTGAACAGCGAAGCATTAACTGAGACTTCTAGCTAGAAATAAAGACGAATGTGACGGGTAACTATGCGATATTAATCAAACGATTGTGTGATGTCGCGGATACCAATTGTCTACTGGTAGACGGCAACGTAGTTGATCACCCATTTGGCATCTAAAGGGCGTTTGAGCAAAGGGAACAATGAAATAATGACCGACAAACTCACTGACAAAGTTGGTCGCGTTCGCTACCATATCAGTACACGTCCCGACGCAGCCAGAACTACTATAGGCGGATCCAGCCCAGCCGCCACAGATGGTGGTGTCGATGATCATCGAGTGTTGGTAAAAATTGGCAGAAATGTTGCACGTCGCAGGACTCCAAAAGCCTTTTGGCAAACCCCAACTTTCAGGTGTGGGTTTTTGATTGATGATATCCGCAGGGATGCTTGCACGTTCAAAGTGGTATATCGAGATGCCAGTCGACGGGTCCCACAGAAGCGCGAAGACACCGCCGCCAGCATTGTTAAACCCATAACCAAACGAAGTAGAATTGGTATCACTGATGCCACACCCAGCATCTGCAGTCGCTGTGCTGTAGCAATTCGTGCCGAGGGCATGACCGGTGAACGCTGCCTCGTTGGCTGTGTCAATCGTACATGTTTCCGATGTTCCACTGTGAAGAGTCATCTGATTGTTGGTCTGATTGTTGACGCCTTCCACGACATCTATCTCTCCAGCCATAGGCCAGTTAGGTCCATTGGTCTACAGTCGACAGTTCAGTCGCGTCGTTCGTACACGTCCAAACAAAGGGTGAACGACGAACCCAAAAGCTGGGCCATGTGCCACAACCGACAGGCATAGCAGCGGCGTCTAGAATAAACAAACCACCAGTGTAGTTTTTGTTCGATGTAAGGCGCACACTGCCATTATTAATTAATCAATCAACACGCGGCGTGGCGAACGACGTCTCTCACGAATTGCGTTGTCCGCCAGCAGGGACGGTACTCGTGGAGTCGACGGCAAGGACAGTGGAGTTATCGCAATCGTCCACGTAGGCAAGTCCCTCGGCCGTTGCATTTTGCATGCTCTGGTAATCCACATTGCCATTCGTAGGGTCTGCGCCGGTAAAGAATGTCCATTCTCTGGAGAGGGTCATGATCACGAGTGACATGATACATACAGAACAGATACACACGTGAAGAAATCTTCGGCTCGGTAAAAATCTTCGAGGGCGTATGTCTTGTTCGTACTTTGACGGGCAATGTTGCGGTGGCGAGATCTTGACTGGGTTCTATGAGCACCAACCAGGGTGCCGAACGGAACAGCGGCCAAGAGGCATACGAAAAGAGCGTGCATCGTAATGCCAGTCAGCAATGAAAGGAATGAACCTGGATGAAGGACAGAGTGTTGCAGGGAAGGACGAGGGAATCAAGAATGAATGATTCGGAAACTGTCGCCACTTATGTCGGTTTTCGAAGAAACCAGTGCTACAATGGCACGCGGCTTCGGGCTCTAGAACCTGTTGTGGGCCGTGTGGTTGGCCACACCGCTTGCCTTGTGTCATACATGAGCGTAATGCCGGGATAGCCACTGTTGTACATACCATCACAAAAGCGGGTCGCGGAGCGAAAAACACAAAGCTCACAGGGTGACCCTGCCAATCTGGCAACGCTGGTGGGCCATCATGATGCTATGCAATTTCGTGGCCTCGCTGCCAGCCTACTAGGCAAGCTGGATCCTACATTCGAAATCGTCATTCAACTGGCAAATCCGTTTTGAACGGGTGGTTGTGGGTAACCATCGTCGCCATCAAAGTACCTTTCCTAGTCAGCGCCGAGCTCCACGAGATACGGGCCAAGGATAGCACGCATTTTCCGTGCCCGGTTCATAATGATATGGACCCGAGCAATCGGGGGATCGGATTAGCTTTGGATATAGTAGTGGTACGACATTGCAAATAGTTCTTTTTATCTCACCTCCCTTTTTTGTTTAACTACGCCTTGCCATTTCAGCAAGGGCGGCGCAGCGACGGTTGTCTCAGGGCCAGCTGTGCCGCGTGCACGTGCCTCGTTCTAATACCGTCGTATGGCATGTGGTATATTTGCTCCATTTCTGACTCCAAGCTCGAGTTAGTTGTGATCTCACCTCACCTAGTACTCCAACTTCTGTCAATTAACAGCTTGACCCATGACGCAAGCTTACACTGGAACGGTATTCTTGTCTGTCCGAAACACGTAAAATCTATATCTCTGGTATCGCCTTTGCCATCGTGATCATGTCTGAATCTCAAATCCAACAGATACATCCGTTAGTGGAGATGAGCGGGTCAACAGACTGGGTACCTTTCTGTGACGTCTGCCCACACAACATCAGGAAGCAAAGGTACGCAGGACGTTCCCACCTGGAGTCACTCAGACCATAGGATAAACGAACAAAAAAATATTGGCGTTGTAATACGACATGTTAATGCTTCAACCCTCGAGGGCCGAAGAAACAACGTATAAAAGAGTGTGAAACAACTTCGAACTATGTGGTATCAAATGAAAGAATGCATCGGATGCGTGACGAGCACACGATGGCACGATTTCTCATTGGTAGACGGCAACCCTCGAGGGCCGAAGAAACAACGTATAAAAGAGTGTGAAACAATTTCGAACTATCCATGTGGTATCAATTGGAGGAATGCATCGGATGCGTGACGAGCACACGATGGCACGATTTCTCATTGGTAGACGGCAACATAGTTGATCACCCATTTGGCATCTAAAGGGCGTTTGAGCAAAGGGAACAACGAAATAATGGCCGACCAACTCACTGGCATAGTTGCTCGGGTCCGGTACCATGTCACTACACGTCCCGGGGCAGCCAGACGAGGAATACGCAGAGTTAGCCCAGCCACCGCAGAGGGTGGTATCGATGATTATCGAGTGATCATAGAAATTATCGGTAATGTCGCACGTCGAAACACTCCAAAAGGCTGCTGGCTCACCCCAACTTGTAGGTGTAGCCGTGGCCGCTCCACCGTTGATAGACGAAGGGACGTCTGCCCGAGTCCAGAACCACATCGACATGCCATACGACGAGTCCCACTCAAACGCATAAACACCTCCCCCAGCATTGTTGAACGCAGAACCAAATGAATCCGAGTGGGAGTCACTGATGCCACACCCAGCATCGGCAGACGCAGTGCTGTAGCAATTCGTGCCAAGGACCTGACCAGTGAACGCTTTGCTAGTGTCGGTAGTGCAGGGATTCGATGTTCCACTGTGGAGCGTCATCTGATTGTGCATCTGATCGTTGACGCCTTCTACGATATCTATCTCTCCAGCCATAGGCCAGTTAGGTCCATTGGTCTACAATCAACAACAGTTCAGTCGCGTCGTTCGTCCAACAAAAAGCGAACAACGAACCCAAAAGGCGGGCCAAACGGAACAACCGGCTGGCATCGCAGCTGCATCCAAAATAAACACACCACCAGTGTACGATTTGCCCGACGTGATCCGAGTGCTGCCGATCGAACATGTATCAATCCGTCGACACGCGGCCAAGCAAATCCAATGACTCACGAATTGCGGTTTACGCCAGGTGCGAGCCAGTTCTGGGAGTCTACGCCGAGGACAGCGCGGCCACTCGAATCCACGTATGCAATGCCCTGGGATTCTGCATCCTGCTGGCCCACGTAATTCACATAGCCGTTCGTGGGATCTGGGCCGGTAAAGAATGACCATTCACTGGAGAGGGTCAGGACGCGAGTGACATGATACATGCAGAACAGACACATACTTGAGTAAAGCTGAACCTGTATACAGGTCTTGAATACTGTAGGTGGTTGCGCCCACCAGAGTGCCAAGCGGAACCACGGCCAAGAGGCAAACGAAACGAGGATACATCGCAAGACCTGTCGAGTACGAAATGGATGATCCTAGATGAGGGAAACCGAGTTCAAGGAAGACGAGGGGATCAAGAGCGAAATCCAGTACCGTTTATATAGACTCTTCAGAGCTCACATGACCGCGGTCTCTAATCGAACCTTGTCGTGAACCGACGGGCCTGGACCATCGCATGAGCTTGACAGGTCATTCATGCAACGGTGCCAGGCAGATGATATAGCATCATTTCACGAAATGAGGTGTGGAATAAAAACTGGACAGGCAGGAACATCTGCTCAGTAGCCGAGATTGTGAGGAACCTCTTCTACTGTCCGGGAGTTCACGAGGGAACGCTTGAACCCTCAAGAGTCAAAGGCGTTCATTAATAATTTCCTTTCCTGTTAGTTAGAGTGCACAAAGCACCTGTGGTAGAGTCATAAAGCGACAACGTGACACACCTGTTTTGCACATGGCTGGCAGCGGCAGACTCTCCAGAAGTTCTTGGAATTTGCGGCTAAGTTGGCCTAGCTGGCAAGTTACTGCGCCTAGCTGGCGAGTACTGCGTCTAGCTGGCAGCTCCATACAATTAGCCATATCCGCCGCCTGCGCATGCGCCTGCCATCCAAAGGATACAACAAAGGCCTTTCCAATTGTGGTTGAATCTGTCCCTTGCACGAATTAAGCCCTCTCAGGGCAAGTCGCAGGAAGAGAGCTCGTTTCTTCTTCCACCATGACCCGTTTCCTCGTGGTGGGGGCTTGTGCGGCAACCTCGTGCATCAACGGGATCCGAGTCGAGTGACGCGGTTCAACCATTCGTTCGCTGATCAGAGACTTGCGCGCGCGGAGATCCCAGCCTTCCAGCACATGCATTTTCTTGTCTTGTGTTCGGCGTTTGACGTGGCATCCTCGTTGCAGATCGAACTTGGGTAGACAAGTTGCACTGTTCGGTCCGACGGCGATTGGTCGGAAATGACAACATCCCTTCACCCGAACAAGTACCCTGCGAACAAGATAGCAAAAAATCTATTGCGCAACATCGCAAGTACAAATCAAGACTTTAGAACACGCCCACCATACTCATTTCTGGCATTGAGCTATTACTAAAATCACGTCGTGAGTCGGCGTTTCAGCGTGGGAAAACAGCCAGTCAAAAAAGACGCACCGTAATGACCGTAGGCTCGTCCCGTTGCAAATACTCCTTGAGGCTCGAGAACTCTAATGCCACTTCAATGAGGCCTTTGAGACCCTCTGCGGTATCCCTGCTTAACTCCTTCTCTCCCGCATCTGGTCCGACATATCGCTCAACGTACATCCTGACCGTGGCACCCGCGCTGCCCGTACCGCTGAGCCGGAACACCACTCTCGAGCCGTCATCGAACAACACGACCTGGCCCTGGTTCGCGCTGACGCTCTTGTCGATGGGATCGGTGTAGGAGAAATTCGAGACAGAGGCGATCTTATAATCTTGGTCCGTGCTCTTTGAGCGATAGGTCGTATTTGCGAGCGAGGAGGTCTTGATGGCCTCGTTCAGACGCACGACTAACTTGTTTGCACCCTCGGAGGACACTTCTTCATAGTCATAGCGACTGAAGAATGAGCGGCCGTAGACGGCGTAGTGCTTCTGAAGTAGTTCCTTAATGCCTATGAGCTTGTTAGGAGACTCCTTGTTGGCGGCGGCAAGAATGTTTAACCACGCTTCGGTCCGAGGAAATGAGCTACCGCCGAAAGACGGATCGGGTCGCAACTTACCAACAATTGCCCACAGCCCGTCCTTTTCACGGATATGATCTGAGCCTGTTCCGAATGATTCCTCTCCGCAGATAGAGAGGCGCCCGGCGTCCATCAAGTTTCCGAAGAACTTCCAGCCTATCAGAGAATTCGGTGAACCAAAGTGACTGCATGCCAGTCAAACAACCCGCCTGTGGGAACCTCGAAATATTCAAGACTCTTCTTCTGCGCAACGAGATCGATGGCCTTGCTCGTCGGCATGCTACGCGCCAAACCTTTCACGCCTCCCTTCTTGAAGTAAGGAATGACGTGCGCCCAGTCCGCGATGATAGCGACGGAGTCTGACGGCGTGACGAACGCGCCCTTGCCGTAGATCATGTTTCTATCACCGTCACCATCACTCGCAGCACCGAACTGGATGCCGTTCTTATCCACGACCTCGACAAGCGAATGTGCATACGTCAAGTTCGGGTCGGGGTGTCCTCCACCAAAGTCTGGCAACGGGATACTGTTCTGAATCGCAGCCTCGGGGAGATCTAGCTGCTCGATGAAAATAGCACGCGCGTAGGGACCAGTGACACCATGCAGACCGTCGAACAGGACGCGGAACGACTCTGCATTGTTCTGAAGGAACGCTTTGATGAGCGGAAAATCAAAGATCTCCTTCAACAAGATGACGTAGTCCGCGACGGAGTCGATGATCTGCACTTGGGAGGGTCCGTAGGTCGTCTCGCCAATCTTTGAGAGATCGACCTAACTTTCATTGTGAGGTCATGTATCCAGTACGATGATGACTGCAGCGACGTACAGGCGGAGCCTCGATGACCTTGTATCTCAGGATCGTCTTGGTGACCTCGTAAATCTTGTTCGTCACGTTCTCTGGCGCTGGTCCACCGTTGGACACGTTGTACTTGATTCCAAAGTCGTTGTTGGGACCGCCAGGATTGTGGCTCGCCGTGAGGAGGATACCGCCGTCGGCTTTGTACTTTCGGATCACGTTGGACGCGGCGGGGGTGGACAAGATCGAGTCTTTGCCGACGATGAATTTTTTCACGCCGTTGGCGGAACCGATCTTGAGGATGGTCTGGACGGTCTCCGGGGAGAAGTAACGACCATCGCCACCGATAACGAGCG
Organism: Boletus sp. NGJ; assembly: GCA_019096195.1. NCBI lineage: Eukaryota > Fungi > Basidiomycota > Agaricomycetes > Boletales > Boletaceae > Boletus > Boletus sp. NGJ. Next base: position 731,458 of record JAGTXK010000091.1, read on the forward strand.
TTGCGCCCTGTGCGGTGATGGAATCGAAGATGGACTGGATAAAGTTTTCGGTGTAGTGCTACAAGAATGTGTGTGTGGGCCAAGATCTCAAACGGAGCACGTTGATCGCGTACGGGTTGTTGGAATACCTTGACTCTGTGGTCCATTGATCAGACGGATTCGAGAGGATCGCTGGTGGTGTACTGACCTCTTCCTCAGCCCCGACGTACCAGGTTTCTGACCGTCAAATGGTTTAGTGGTTATTTCCTTGACCTGGTGAGCCATCGTTGCAAGGCGATATACGGACTGGTCACTCAAAGTGACGCTCAACTTTTGTGTCTCCATCATCACACGTGACGAGTCCGTACATACCCGCAACTTGAGCCGCCATTTGTATATTGTCAAGTGTTTTATCTAAAGTTTCACCCTCATATGTCCTCACCAAAGATTTCTGTGAACGCTTTCGCCAGATGTGGTATCATGTCCTGCGTGACCAGTCCGCGGCCCTCCACCTGAAATGCCCGCCTGCTGCTCGTGCGCGTAACGATACTCCCACCGATTGCAGCTAACATGGGGAGTCTCGACACCGGAAGAGCGTGATCCCTATCGACTATCCGTCAGAGTCGATACAAGACACGCAACGCATGACGCACCCATACGCCCCTTCCTCGTAACACTTGCCCCACGCCAACATCGTGCCCACACACCCGCTCAACACGTCTCCCTGCCCCCCACACCGCTTCAGCCCACCCTCGACATCGACATCCACCACCTCCCTCACCTTCTCCCTCCCCTCTCCCTCCCCCTCCTCCACCCGAATCCCACTCGCACCTAAATCCGCCTCCTCCCCCGTCGTATCACTCGCAATCACATCCTTCGCCCCCTTCTCCAACACTACCACCCCCCCAAGCTTCCTCGACACCGCAGCCGCCCTCTCGCCCCCAGGCACACACCCCACCCCCGTCTGTTCGCTCAAGCGCTTAAACTCGACCACGTTCGGCGTCATCACCGCCCGGCGGTACCCCCGCACGAGCGACAGCTCCTGTCCGACCATCCAGAGCGCGTCCGCGTCGAGGACGACGAACATGGCGCGCTGGCGGGCGAGGGTGAGCGCCGTGCGGGCGTAGTGCTGCATGTAGGCTTCCCGGCCAAGCCCAGGGCCGAGAACGAGGACGTGTAGCCGTGCGAGAATCGCATCGATGTCGTTCTTCACTCTGTCTTGTGCACTGTACGCCGCGGGGCGAGGGGGCAAGGGAAAAGGGGTATGCGCGGGTCCGAGGGGCACGAGTGGGTATGAACGTGAGAGTGGGGTAGAAAGGGTGGGACGTACGCATCTTCGCGGAGGATAGGGTGGACGATCAAGTCGGGCGAGTAGGACTTGATCGCCTGGGCTGCAGTCGGCGCACAGATGACGTGCGAGAGGTCAGCGCCCTTGCATGCGGGTCGTGTCCGTGTCAGATATCTCTTTGTTTGTAGACGATCATACCAGGCGAAGCGCCGACATGGCTGCAAAGAATGGCGCGCCGGTGTAGCTATGTCGTCGTGAAATGAGGGGTCGCACGAACAACAAAAGGGGATGACAAACTCGAGAGCCCCTCCTAGGACGCCGACCCTGCCTGCGCACCTGTCTTGCTCTCACGACCCCTTCAATGTGGGCGACGACGCACCTGACTGGCCCTTGTGCAGGGACCCATTGAGAGGGGGAATGATTTGTTTTATTTGATCGATGATTACTTTTGGGACGGGCATGTTGGCTGCGCTCGGAGAGGTGCTTAAATGTCATTTACGATTACATGGAGTGCGGATTCAGAATAAGGATATCGAGAGAACAGCGAGTGATACACCCATGTCCAACAACGGGCGAGAACAAAGAGGTAGACACTAAAACACCATTAAAAGTTTGAATTTGTATCCTAAAAGAAAGACGACATTAAAAAGAAGGCTTGCGCGCGGGAATCCAACCTGGTAAAAAGAAGAAAAGTCCAAGGGGTAATATGTACTATGCGATGAAGACAAAGGACACAGTAGAAAGAAACGGTAGGACCCAAGCAAGGGTCAATAATTCCAAAATATAAGTAAGGACGTCGGTCTCAAAGGTCAACACGAGATGGACTGAGCCACCGACGATCATGAGGTTGGGACGCCAGCAGGAGCTCCGCTATGCCAGAAAGAACCCAAGAAAGCCCCGGCGTTAGACATTATTTCCACAGCACGACCGACAAGGGTGCCCTGCTCGTCGTCTCCATCTCGGGTGGGACTCCTAGAACTACCGGAAAAAGCTTTCCGTTCATGGCGAACGATGCGCGAGTGCGGAGACGGCTTGGAGGGCGAAGGTGGCGAGCGCATGCGAAGAACTGGCGAGTTGGCGGGTGTAGGTTGACGCGAGATGAATTCCTGTTCCTCTTGCGTGTAACTGGGGGAAATGGGTATCGTTGCGGATGGCGCTTCGGTGTAGCTCGTCTGAGTAATTGGCTTAGCATCGAGTACGAGACGTGGTGGCAAGCGGGCGGTGGACGTCGGAACGACGGTAAGTAGTGAAGATCCGGATGAACAAGATCCGGAAGTAGGCTTCATTCGCACCTCAGGAACTGGCGGTTGCTCCGGTTGGGGTTGGTTCACGACAACGCACGTAGCAACATGCGGATCCTCGGGACTCAAGCTGGAACCAGAGCCAGAGTGCGATCCTCGCGTGTACCGATCTCGTCCTCTCTCCGTAGTCCGTCGACCTTCCCTCTCGCCTTTCGTATCACGCTCCCGATCTCTCACGCCAACACTACCAATACCGAGCCCAACATTTCCGTCGGGACTCAAACTGCCCAGTGGACTGCCAGTACTGAGGCTTTCGCGATCCGAAAATGATGACGTGCGCGTGATACTGCGGCCACGGGGCTGTTCAACCTGTGCCTGAGAAGACAATGACGGGGAAGATGCAGAACGGCCTCGTGAAGAACCGGAATCTGATGGAGCGAGAAAGGGGCCGCTGGTGCCCTGGGTAGTGGTGTTGGCACGAGAAACAACAGTAGCCGAACTCGAGGAAGCGGCGTTGGTCGATGTAATGATCGCACCTGGCGAAGGGGTGCGGGAACGCGATCTACTTCGGGATCTCGAGCGTGAGGTTGACCGCGGAATGTCTGGGTGGCCATCTGGAGAGCTGACGATGACTTCGGGGCCAGTCGGACTCCAATCGATTGTGATAGTCTCTGCACATCGGGGTGTGCGAGTGGCGTTGGGGTCAAGACCTTGGCTAAGAAGCTGCGTGGGATCAGCTGAATTCACTTGTTGGACAACTGAGGCTTGTGGAACAGGAAGTGGGGCCACGGTGGGGTGATCCAACAGCTGCGGCTTGTCTACCAGGCTCGGTTCGTATATTACATTCTGTCTGTGGGCTTCGATCGCGTCGTCGCTCTCCTCGGTCGTCGAGTAGACATACGATGGGGGTACATAGACGAGCTCCACAGGGGAATCATGTGGGCCAGAAGGAGACCAGTTATGGGGATCACGAGCGCGACGGGTGTGCGAGGGGAGGTGTGTATGTGGGAGCGGGTAGGGCGAGTGTTCGTCATCGTCATCGATCCTCGTTTTGAGGATCGTGGGGGCAATGAGGGCAATAGTGACCAATTCCTTGTCTGTGCTTTGGGAGTGCATGATGGAGCTGTTGCTGGCACGCTCACGGTGAGGGATAGTCGTGTGGGACGCGGATCGGGCCTTGGGTGGCCGCGAGCGCGAGGAGGAAGAGTCGGAGGAGGAGTGGGATGGAGAATGAGGGATGGGAGAAGGGGCATGGCGGACACGCATTTGAAGAACGTCGTCTTCGTCTTCGTCGTCGTCGTCGTCGTCGTCATCCTCTTCGGAGGTGGATGAAGAGGAGGGGGATACGCTGTGAGGGGGCGGGGAATGAGATAGCTGGGGAAAGGAGGGGGAGTGTGGGTGGTCGTCGTCAAAGAGGATCTCGTCGGCCTCGTCGAGGATGCCGTCCTCTGAGTCCTCGTCGTAGCTGGGAGGGAGAGATGAGCGTGGAGGTGAAAAGTGAGTGGAGAACTGACCCGTCGTCGTCGAGGTGATCAGCATTGCCAAAATGGGTGGCGTAGTGGGCGCGTTTCTTTTTCGGCTTGTCGATGGCGATGCACTGCTCCACAAACGTGTTGAAGCTGATGTGCTTACGTTTCTGTCCGTGCAACTCGGACTGTAGCAGCGCCGGCATCTCCCCCGCCACACTCGGCGCCACGCGCGGCGGAGAATCCCGTCGGAATGCGCGGCTCGGTCCCCACCGCGTGATGTGTGTATCGCTCTTCGTGTGCAGCAGCGACGGCCGAACCGGTTTGCGCGGCGAACCAGGCGGGCAGTCCGACATGATCTGCGGCACATCCTCCTCCTCAGACTCGGGTGGACTAAACATGGGCGACAGCGGGAACTCGGACGTGAGCAGCTCGCAGATGGATCGGTGTTTCAGGATGGGTTTCCGCATGGCACCGGTCGAGCTCTCCAGCGGGGGTGAGGGGGACGACGGCAGGTCGAGCGCAGCAGCGGCGCTGAGAGACGGCCTTGGTATCGGATCTGCCGTGTGCAGAGGACCGTAGAGCCAGGTGACATCAGAGTCTTTGAGCCTACACACACGAGTGTCAGCTCCCATATCACCTTGTTCGACAGGGTAGGGTAAAAAGCACAGTCGCGATCAGAGCAGGATCCAAGGAGGTTCAAATCGCATCAAGAGAGTGCGAAATAAAATGGTGCGAGCAAGCGTGGCTCAAAGATCTTGACGATCAGAAAGGGTGAGAAAAAAAAAGACCAACCAGTTGAGTGTCTCTGGAGTGACGGTTTTAAGGCCATTCCTCTGTTTCCACCAAGTACGCCAGGAGGCGTTTTCGAGACGGGCGCCGTTGGCGATTTCGTTCTTGAGGCGGGTCATGTTGCGCCATGAGCGCCAAACGTCCTCTTCGCGCCATTCGTGGGAGAGGTAGTCGACTTGACCACGGGGAAGGTCTGACAATGCAGAGTCGTCCGGTATGGCGTTTACTGAGCCGAGCAGGACAGGAAGGTAGATGGCCATCAGGAGGACGGAGCTCACCCGAACCGTTGTGGTGGGGGATAGTGCGCGTCGAGAGGCACGTGAGAGGGAACAAGGAGGATTCGACTGATTGTTTCGACCTCCTTTTCAAGCAACGAGGGGGCCAGAGAGGGGGAAGCGGAAACACAGAAAATGTGGTATGGGAAACGTTTCGCGGAGGGGGTAAAAAAAGGACAAGAGCGATGACAACCAAGGTCCGAACGACCTGACCCAGAATATTGCACGTGCAAGTATCAAAGAAACACAGCTGCTCGCAGCATCCGGGGAAATTTAGCTGCGTGCTGTGGAGAAATCAAAGTTCGGGTAAGTGTTGGGATGTTTCCCTATTCACAATCACAAGCAAGGGGAAAGAAAAAAAAAAAAAGGAGAAAAAAAAAAAGGGAAAACATAATGTTGAACAAGTCACGTGTTTGCAGCAGAATTAGACCAGGAGTGCGACTGCAGCAAATATTGGCCATGTCCACTTCCCCTCTCCACATCGACAAGCCCGTCCCTCAGAATGAGCTCAGTCCAAATCCCTGGGCGGACGCACCCACCAAGCTCGACCTCGACCTCGACCTCTCCTCTGGCGTTCAGGGGTTGTCCTTGACCGACCCTACCAACCAACCAGACACCGTCGACGCTCGCACTGCCTGGGCAGATGTCCGGGGCCATCCCCCACCCCCACCCCGCCCAGAGTCCGGCCAGAGCATCCGCGGCCATTCGCGTTCCAGCACGCACGATCTCTCTCGCCGACTCCCATCCCGTCCGAGCTCTCCAGATCCGCAGTCGTCTGTTCCTTCCCCCGCATTCCCTTCCTTTGCCGCCATCGCTCGCTCCTTTTCTATCCCAGGCGTCGTCCGACCCCGGATACGCCCCCTATCGATGGACTCTGCAAAGCCGATACCCACCCCATCTCCAACCACAGCCGATTCCTTTGCTGCACAGCAACAACAGCCCCCCCAAGTCAATGTACCCTCTCCTCTGTCTAAACCACTTCCACTCCAACCCGATGCCATGCCATCCCCTCACTCTGCGCCTACCACCCGATCTGCAACACCACCCGCTGCGAATGATAGCGCGACACTTAGCGGGGATAAAGACCCACAGTTTGACTTTCAAACCTTTCTCGATCAGATGAAGTCCCGCGGCGCAGAACCCGTCGCAAAGTACCTCAGATCGCAAGTCCTCCTCCTCCCTCTTTCGTACCCCTAACGAATACTGCGCGCCCAGTTTTCTAAGCAATTTTGCAAAGAGAACGTTTACCGTCAACGATCAAGTCAAACTCATCAATGATTTCCTGAATGTACGAATATGCGACTACGATCCCGCTTGATGCAGCTCAATCATGCCATTTGTTCAGTTCATCACAGCAAAGATGAGAGAATCCGACGTTTGGCGAAATGCCTCCGATGCGGAATTCGAGAATGCGATGGAAGGCATGGAAAAACTTGTCATGAATAAACTCTACGACTTGTTCGTCGCCGTACGCACTCACCTTGGCAACTCTCGTTCACGCCCTCTTGCAGCACCTTCACGCCTTCCCTCCCGCTACTAACCCCTCCACGCCCCGTAACTGCAGACGATCTCGAACGGGATCGAATCTTGGCACAGAGAATCAGCTTGTTCCATTGGATCAAACCTACCCATCTCGACATTTCCGAGCTAGAGAGCAAAGAGCCAGGCATTGCAGGGTTTCTCGAATTCGCGCAACAAGGTCTTTCATCTTATCCAACTCCTATCCTCCTCCACCTGACCATTTCCCACAAAGAATTATGTAAAGTGAACCACTACAAAGCACCGAGGGACAAACTGATCTGCATCCTGAATTGTTGCAAGGTCATATTTGGTTAGTCCTTTGTCATGTTACTGCACATGTGTAACTGACGACGAATTTAATGGCAAGGTCTTCTCCGTCACTTGCGAAGAGACGAGGGAGCAGATTCGTTTGTGCCTGTCCTCATTTTCGTGGTTCTTAAAGCAAACCCAGACCACCTTCTTTCTAACGTGGAGTATGCGTGCTCTCCCATTCTGGCTCGATGTGCTCATTAACAAGTGTACCGCGATAGATTCATAAATCGCTTCCGAAATCCCGTGAAGCTGCAGAGTGAGGCAGGTTATTACCTGTCAAGTCTCGTGAGTAATCATAATTAAGGCGAACCCTGAATAACAAGCGGGATTCGGTGTAGATGGGTGCAGTTCAATTCATCGAGACAATGGACCATACGTCGGTTTCAAATCTCACTCAGCAAGAATTCGAGCGGTGAGCACATTCCTGGATGTAACCTGCCCCCTCTGTGTTCACTGCTGGTTCATAGAAACGTCGAATTAGCTATCCAGTCCCTACCTCCCTCGTCACCTTCTTCACCAACGTCGTCCACATCCTCATTTGCCCCTTCTATGAAATCTCCCCTCTCCTCTCCGCACGCAGGAGAAGAATCTGCTCAGCCACTGACATTATCTGTTCCCTCTCAAGCACAGAGTATAGGCGAAGATGCGCGCCGACTGCTTCAAAAGACCGGGGATGTAGTCTCCAAGCCACTTGGCGCGATTAGTCGCATCTTTAGCGATGCCCTCGACGAGAAAATGTCTTACCTCCCAGGTCCATTCGCGCCGTTTGAACTTGCAAGAGAACGGGCACAGGAAGGGTCAGACAATCAAACCGAACGACATTGGGCGCATCCTGATCAGATTGCTCAATTTAGGCTCGGGGGAGGGAATACCTCAAAGCCACCCATCCAGACGACATATAAACCCCGCGTTCGTCGGCCTTCACCTGTCTCACCATCTCCCGGTGGCGCGTCTTTCGCAGCTGAAGACACATCCGGAACATTGAGACCACCATACACTCCAAAGGTTATTCCTGGCGCCGTCCAGGCACCAGGAACTGCCCTCTGGCAACGGGATGTCGGACCCGTGTCCAGTGTTGTTCACCCAAGCTCTCTTCCTCAGCATTTGCAGCCGCCCTCCCAGGCACAACATATTTCCCGGACGCCAACGCCATCCCTTGATTTGTCTGCCGTGCAAGCTGAGATAGACAAGGCGCACGCGCATGCCAGCGCTGCCTCTCGCAGTACACTTGCCCAAATATTCCCAGGCATGGATGCTGAAGTGCGTGACTGGGTACTCGAAGCGAATGGCGGGGACTTGGGGCAGAGTATCGAGGCGTTGCTGGAGATGAGCGGGGGCTCGTAGTCACCACTGGACGCGGATTGGTCGTTAGGGATTACTTTGCGCGGATAATCACGCACACGCCGAGAACAAGATCATCAACTATCGTGGGTTCAGTCTTTATCTGTTGTTGAAACGCTTGCTGTTACGTCGTAATCTCACTGTAATCCATCTTGACCGGGAGTTGGTGCTATTCTGGTCGCGTGTTTGATTGGCTCGGGACACAAGTTATCCGCCGTATGGTCCAGCTATGCGGTTATAAGGTAAGCCTAGCCGAACTTTGTTCGTGGAAACATTTGCTCCAGCCTGGTCTATTACGGCCATATACTGACCTGGAAACCTGTTTTGGACACAGATAGCGGGGCAGGGACTCTCACTGTCTGACCCTCGTGACATCCTCGTGTTTCAGAAAGTGTATGTATTTTTGGCAGACAAATTTTTCCCCGGGTCAAGTGTTCATGATGACAAGTGCCGACGTGACTGGCGAGGAGCGTGTAGCCTCCCCAAGGACGCCCGAAGGCACGATTGGTGAAATTGTACACTTGGACCTGGCATTATCATGCCCCAAAATGTCTACGGTAAGTAGTATATAGCAGGTGCGGTCAAATCAGGTCGGTGTGTCCTCTCCCTTCTTTCCCTCCCTTGCACTTTGTCGTACGAACCACGACTACTGAGGAGCAGGCGACCGAGAACATGGTTAATTCCAACACGAACGACAGCGCGTCCCCCGCCTCTCCCCAGAGCCTCTCAGACAAGGAACACGTCTCCCAGATCGAAGATGGTGGCAAACAGGTAGCGACGCAGACGCTGTTCAACGCCGATGTGGACGTATCGGGCATCGACGAGCGCAAACTGATGCGCAAAGTGGACATGCGCACGATTCCTTGGTTGGCGTTCTTGTATCTGCTCGCGTTTCTCGACCGGACGAGCATCGGTAATGCCAAGGTGGGTACCACAAATGGAGCTTCCCCTTCCCCCCGGCGCGTGTTTATTGACTCCCCTCCTTCCCTGATTATCTCCTCCTTTTCCATGACGGCATAGTTGTACAGCATGGAAGCGGACCTGCATCTAACGGATACACAATACTTGCTTGCTTTGACGCTCTTCTTCATCTCGTATGCCATCTTTGAGGCGAGTGACATGTCGATCGTGTGTCTCTCTCTCCCCGCTGGAACTGATACCACCCAGGTTCCTTCCAACGTCATCCTAAAGCGTCTACGGCCATCTATCTGGTTGTCTACCCTCATGGTATTGTGGGGCATCACGATGGTATGTCCAAAGAATAAAACAAATCATGTCTCGCCAGATGGTCTAATCCATCCCTGATACAGACAGTTCAAGGTCTCATTTCAGATTTCAACGGTCTTATGGGTGCGTGGCTGTCGTGAATTAAACATCGTCTTTTGAGATCGTTCATCCGGTAGCGATGCGGTGGTTACTCGGCATGTTCGAGGCTGGGCTGTTCCCGGGAGTAACATACTATCTTTCATGGTGCGTTGCTCGCCTCTCATTGTGTGCCGGACGAAACCGATTTTTTTTCTTCACTTGCATATGGCTCGACTTGGCGATGGCAGTTGGTACAAGCGCACCGAGTTCGGTATCCGGATAGCGATATTTTTCTCCGCAGCGACCATCTCCGGCGCATTCGGCGGTCTACTTGCAGTCAGCATTCCCCATTTCTCCGTCGCACTTACCCTGACGTATGTTCCTCAATAAGGCTGCGATCTCTGACATGAACGGTATCGGTGGTAAAGCCGCCTGGGCCTGGATATTCATCATCGAGGGTCTTGCGACGGTCGTCGCGGGTGTGATCTCGTTTTGGGTCATCGTCGACTTTCCCGACGATGCCAGATTCCTCAGCGATGCGGAGCGCACGGTCGTCATCCGGCGACTTCAGGGGGACGACCAGTTTAGTGCTGCTGGCGAGCGTCTCAAGTGGAAAAACGTGGTGTCGAGTATGACAGATTGGAAGATGTATTTATACAGTGCGTCCGTCTCGAACGTGATCGATGCGGAAGGGAGTGACTAAATGGACCCGGGTCACCATCCTAGCTATTGTATACTCTGGAACCGACATGCCCTTGTACGCATTCGCGTTGTTCTTGCCGAGTATCATTTCCCAGGTATGTTTCTCTTTCTCAAGCCTGGTTTGCCATCCGTCCTTGCATTCTTTTGTTTCTTCTCACCGCTGAGGATATACTTACTCACGCGAAATTGACTCTCTCACGCCAACCAGCTCGGTAAGTCGACCCCGCGCAGAATTCTTTTTCAAGGAATGTTGATTCTGATGGAACGTAGGTTACAAGGCGACCACGGCAAACTTGTTGACGGTCCCGGTGTATGTAGCGGCGTGCATAGTCACCTGCACCATCGGCTTCTTGGCCGACCGTTATGGTAATCGCGGAACGTTTGGTTTGTAAGTCCTCGTACGCCCCTGAAATATTGATCGTGTGGCTTATGGTCGTAACCCCTCTACTGCAGTGGTTGCCTCTGCGTTGGTACGTGACCGATTGATAGATATAGTCGAAAGATGTCGAACCATGCCGCACATCCAGCTGCAGTGGGGTACATCATCTTGATTAGTTCTCGCAACGCGGCGTTGTCATACTTTGCGGTATATTTAGCAGCTTGGTGAGCACGTTTCCCCCCTCTGATGGTCATTCGCTGATCATCAACTCTCGTAGCGGGATCTATCCGGGCATTCGTGAGTAGCCTATCTGCCGTGTTTTACATCAAGTGCGTGTGGGATTGACTGACGGACGACGGACGCGCATAAACAGCCAATTCGGCGTGAGTGTAACGTTTGATTTCTCCCATCGGGCGTACTGACGATACATACGTGTCACACAGCGCATGGGTCGCGAATAACGTCGAAGGGTCCTACAAACGCAGCGTCTCTCTCGCGATGGTTATCTCCGTGTACGTCATGCACCCGAAACAAATCCACGTGTGCCAGCTGACGACGTGTTTCGACTGTTGCAGGGGAAATATACAGGGTGCGATCAGTTCCAATGTGTACCGTGCGAACCAAACGCCGTGGTACCCCATGGGTCACGGACTTGTGTTGATGTACATTTGCTTTGGGCTGATCTCGACGATCGCCATGAAGTTTATGCTCAAGGCGGAGAATGCGCGACGAGACCGAGGGGAGAGGGATGAGGTGATCGAGGGCTATGATGGGGGGTTGGAGGTGAATGGACGGTTTGAGAGCGTGGCAGAGGCCAAGAGGGAGAAGGGGGATCGGTGGAGCGGGTATCGGTATACCTTGTGATGGACGTTCCCGAGATCACGTAGCGGGTGAGAGTCCAACAGGGACGGTGAGAATGATTACACCCGGGACAAATCAAGAGACGGAGATTAATAAGTTGAACCCACTGATTTTTTGTGAATGGTGTACACATGGAAAGGTGATCTAGGGAACAGAAGATGGTTAAGCTGGCAGTGTAACACCTTCATGGGACCAAGTAAGGTTACCCGGTAGCCTGAGCCCAGACACACACACGGGACGCTTATGTAGGCTGGGTCTGGTCTTGGCGTCATATTCAAGGGTCGGCCGGAAATTTGATGAGTCGGTCCTCCAGGGTCGCTGAAGGTCTGGAACCGAATTATTGGGTCAGATCTCGCGGGAGCCTTGAAGCTAAATGTCACTTTGCGGGGCACATCGACTGGAATGATATTCTGCCAGCGGCGGTTGATGAAGACCGATGCTGTTATGCCACTGCACTAGATGATTCGAAACGTGCACGCCCAGTGCTTGGCGGAAGAAAGAAAGAAAAAAACTAGGATTTGTGACCTTTTGAACTTATCAGCGCTGATCGGATCATGAGGACGATACGGTCGCATGGTCGTGGGGAACTGGTGAACACAAAAGTTGACAACGTCAATGTCCATTAAGGCACTTGTTGTCACCCAAGACCTTGGACGTTTCCACGCTATCGCGCTTGCGGGTGGTCGATTACACGCGTTCCCTAGCTTGGTGTTGTTCGAGGAAAAAAAAAAAGAAAAAAGAAAAACATACCTGTCAGATTGGCACTCGGTCGGTGGGACGAAAGGTAAATTTGCCGAGTCAGTTCCAGAGCGCAATCCGCTTAACTCCGCACCTGCCCTAAACTCGTTACAGGATTGCCCGTTCCTTGCATTTATAAAGGACCGCCGCGTCGGGCCTTGTCCACTTTTTTTCCTTTCAGGTCCTGTCTTTTTAATACCCCCCACACAGAGCTCTTCCTCTATCCTTGTTTTATTAGCAAAATCCAAAGAAAAAAGAAAAAGAAAAGATGGGCCGTCCGCTTTATTCAAACGCATTCAAAACCATGCCTGCGGTGCGGGACCCAGAGCCGTCGAGTTGCGAAAAGTGGTCTTATCTCAACGCTTTCGATCCCGACTCGGACGAGTTTTTTGACAATGAAAATGCCGTGTACGAGGACTTTATTGACCCTGTCACGTCCGTGAACCGGGGAGAGGAGGAGGATGATGAAAGAGACATGTTGGTCGTCCGGATGGGCAACGCCAGTCCGATTACATCCGAGAGCAGCTTGAGTGACAGCGACAGTCCACTCGCTGTTGGTGCAGAAGATCTCGCGCATCTCGTCGATGCGTTCCATGATATCAGACAGATCGAGGAGGCAGAGTTGGCGCTCGTGGAACCCGCGGTGCGCGTCCGTCTCGCGACACGTACCTTGCCCGGGGAGCTGCGATGGGGCGCTCAGATATCAGATTCTGGACGGTCGCATTCGCGGCGCGGGTTTGCGACGCCAGCCGCGGTTCGAACTGTCTCTTATCGCCCTTACCCGCAACGAGAAGAATCGTTTCCTGTACCCGCTCCAAGCGCACCTATCCCTGTGCCTGCCGTCTCCCGACGCTCTGCCGCAGTCGATGAGCGTGCATTACCATCACCATCTACTCCGTCCCGTCAGACTCCCATGACGTATTTCTCCATGTCCCCCCCACCCACCAGCACTCCCAGGCTTTACTCGTGGGCGCGCAACCAAAGTCACTCTGCCTCGCCGTCTTCTGGTGGCCCCTTTACCAATCCACACGCCCGCACATCATACGCCCATCTCTCACCCGCACTCATTCGTATCCGCGATGTAACTGTCTAAATCCCGACTCGTCGCATTGCTCTCAAATCTCCCCCCCCCCCCCCCCCCCCCGATTTTCCTTTACCCCATTCCTTTCCGCATTCTCCTTGTTTGAGGGACATTTTGCACGCATCTACCGTCATTTTTATATTCTTTCTACCGCACATCTAATCCACTCACTTATCCATCATATATACAATGACCGCAAAGTACTACGACACATGCTTTGCTGTACCATCATGTGCTTCTATAGTTATTGCGGCAAGTGATTAGATTAGACAAGCTTAGGGCCCGACTCTCGAATCTCAATCTGCTTTCCAATGTATACACCCCCCTTTTTGCTTGCGACCATCATCCAACGACATTCAACCCCACCGTGCGTCCCACTTGCCAATACTCTGACCGATCGCCCACGTCGACTTGCTCGGCGTTTTGGATAGAATCAAGCAAATAGTATCCTCTGCTTCTGGTCCAGGCACCCTCAGAGGTGCTTCTTTAGTCGGTGACTCTGGGATGTACGACACGGGTGTCGTAAGATTAGAATGCAGCGTGACCGAGACAAAAGGGTGTTCGTCTCCGCTAGACGTGGACGTGGACAAGACCGACCTGTAGATCATCTAGCATCAGCGGTAGGAAAAATGAGGGGGACCGCGTACACGGCAGTATCAATCACGGATTGGACAAAGGTACTGTCCATCAAGCCTTTCCATCGGAGATGCGTCACGTCGTCGATCGAGGCTGGAGAGGGCGCGTCGTACGCGGCTACATACGGATCGACGCGATCGTTGGCGTGAAGTCTGTTTCGGCGACGTCCAAAGATATCGATAAATTTCCAGAGGACGATGATGCGGATGTACCCACCTCTGCGCACCCAGACAAGCCATGCCGACCCATTCAAAGAGTGCTTCGAGGCGCTCCCGATGGTCCTCTGCGATTTCTTCCTCGGTGGATTGGGTGAGGTCGCCGACGTGGGGGACGTACACGTCCGGCTGGTGTCGCACGTGTACTGTCACATCTTTTGTCGTGTACCCCTCAGGTTCGTTCGTCGACGCCAACGGACCTGCCATACCAACCAACGGAGTGCCGTTTAATAGGAGAGAGGGACGGGACTTGAAAGAATAAAAAAACACACCACCTGCACCCGCACTCACACCAACATACGCAACATGCCACCTCCCAAGCCCCTCCACCGCCCTCACGCCATCCCAAACACCGACCGCTGTCTTCTGACGCGCCTGCACCGCAACGCTCGTCGTCTCGCGCTTCAGCGGTACATGAATCACTGTTTCCAAAACACGTCCATACTACGTTTGCATCAAAGGGGAAAGAGGGCCGACGCACCGTATCGTACCGGACACCCCTTGAACGGGAGTTTCGTACCCACCAGCCCGAGCTTTTCGTACAAGATTTTCGAGATGGAGAGGGTGAGGATACCCCGTGGATCGATGCACCACGTATCCTCGGCGTCGCGTTGAATAGGGAAGGCTTTGAAAGGCCTGGTGGAAATGGAAACGTCAATGGGGCGGTTCGCGTTGGGTCCAGAAACCCATATCGGAACTGACTGACACGTTTGGGATCGCAAGGTGGGAGGCGTACTCATACAGTTCAGACAAGGTAAACTGGGCCGTCGAGTAATTTGTTTTTAGGGACGTGAATGCGTGATCCTGCGCGGTACGCGATGAAAAGACAATGTCAATCTATCCCAAGAACGAAACTAAGATACAAGGATCTCCGAGAGGGATGATCAAAGGGACAGACTTGCTGGACGAACGGATGCGACGTCGCCAGTCGCTCTGATTGTAGTGAGGGTAGCGTCCCAGTGGTCAGCCTTATTCTCGATTCTCGCATCGTGTCGAGGGAAGGGTAGGTGGACACAGCCACAGGTTTGGGGTAAAATAACCCCTAAACGAGGCGTGGTCCTTACAGAGGTAATCTCACCGAACAGCACGCCCAAGCTCACCAACGACGATATTGTCAATCAGCCTCGTTCTCCCCACCCAAACGGCCCCACTCAAAATCACGGATCCACCCTCCGACTGCCTCTGCGACTGATCATCCAAAACCTCAAAGGTATCCGAGTCGTTCATCTGGAGATAGTCCAGCTTCATATCGACACCCCTCGAAGCGGCACCTCTGACCGCTCCATCCACAAGCACCTCAGCCGCCTGTATACACACATCCTTTGTCTCTCCCGCCAACCAGCCAGACTCGGCAGCTTGCAGGGCTCTGTAAAGAGTATTCGCGACAGAACGCTCTTCCGTCGACAGATACGAATTTCGCGACGACAGCGCCAACCCATCGACTGGATCGCGCTCTGTTGGAACGATGTGTACATGGTCCGCACCCGGGTTCGCTAGGAGCAGGTCACGGCACATTCTACGAAGCAACAGCGCTTGCTGGATGTCCTTTTGCCCGAAATACGCGTTCGTTGGCTTGTATTGCCGTGTCAGCGTCCATCTACACGATCGAAAGAAAGGAAAGACGCACTTGAACGATATTGAAAAGCTTGGTGACGATCGTAGCCACACCTCTGAAAAAGTGGGGTCGGCTGATACCTTCCATTTGATGGCCGTACCCCTTGACCTCGACGAACGTGCCCTTTTGCAGGGAAACGTCTTGACTTATCCCGGATGGATACATGTCCTGGACACCAGGCAAGAACACCGCAGAGGGTGTCCGGACGTCGCCCGAGACGTTCACCTGCTGCTTTGTTAGCTGCTCAAGATCCGCGGGCAACGTGCGCGGGTAGGCGTCTAGGTCTTCATGCGGTGCAAACTGGGCGGGGTTGACAAAGATGGAGACGACCGTCAGGTCGTTTTCCTGGAGCGACCTGCGAACTGCGCATTAGACGTGTGTGTGAGCACGCGTGTCCTCGGATTCGGAAGGGGTGGCTGACTGAGAGAGAAGTGGCCGTCGTGCAAGGCGCCCATCGTAGGCACCAAGCCCACGGTTTTCTTGTGGTCAAAGGCAGTTTGCCTCCATGCTCTGTATGCTGGGATGGAATTGAAGATCGGGATGGGAGACTGTGGGAGTGTCGAAAAGGACATCGTGGACCTATGAACGTAGTGAAACACTTGCAAGCTTCGCCAAGTGCCTGCAAACATGTAGGAAATAGGGATAATTAGTAGGCGTGTTTGAGAACGGATAACGAAACGTCGAGAAAGCCGAACATGGTCACCGAGTGTGAAGGTTTCGCAAGCGATGCGTTATGATGTGGCTGACATGTACAAAAGTTGAAATGGCCCTGTGACAAGGTAGATGGGTATCTTGGGGCACACGGTGAACCAAGGTCAGTGACCCCCACACCCTCAGGGTTGATGGGTATCAACGTGCGTCAATCTCTACAGCAAGGGTTAAACTAGTCCCCCGCCATAATCGTGGTATTACAATGGTCTCCGGCTGTTCTTCCAATGCCGGCGAGTCAATTAACGCGCTTCTGTGCAACCCGTGTCCGTTGCTCGTCGTACGCCGTTTTCCAGCGCTTCCATTCTGTCTCTCTCCCACCGTCAGCCCAGATCGCCCATCCATCTCTGATCTGCAACCACCTCACCACAGGATGGGCAAGAATAGCAGCGCGCGCGCGTCCAAAGACCGAGAGTGGGTATGTGCCGGGAAGCAGTTCTGTCAGGACGTAATGTCCGACACCGAAACCAGTGCCAATGCCAAGTCCCCAAATCACCTGATGTGGCGCGTGGTATAACAAGTTCAATCTAAGGGGGAATGATCACGCTCTTTCAGAGTAAGGTCGCATCGGTCCTGACTGACCTCGAGTAGGCAACAAGCGCGACCCATGAGACGAGGCCGAGATAGACTATCAATCTAAATGCCTGATCGAGCAAGGGATACCCGCAGGAGGTAAAGCGATGGCGGAAATACATGTGGCAGGCCAGAAAGGCACCGAAATAACCCATGTATTGACTGTGTGAAGATGGAAAGCCATACCCGTTGAGGTGGAGGTTACTGTCTATATCCAATGAGATTCAGCGCTCGGTCAGGACAGCGATGAGATACGTACTGTTCGGTCGTTCTTCCTTGATGATGTGCTTCAAGATCCAATTGAGCACTTCTGAAAGTAGCTGGCCTCCCCACATATTAATGATAGTGAGCTCGCGCGTTTGTACGGCAAGGGCAGCATATGCGGGCTAATAGTCTCGTCTGCTCGCGTGCAACTGATAGGATGATATGATGCTGCTGTACGCACCATGAGAAGGATGGGGGTTAACGTGAACAACGCCAACACGAGGGAAGTATCTGAGGACGCGTCGTCTGAAATGGCTCGTCAGCAATACGGTGTGATGCGGGCATCCACGGTCATGCCTCACATAAGACATGCGTCAGATCCAGAGAAATCCTGTTAGTCATTGTCAAGCGCGAGTGTTGGTCGGAAGGGAACTTTCAACTACAGCACGTGCCAGTGCGGTTACTTCATCTCACCACACAGCCATCATTACACCTTTCACCACGTCAAATGACATTCAATTCCTGTGCTCAGCTCGAGTCACTGCACCGACGGGACGTACTGACTCTATAAAAGGAGGCTCCGTGCGTGAACAAGTGTTCTTCACCTCCGCCCTTTAATTTTCCAACTTTCCGTATGGCCTCGTTACAGCAAGTTGTCGAGCAGCTGGCGTTGCTCGCTGCCACAGGCACAAACGGCACCGCCAGTGCCGATGCTACGTCTGCGATGTCTGCCCCGCGAGGGCCAGTCGATCTCATGGCATCCACGTTCAAAGTGCTCTTCTCTGCAACTGCTTTGCGTGACTGGGCGATCCTCTTGGCCATCGGCAGTCTCTTTGAAACGGCTCGCAGGCTGCTGGCTGCGCTCTGGCGTTGGTTGATCAACTCGTTCTTCATCACGGCGGTCTTTGAGGAAGATGATGTCAGCTTCCGTATGTCACTCGTCTATGATGACCCTCGATTCGTGTGTTGACTTTTGTCTGACAGAGTGGATCATGCATTGGCTATCCAAGCAGCCTTCGTGGAGTGCGTCGTGCTGTCCGATATATCGTCCGTTGGCACTGACCGTGAAATCCTGCAGAAGGAGCACGAAACGTTCAAATTAGCACTTCCAACTTTAACCTTCATGCTGTGCAGATCGACTCAAATGACGACCAGGGTGCCCACTCGCGCAAAGTGACTTATCTTCCAGCGGTGTCGGAGTCGTATACCCTTTGGTATCATTATCGCTGGATGAAGGTCACTCGCACTATCGAGTCTCACCATGGCGGATGGTCTACTAGAGAAACGCTCGCAATGAGGTTGGTTCTGCATGATGATATGACCCGAACATTACTCAATCGTTCCAGTATCATGACTCGCGAGCATGGAATTCTTGCAGGCATTCTCCAGGATGCCAAGAACGGGTACATCGAGGCTCAAAAGGACAAGATTACAATTTTTGTTTCGGACAGATATAACAGGTACTCTCATTCAAATCAAGCCTCAGATCTGCCTTCTAAAGACGTCTCGTCGGTAGCGCTAACGGCTGGAGGGAACTTGCGACGCGTCCTAAACGGCCTCTCAACTCTATCATCCTTGACCCCGGCATCACGGACCTTGTCGTTGAAGATGTCCGAGATTTCCTTAGCAGCAAGGCGTGGTACGCTGAACGGGGTATCCCCTTCCGCCGTGGATACCTGCTTGTACGTGTTATTATTTCGTACGCGGTTGGATGCTCACCCCGCTTCTAGTATGGTGCCCCCGGATCCGGCAAGACATCTCTCATCCACAGTATCGCAGGAGAATTGGGTTTAAACGTCTACATCGTCTCACTTTCCCGCTCTGGACTGGATGACACTGGTCTCTCTGAGCTTATCTCGGCTCTCCCTGAGAGATGCATCGCACTCATGGAAGACATCGACGCCGCCTTCCACCACGGTCTCAGCCGTGAGTTCCCGCAGGCACCATCCACCCAAACGTCCGACAACCCCGAGCAACAACAGGATATGCACAACACCGGTCCTCCCGCGCCCACCGGCAACCGCGTATCTCTGAGCGGTCTCCTGAACGCGCTGGACGGCATCGGTGCGCAGGAAGGCCGCGTCCTGTTCGCGACGACGAACAGGTACAGCTCGCTCGATTCTGCGTTGTGTCGACCTGGTCGGATGGACCTGCACATCGAGTTTAAGCTCGCGAGTCGGTTCCAGGCTGAGGAGCTCTTCAAGCGGTTCTATGCCCCTTCGTCCTCTGCCTTTGCCTACGTGGGTGCTACGGAGAGCAAGCGCGAGAATGGTGTCGGTGCGGGGGAGGAGGATCTCTGCTCAAAAGACCTCATCGATCTGTCCGAGTCGTCGATACCCCCTGTCCGCTCGTCCTCGTCCTCACCCTCGCCAATGTCATCCTCCTCACCGTCACTCTCTGAAAAGACCGAGGAGAACGACTCGGCAGGACCGTCCTACGTCGGCGTCTCGCACCGCGCCCGCGCCCCCAAGCTCTCCCTCGACCGCATCAACGCGCTCGCTGCCCAATTCGCGCTCGCCGTCCCGGAGCGCCAGCTGTCGATGGCGAGCCTGCAAGGCTTTCTGATGATGCACAAGACGCGGCCGTTTAGCGCGGTGTCGGATATTGGCGCATGGGTGGAGAAGGAGTTGGCGGAGAGAAAGGGGGTGGAAAAGGTGGATGGTTGATGTAGTAGATCTCTGTTTTCTATTTTTCTTTCCTCGCGTCTTCCTTGGCAATGTACAACAGCTGCATGCATAGAATAACCATAGGGATTCATAATGATACTGTCGCCGACGGGTGATCCTCAGGCACAACCACCGAAAAATGTCTAATGCTTGAGCTTGATGTCAGTACCTCCATTTGTATCCTACATGGTCGATCACACTACTTATGCTTGGTCCTGAATACAACATTCATAGTCGCTACTACAGTTGTATATACCCTGGTATCTCTAGACAAAAAGAGGAAAAAGAACAGTCTAGATGTGCGCAAAAGCAAATCCTGCAATTATGGCCACTAAAAAAATCTGTAACGTGTCGCAAAAATGGGTGAAAAAGTACATGCGATCTAGGCAACTGGAGCGCGGGCGTATTTCCTGCGAAACTTGCTGTCCACGGACTCGAGGTAAAAGTCACCAGGCCAGATGTTTTCGACCGAGCCTTCTGGCGTGTAGTTGGCAGCATTGTGGTTTTTCTCACGGAGCTGAAGAAAGAAAGAGCAAGGTGAGTGGGATGTCGGACGAGTGAACATAAAAAGCGGAGCTCACAGTGAGTGCGTCGACGTATTCCTGGCACGGCACGACCTTCATGCTCCCCAATCGCTGGAGAAGGTCCATTTTTTCCCGAATCTCGCATGTGTCACCCTTGACACGAAGCGTGAAGAAACTCGATGCGCAACCGCTTCCGAAAGCAAACATACTCAGACGTTTGCCTTTCAACTCGGCAGGTTCAACGGAGGAGAGGAGCGACGCGAGACAGCCATATAGGGAGGCGGTGTACATGTTGCCCAGACGTTTCGAGCAGTGCATGGCCGGCTCAACCTTGTTGCTGTAAGCTGTCTTGGATGCAGCAATGAAAGTCTTCTCAAGGTTCTTGTCGGTGAGCGATGCGTTGTAGGGACTCGCAAGGATGGTATCGGGAGAAGGAACATTGGCGAACTGGGGTGCTGAGGGGGAGCTGACAAAGTCGTTGTAGAATAAACGCCCGAAAGCCTTCTGAACCTGCTTGCCGTACGGGGCATGGAATACAGCATAGTCCACGTCATCAAGGGAAAAGCCCTTTTCAGACTTGCTGTTAGCGTGGCCATTCACATGGAGGAGCTTCTTCGTTCTAGCGGTCTTCTCACGGAAACGTGCATAGGAGGCATCAAGAGCGGAGATGTAAGTGGTTACGGAAACTGGTCCATCGACCTCGGGATACTCGGAATCCAGTTTGGGCTTGTAAAAGTCATAAGTGTTTGTCATGTGGTTTCCATGAACGGCTGGGAAAGATAAACGTCATTGTTGGGTTGTCACTAAATCGGTTAAGGCTCACGTTCGATGACCACTGGTGCGTTTGGACCAATAAGGATAGCACATGCACCGGCACCACCAGCAGGACGTGCAGCCCCCTCGGCATAGATTGCGATATCACCCGCGACAACGATAGCATTGCGACCATCCCAAGATGTCGACTCGACCCAGTTGACGGCATTGAAGAGAGCAGCAGTAGAGCCGTAGCAAGCGTTTTTTGAATCGACACCCTCAATGTCGAAGTTACCCGACTCTGCAAATAGGTCCATGAGAGTGGTTTTGACGGATTTCGACTTGTCGATGATGGTCTCTGTACCGACATCGAGACGACCAATGGACTTGGGGTCGATGTTGTACTTTTCAAGAAGGCCACTGACAGCTATTGCACAAAACCCGTCAATACAATGTTCCGCGATGGTTTGATGCGACGCACCGTTCAGGGCAAAAGAGTTGATGTCCTCGCGGTCATCACAACAAGCCATGTACTCCTGGCCAAGACCAATGGTGTACTTTCCGGCGGAAACGTTGTCAAAGACCTCTAGGTCAGCCTCGGAGATGCACTAACATCGGGAAAGTGAATAGACAAGAAGGTGTCGCGTGAGCAATGCATACCCTGCGGGGGAAGTAGACCTCCATGGCGAGGATACCAACATCCTTGGGACGGGGGAGGACGGAGTCTTCGGATGTGGGGACGGATACGGGAGGGATGGCCATGGCTGAGTGAAGATGGGAGAGGACTGATAGGCTGGAAAACGGAAGGCGGGGGGATTATATAGCGGCTAAAGTCGAGGATAGGTTAATTTACATAACTGATTTATCTGAAAATCATAATAGTTGTGGTACGATATCTTTTGAGTGGCGTGTTTCACCCCCCCTCTCGAAAAAAAAAAAGAAAACATCGAGTTTACCTCTTTGGGTTAATGCGAGACACCCCCTCTGCTGAATTCTGCTTCATCTGAGACATTCAAGAGTCCCAGGGATGGGAATGAGGCTCGCCTCGAGTTAGACTCATCCTCAACGTTCCCTCAACGTTCTCCAGTACGTTTCCCGGGCTGGTACAACCCGAGCCCGAACACTAGCACCGCACTTCCCCGAGACCCGACTGTCTCACTACCATCGAGTTGGTACATCGTCCAAGATGCTGCCTGCGAGGTGCCTGACCACCGTGATGTTCGTATCAACCGTCACAACTATGGCATTTTTATACCACACTCCCTCAGCTCTTGTCCGCACAAACACATATGTTGACGCCAATCCTTTCAAGCCCTCTCCACTAACGACCTTTTGCTGCCGGCGCAGGAGATACCCACATTTGGATGGTCAGGTTCATTGTCAGCCGCATCCACCGGGCCAGGATGAATCCGGCTCTTTCTCAACTGGAGCCAAGAACGTTCCATCAGCACCGCCAATATGCCATTCACGCTCTCCACTCTTATCGGGCGCGCTCATCCCTTCCATTCACGTCCCCCGACAAGCTCGAAAAGCCAACGAAAACTTTATTTCCCCCCTGGCGGCCACACTCACGATCGGCACACTATTCCTCCGGACCGGGTACATATCTCGCTTTCTGACCCTGTTCTCGTCGCAGCAGAACGGAGGCTTTTCGACGTCCCGAACACGCAGAAGCGGAGCAATTGGTTGATTATCGAGGATGCCGGCGCCAGGAAGACCGCCAAAGCCGGTTCAATCGTGTTTCACCTCGAACAGGACGGACTTCCCTCGCAATTGTCGGCTGATTGCCATCTCGTGCCCGAAGCTGTGAACCCTCTGGCAACTATACTCAATATCCAAGGAACAACGCAAGGACATTGTTGGAAGACCGGGTGTCAAGGAGCTGCGGGCAACACTGACAGCTCTGCCTCCGAGAATAGGTACACATTAATAAGTCTTAGCTTCCTCTCCCTGACCAATGACACCAGTCGAGACAGATCTGGTCTGGCGCCTTTGGCCAGCGAAACGTTCAAGGAAGAGCTGTACACCAGAGGTTACTTGAAGAGGCCCACGAGTCGGCCATCGAACGTCGTCCCACGAAAATCGAAAACCAGCCTCATGTTTGTGAGCCGCAAGGTATTTCCGAAAGTCCTGGGACGACGTCAGGGACGCAAGGTTGTGGAATGTCTGAGAGCGGGACAGGTAACCAGCCTGGGTAAGTACAGATCAGCCGCTAATTATTTCCCAAGGACATAGCCGATACTCCTGGCGGACTTGACGTGCAATTTGCCGAGAAGCAGCCCATCGACCTCCGTCGCTTCCGTAACGCTCCGGACCCCACATGCGCACGGCCTCGAATCCCCCGGGCTGGACACAAACTCGTCCGCATCCGAGTCGTTCGATCTACACGAATTTTCGTACATTACAGCATTTACAACACCGCCTTCTTCGCCTTCGATTATCATTGATGCTGAGACGTTCAAGAGAGGGGTCGACAGCAAGCACGCGGTATAACGGGGAGCTATGTCATGATGCACGACTGTATTGAGTGGAGATGTGTCAGTATGGCGTGGTGCCAACGACGACCTTCTGGAGACGCACCGCAGTAAGACGCAATGGGCGATTTTAGCGTGTACTAGTTCTCAACGTCATTGTTGCGGTACTCGAGCAATCAGGATTTCATGATTGGATGTGATAAGATGATCAAAATGATATTCCTCAGAGGAAATAAGCCGCCCACTAGCGAATCTAGAATCGCATGGCATGTTTAGTGCGTGTCATGATTGAAGGGAAGGCAAATGCAAGCAGCCGAGAACTGATTGTTTGGCTGTCGTGTCAGAAACAAACAAACGTACTACGGAATGAGCCCCAGCGAATTCTGCCCCTTTAACCTCACATGAAGCCGCAAGGAGCCTT
The DNA here is from genome assembly GCA_019096195.1 of Boletus sp. NGJ. NCBI lineage: Eukaryota > Fungi > Basidiomycota > Agaricomycetes > Boletales > Boletaceae > Boletus > Boletus sp. NGJ. The sequence continues at coordinate 755,528 of JAGTXK010000091.1, forward strand.
CCAAACTGAACGTTTACATAGCGGCCCCGCGATGAGTTCCATCTCGGCGATAGAATTTTCTTTGCTATTGCCTCATGTTGTCAACAGTAGATGCCTGCGTCACTGTCATGCCATGCGCACAACTGACCTGAACCTCATGTAATAGTGGTGAACTCGTGTTTGTGTGGTGGTTATATTATATCTGCATCGGAAGCGCAGTCTATCAAGCACTCACTAGCTTCCATTGCCTCCCATGCAAGTCGTCGTTGATATGTCGGCGTTGACACTCGAAGTCACGCCATATCGTTCTCCCTTTGACGACGGGGACGCCGACCTCACTCTCCACGCCTCAGACGGCGCACGGTTCGCTGTTCACAAGTTATTATTGACCATGTCTTCACCTATGCTGAAGCGTTGTCTGATGGTGGGATCCTCTTCACCTTCTCCCGCTTTTGAGGGATTGGTCGTGAGACAGGAGGGAGGACGGGACACTATCGACCTTGTCGAAGATAGTGTGACGACTGAGAGGGTTCTCCAGTATTGCTATCCCTTTCCCAACCCCATCCTCGGGAATCTCGACGACATCCAACCCGTGCTGGAGATGATGAGGAAGTTTGGGATGAAGGGCATCATGGACCGGGTGCGGAGTCTACTAGTCCAGCCTTCGTTCCTAGAGGAAGAACCGCTGCGCGTCTTCGCCATCGCCTACCGCTTCGGGTTCGAAGCCGAAACGCGCTTGGCAGCCCGACACACGCTGCGCTCCCCCATGTTCGGTCCGTACGTCAAGGAGCTAGAGCACATACCGGCTTCGGTGTACCACAAACTCCTTCAGTACCATCGCAAGTGCAGCGTGGCAGCGTGCTCGCTCACGTCCGACTTTTCGTGGTTCCCCGGCTTCGCTTCGCGCTGGGTGTGGTTTCAGTGTGATGACTGTGTCCACCACCCGCTGTCGTGGCCGCTCGCAGACGGGAAGATTTACGAGGTGAACGCTTGGTTCATCGAGTATATGGAACGCACGCGGGAGGTACTTCGGGAGCGGCCGTGTGCCAAGGTGGTCACCGACCCCATGCTTATCGTAGAGGCACTGGAAACTGCCGCTCCCTGCCATACCTGTCGACCAGCAGCATATCTGGATCTGAGCGCCTTCATTGCGGACCACTTCACGACGGAAGTGGAGAAGGCGACGGAAGGGGTGCGTGTTCCAGTGACCTTGTCTCCGTTTGTCTCAGAACTCAACTTTGTTTCAGGTAGAACTCGATATACCTTTCTAGAGGCATCGGGTGTAATGGCAATGGAAAACAGGTGTTTAGATCATTCGTCGTGTATCACCCACCTGTATAATAGCTACAGTAGATTTTCTTCGGGTGTATGACCCTACTTGAAGTTCACTCCTCGAGTTCTTTGCCAGCTGGTCGATTTTGAGTGAATATGGCTCGACTGCATCTGTATTTTCTTGGCCGGTTTCAAGCTGGAAATCAACGGGCCAATGTCACAAGGAGAGAGCACTCACAGCTCCGTGTTCAATTCAAAGTTCCGAGATTGAATGGGCTAGCGCTTGTACGTACTACTGATTAGTAAGCGCTTGCATATGCCAAATTTGGTAGTCTAACTTGGATCTCTTCAGCTTGCCCATGTCTTCACTAGTCTCCGTTCGTACTTTGCTTGCTCTCTCCCGTACTCGACCACCACCCATCCTTTCGCCTTGTCACCGTGTCTCCCAGATATCCCCCCACTTTCGTTGTCAACTCAAGTTCATAGCGACCCCCCTTCTGCGCAGGAACGTCGCATCGACACGTTGCGTGCAATATGCACGTCCTCCCCCTGTCATCAAGTCAGACCCGGATCCAAGGAAGGGGACCGACGTCAACACCGAACCGCGCGAACGACCCACCCTTCGCGAAAATATTTACACCCTTCCAAACCTGCTGACCGCCTCACGCATCCTCGCCTGCCCCGTCCTCGGATGGTCCATCTTCCACGACGACTTTTATCTCGCGACTGGCTTGCTCGTCTATGCCGGCTTCTCAGACATTGTGAGTGATGCATTATGATCGTTTATTCGTTTGAACAGTGGACTCGACCACGCCGTCGAACGCTGGAAATAAATAAATAAAAACGACAATAACGATAATGATGACATGAATGAAAAAAAGGTCGACGGGTTCTTGGCGAGGCGGTTCAACATGCACTCCGTGCTCGGCAGCATCCTCGATCCCGCCGCTGACAAGGCATTGATGACCACTCTTACCGTCACCCTCGCCGTCAAAGGCATGCTTCCCCGTACGTACCACCAACTCTTCCCTCCTTGACCACATCCTGAACCCCCTCCGTACGAACCAGTGTGGTTAGCGACTATCGTCATCGGACGCGACGCGCTCCTCAGCCTATCCGCGTTCTACATCCGTTACACCTCCCTACCCTCCCCAGTAAGCGGTGCTACTGGAAACAGAGGAGCACACTATCGATCCTTTCATGCTATGTAGAAAACATGGCGACGTTATTGGGATTTCTCGATCCCTTCTGCCGAAGTACGTCCAACGACCATTAGCAAGGTGTGCACGTCTTTGTTGGTCTGTTACGTACAATGCCTACTTTTTTGGTGTAGTACAACACTGCTGCGCAGCTTGCGTTGATGTTCGGCACGACCGTCTCCCCGATTGGCCCGGCATTTCTCAGTGCATATCTCCCAGAGATGCAGTACGCCTGTCACTTGGCTATCGTACACTCACTGATACTGTCCTCATCAGGGCCCTAGTTGCTGTGACCACCGTCTGGAGTGGTTTGTCTTACGTCTTCTCCAAGGACGCGGTTCGGGTTATCTCGGAGACGCGCAAGAAGCGACAGCCCCCATCCTAACCTTCGTAGTAATATTCCACTCGGTCCTATTTGACTTCAGTGCTGAAATGATAATAATATACACTACACAACATCGGGAAGATACAGACAACAGCCGGAGGGTGTACATGCTACGACGGGCAAAACATGACAACGACGATACAAAACGTTTCATCTATGCTGAACCGTCGTTCTACGTCGACGGACCTCTTGCAAGGCGTCCGCAATGGCTTGCTTGTTGCCACAGGCTTCTCGCCAAGCATTGCTTGCACACCTATACCAGTTTCAGAAGCTGCGTATAACGTGACCGCAAGGACGCACTTTGCACGGCGAATAAATACGATGCACCACGCAGCACTCTTGAGGGTCCGCCGCTTTCTCGTGGCGGCGGGCGGAGAAGGCTTAGGGTATCCTATTCGCGATATGCAGGCCAGGATACGCTTGTCGCTAATCAAAGATACGTCAGGTCGAACATGACTAGAAGATACCTGTCCACGATACCTTTCTTCGAAACTCGACAGGAGTACGAGGAGGTACTGCTTTTGATAGCTGAGACCGTCCCGCAATGTCGATTCCCGAGTGAACTTGGCCTTCAAGTAATGGATCTGAACGATCAGCCCTTTACACTCTTGTTTATGTTGCACCCTCAGTTCATCGAGCTGGCCGTCATCGCTGCTAAAGGGGGCATTACAACGAGTGTCTGAAGAACAGAGGGGCGATGATTACGCACGTAGAGCAGACGTGTTGCTGCAGTCTCTTCGTCTTCGCCTTTTGGTTTTCAAGCTGATCGTTGAGGAGACGAATCTGGGTCTGAGCTTGTTTCTTGGCACGTTCCGCCTTGGCGACCTCCTCCCTTTGCTTCTCTCGTGATTTCTCCTTTTCTGCACGGAGCGCCTTCAAATCACGACCAAAGATCTCCGCGTCTTTTCGGACGCGTTTCAACTCTGCCTCGAGTGTGGCAATGGTCCTGGCAATGTCTGTCTTTTCCTTCACCATCCGATTCTTTTCCTGTTCTGTCCGCTGGAGTTCGTCGGCTTGATGCAAAAGCGCATGTCGGAGTTCTTCGATCTCGGCAAGGTGGATGTCCAACTGCTGACGTCGGTTTTCGTGCGCCTTCTGCGACGTCGAGTATTCGTTCCGAAGTTTATGAGCTCGCTAGCGACAAAATGTCAGAGCGTCAGGTAAGCAGTATCCCAACAAAACTTCACCTCGGAGACTTGGGCATATCGCTGTTGAAGGTCCTTGTGATCGCGTGCAAGGATAGAACGTTCTTGTCGCAATTGCTCGATCGAAGACGTGTTTTCGCGCACTTTGGCTTCCAAAACTCGTGCTTTCTGTTCCGCGTTCGCATTCACTGTGTAGAAGCTGTTTCAGGCAAGTAATCTCCACAGGAAACTAGTCCTCGTACCTCGGAGCTCGGTCTCGAGTTCGTTGTTGTCCTGCTTGGTCTTTTGCAACTGAAATTTAACGTCGTCCATATCCTTGGGTTCGATGTCAATCGATGGATCAAAGCATGACATCATCACAAATACCATTTCAGTGCGCTGCAGCTGTCGAGCAACGTCTCCGATCTCGCGTTGCAGGCGATGCTGTTCAGTGGACATCTTTCTCAGACGCATCCGTTCTGCCTGTAATTCTGCTTCAAGATCAGCGATGACTGCCTTTGCCTTCTCGGCCTCCTACAAATGAGACAACGTTAATTCATGCATAGATTGCACAGGTGAAGTTTCTAACCCCTTGTGTTCCCACTCTTGATCTTCGACTCTCCCGTTCCGCTTCGATCGCTTTCCTCACCTCTTGTTTCGCATTGCGCACTTCAATGTTCATACGGTTCGCGGCGTCCTGGAGAACTGCCTTTTCACCCATGAGCTGACGCTTTTCGTCCTGCCATTGTTTCTTCATGATGTCTAATTGGGCGTTCACATTTTGAAGCTCCACACGCAGCGCCTCGCTTGATTTGATGAGTGGGGTGGGTGGATTGGCCAGGGGATCGCCTCCCGACACGTCCAAGGAGAAAGTACTATCCAAAAGGGTCAATGTGGTCGTCCAGAGGATAACTGTCTCATACCTCTCATCCGCTTCATAGGCTCTCTGCAGCCTTGATGGGTCGATCTTCACAAAACAATGTTGGCATCGTAGCTTCTCGAGTCGACGAAGCCGTCTTTCCTCTCTTCTCTGCAATCTCGCGTTCTCGTTCTCAAGTGACACGATACTAGAGCGCGCATCTTCGAGATTCTTTGTGAGCTCCACGACGTCAAGACCCGCTTCTTGTAGTTCGTCCAATTTCTGATCGATGCTCTCGTTCGCGCGGTCGAGTTCTGTCTGCAGTCTTGCGATCTCCCCCAACAGAGGCGAGGCGCTCGGATCACCCCCAGTAGTCGCATTCAACCACGAAAGCTGTCAAAGATCACCTCAATTTCGAACCTTGGAATGGTGTCGGCGACGTACGTCTCTAAGCGGTGCTCCAGGCGTCTTGGGCCCCTTGATACTCATGGATAGAACATGTCGGTGGATTGGAGTAATGCCGCTGGTGTTGACGGCTCTATGCGGAGTCGCCGTGTCCGCGTGGCTACTCTTCAAAGCCCTGACCCGCTCCAACAACTCCTCCTTCTCACGTTCCAACACCTCAATCCTCGTATCCTTGGCCTTCTCGATGGCTCGTCGAGCGGGGGACTGCTGGAGGAGGGCGGACAACCTTGCAATCTCTTTGTTGGCGTCGTCCAATTCTGCCTCGAGAGCTTCCTCGGCTTCGTGATTACTTCGCGGGTCAGCCATCGCCAGGTCTCGCTGCTTTTCTCGCTCGCGTTCCAACGCAACCAGTTTGCTCCGCAACTCGACCATCTTCTCCTCGTCTGACCTCATCTTCTCCTCTGCGGCTTCCAATGCTTCCTCCATCTGTCGGGCAAGCTCTGTCGCCCTCTCGCCCTCGTTCTCAAGCCTCTCCATGCGATCATTGGCATGCTCTTGCTCTACCTCATACTGATCGACGCGGTCTTGTGCACGCGCAAGTTGCTCCTGCAGATCTTTGACGCGTTCCGCCGTACCCTCCTCCAATTCGACAACATACGACTTGAGCGATCGCAGTTCCTCAGCGGTCTCCTTGTCGCCCTGCGCCGCGCACCGCTGGAATTCGGCTAGCGTGTCTGACTTGATTTGCAGCTCCCCCTCGAGATGGTCGAGGTCAGTGTCGCGCTCAGCGAGTTCTCGTTGCAGCTCAGAGACTCTTGCCGTCGCTCGCATGACCTCGGTGCTCATCTCGCTGAGCTGGCTGTGGAAATCCTCTTCAGCGAGCTTATTGGAGAGCCTCTCTTCCTTGAGCTCTTTCTCGAGCCCGCCGACCTTCCGATGGAGCGCCGTACTTTCTTCCTCGAGTTCCTTTATATGTGCTGTGGCGGCTTGCAGGCCGCTGCTGAGCGTGCTGATCTTGGTATTGGCTTCCTTCAAGACGCCACCAAGCTCCTTGCCACTCTCCAATGCATTCTCGGCTTTGCCAACGCGCTCAAGTGCGAGGTCGCGCTCTGTTTCCAAATGGTCTCGAACCTTCTCCGCCTCACGCTTGATCTTGCTGATTTGTTCCATAGCATCGGCGTGTTTTTCTTCTGCTTCTTCGACCCTCCTCTCTAGCTCACCGACGATCTCTGAGACCCCTTCCTCCACCTCCACCATCCGCTCCCGCCACCGCTCCTTATCTCTAGCCCGCTCGCTGCGTTCCTTTCCCAGGTCCTTGGCCACTCGATCCTTCTCCACCGTCACCTGGTGGAGGTCTTCCGTCATCTTCTGGACGAGAGCTTCCAGTTCAAGCTTCTCCTCGGCCCATTCCTCCGCATCGGATTCCTCCACATCACCCAACGAGTTCCCAGCGCTAATCCGTCTCCCTTTCCCCATACTCTCGATGCTCAGACGCGGCCCTTGCTTGACTTCTTCGTACTTCCGTAATCGCGCAATGAGATCAATGTTCTCTTCTTGCAGACGGTGATTGAGCCCGTGCAAGTACGCATTCAGCTTTTGCGCATCGAAACGACCCATCTTGCCTCGTTCGCCGAGACCTAGAGCGGGGTCGTAAGAGGTGTTGGCGCGAACGTGCGTCACAAGATCGTGCGAGGATGTGGTGGAGATGACAGACGCTCTTTCGCTCGCATCATCACAGGGGGCAATATTGTCACTGTCTCCAGCCTCTGACGCATCGCCGTTAGGAATATACGTCTGCGCGAGGGGATGCGACATGCGACTCCGCCTAGGTCGGGGTGTTATTCCCGCAAAGGCCTTGTGTTTCGTAGCCCCTGGCGTCGCCTGTCCGTCTTCCGCCACCTCGTTCATGACCGGAAGCGCGCTCAGACGTCGGTGAGGATGTGGTGTGGGAACTTTCATGCGGGGACGGGCGGTGGAGTTGATGACGGAGAGAAGGAATGATCTTCGGCGTGTGTGTGGTGTGACTAGCTCCGAATCTGCCTCGATGTCTTCCTGAGTGTCTAGTTCTTGCGGGGGTGGCGGGATGTTGAACCGAGCCCGTGGACGTGGTGCGATTGCAGGAGTCGGCGTAAATGCCGTTGATGGCGCAGGTGAAGAAAATGCAGTCGATGGTGCAATCGGGGAACGAGTAGCTTGGACAGTACGGTCCATTGGATAGCTTGGGTCAGACGATGCAGACGAAAACGTTGGTTCCCTATCCGAAGTACGGTCATCATAAGTATTGGAGGGCCGCTCGGGTTCAGTCTCAAACTGTTCCTCGTGCCCATGGGGAGATGCACTCTGGTCTTCGTCACTTGTTCGTGAGAGGACCTCGTCGGGTGGTTGTATGGCCATGCTGGGCAGTGGGGTGACGGTCGGAGAGGCGGTGGTTGATCGGGGAAGTGGGACATGGACGCCTGAAACGGGTGACTCTGGGTCTCTGGGCAATGGGATGGAACGATTACTCCGGGGGGTAGAATTAGGGGGAGAAGACCCCGAGGAGGACGTCGATCGCGAGAGTGATGGCATTCGAGTACGAGACAGAGGCCGGCGCAGCGCGACGTTGCGATACTTGTCACTGGGTGAAGGCTAACGCGATATGTTGTATCGAGCGACAAACCTGGAGAAAGAAAAAGACTCACCTGTGGTTCGGAACGCAGAGAAACGGAGTAGTCATACGGCAGGCCTTTCTTCTTCGGGGTGGGTTCTGGTGGTGGTGGCTCGGGTGACAAAGGGGAGCTAGCACGGCTGACTGACTCTAGGGCATCCACCAGAGACATATCCTCGGCCTCGTCGCTCTCTGGAGGTGGCAAGTACGCCTCCGGCACGCTGTTTGTACTCTTCTCCGGTGGATCTTCCGCATCGGTGTTCTCCTCCGAATCATGGGGCAACGATGTAATAGCGCTCACGTCGAAGCTCTTCTGAGCACCTCGACCAAACGACCTCGATACTGACGACTTCGCTGAGGCAGAACGAGATGCAATCGAGGTTGCAAAGCGGACGGTGCTGGATGTGCTGGATTGTAGACGAACGGTGGCAGTGGCGTTATGGGACGAGGAAATTGGTGGTGTTGAATGTACGGGTAGAAGCTCGTCATCGTCATCCGTAGTTGTTTGATCAGATTCGGCGTCGGGTACGACGGAGTGCTCGAACCCGGGCAATGAAGGCAGCGACGACGGCTCTTTCTCGTCTTCGATCCTGCGCCATATTCGTGACGGCGTTTCATACAAAGCCATGCTAAACGGCGCAGTACTGGAACCTGCGATAAAATTTTATGAGTTCGCTTCAACGACACCCTTTGGCGAGGTGTGAATCCAGTCGAGGAGGTCAAGGTCACGCGTTCGTTGCATTACGTCACGTGACCGCGTCATTGACATTCTCACGGGGTACATATCTACTTACTTTGACTACCTTCGCCCAGCCCACTCAAAGAGATCGATAGACTTTTGAACGGTCCCTCAAATTAAACGTGAACGTGGCAAATTACCAGCAAGGAATATCTTTGTGGCGACCGGTATGCATAATATCACGCTACCGTAGTCGTAGTCAGATAGATGTTCATACGGGATCTCAGCAGGATTCCGAATCACGATGACGGAGCAACAAAGCAGACTGGGGCTTGCTGCAAGAAGCCCAGCGATTCAGAATCTTCGATCACACGACCCGGATGTCGTGTAGCGTCCGGGGTTTCCAAAACTCAAAGAATATCACAAAAGTTCAAAACACAATGGTAATAGGAGTCCACCAGAATACTTCTACAATCCACGACCAGATAGAGGTACATACATGACACGAGACATTCCCCTCCGAGTGTTTCTAGTATACAAGGACGAGATACAGTTCGAATCAATCGACTGGTTCAGTAAGGTTTAATCTCCAGGTGGATCTGATGGAATAGTTTAATAGTGGATGTCAACTTCGAATCAAGGCACATACCTCAGATATAATATCGTTTATCGGTACAGCAAGATCCTTTGCATACTCCTCCATCCTCCTCGGTGCTCTGTCGCGGCAGTTCTGACAGCTGCCAGCCTTCCTCACCATACCCTCGATCCACTCCACATTCGTCAACGTTTCTGCACATGGCCGTACTCGCAGCGCATCGATAACACTGTCTTGATAGCTCTTCAAAGATAGACGTGGCAGTCCATTCTTCCTGCAGAACTTGCAGTCGAGCGGCGGCAGTGGGAACAACGACCAGAGCCGAACAAGTTGAGACATGGCTTGCCCACAACTCGCATGGTACTTGACCAAGCGCTGGTAATCTGAACCAGAAATGAAGTCTAGCTCGGCAACATATGCAGGTTCCCAGATTGCAAAACGCAACATGTACTGCGCAGCGATGTTTGTCTCCACTTCCGCCCTGTAGCGACATGCGATGGCGAACACTCGCATGGGCTCCTCTTCTAGGAACTCGGGGGCCGTTATCATCTTGACGACGAATTTGCCCACACACTTCATGTCGTACTTGTCAGCAGCGTCGAGGACCGACATGACAATGTCTAGATTTTCGAGGATGGGGAGCTTGGAGTCATAGACGGGAGAACAGAAACTGAGCAGTTTCCGCAAGACGAAGCTCTTCTCGGCGACAGGTATGACTGGTAGGCCGTACTTTGTTTGGTCGGCGGCCTTGTCAAGCGGACAGGGTTGTGGCAATGCAAACATGTTTGCAAAGAAAGGGGACGCTAACGACAGGAGAAGCTTGTAGAAGCGAAAATCGACATTGTCTGAAGTTCGGAGAATCACGTCTGCATTGGCTCGGTCAAAAGGAGCAGTTGCGTCGACAGGTTCCAGACCCTGAAGTTGCTCGAGTTCGTCAGCGACGTAGTGCACCAGAGTTTCGAGTTCGGAGTCGAACGGGGAAAGGCGGGGAGATTCAAACATGATGGGAGAGAATGGAGCTGTCTCAAGTTGTGCCCGAGACGCACTACATGGACCGAAGAGGGGAAGTTGCAACCGTGGACACGGTGACCGGCTAGACAACTAGATATGGAGCCGATGGAACTGCACACAGCCTCAGTGGCGCTGCAAGACCATACTATCAAGTCACACTGGCAACTGCCAACATTCGCGCTATGTATCTCTCGCAATAACTTACCTTTTGATTTCTTTTCCGTTCACACCAGCATGCCTCATTTCTAACTGGTGGTCAGTTACACTGGTCATTAGATACGCTATATCCGCTGTCATATTGCGTGATTAGCTTGGTTACTGGAACCTGTGGCAACAGCTCACGATCGCGCTTGTTCCCACAACAACTCAGGTTTTTTTCATATCCCAAGTACCTGGGATTGGAGCGAATCACTATGGGACCAGGCGTGTTAAGCAGAGTTTCTCACATCAAGGAACCGTTTACAATAGTAAGTTATCTATAATCTCGATACAAGTACCTGTACTTTTCCCAGGTTGCCCAGCGATCAAAATGTCAGCCATGCTTACAATGATATCGCAAGTGGAATCTGCGTGGAACTTTCGGTCACGGGGGCCAACGGCGAACAAGGAGGTATGCACTCACGCCTGCAACTGCCTCATCGACTGCCTCCGCAAACCTCTGCACAAAGTCCAACATGTAGGGCTGTGATTTCCGCCGACAAAATGTGCAGCCCCCCGCCCACTCCAAGGCTTTCTGCATATTTTGATGTACTGCAGCGGCGCAGGGAGTCTCCTGTAATATGGCTAGGGTTTCCTCCATATACTCTGCCCACCACTCCCGTGCGTATGCCCCGTGCATCAAGTAGCGAGCGTCAGCTCGCTGCGTGCACATACAACAGTTCGTCCACCATTTGAAGAAGCCATAGCTCTCTTTCTGCTGGAACCAGGCGAGATTGTTCCCAAGCGCCAAGACTGCTTGTACGCATTTTGTGCGGTAAACCGCGAGGTTTCGAAGGTCGCCTTGGCTGATGTACTTCAACGTCGTGGGATTCGCGGTCGGTGCCGGTTGGCGCAAGAGGCACGTCGCTGCGGCTCCCGCTTCCGCTTCGTAACGAAAACGGTAGGCGATGGCAAAAACGTGCAACGTCTCTTTCTCCAGAATTGATGGTTCAAGCAGCGTCCTCCGGACGCTCCGCTCCACCTCTTCCATGCCGTATTTGATGGCCGCCTCCAACACTCCCTCTACGTCCACCGCATTTTCCAGGCGATGGTCATCGATGGTGGCGGGGTAGCAGAATCTCAGAAGCATATCCAGCACCCGACTATTTTCGGTAACTGGAATCACTTCGAGGCCATTGTGCATTTCCTCGTGTGCACTGCGCGCTTGCGGCTGGGGAAGGTCGAACATAGAGTCGAAGAAGGGTGATGCAAGGGCCAGCAAACAACGATACACTCGAAAATAAACGTCGTCAGACGAACGGAGGACAATGTCCGCCCTGTTGGAGTTGAATGGAGCTGCGGCGTCTCTACACATAACGTGCGGGCTTGGGGATGGTAGACAAAGGTAGGTGAAGGAGACATCAGGACCTGCTTGGGATTTATACGCATGATTGATTCCTTGAGTTTGAGAATCTAGGCCACAGCAACCCCATTCAAGGCCATCTTAATCGTTCCAACGGTGTTAATAACGTGAAGAACTCTCAGGCACTAACCAAGGGGCCGGATAGTTTTATTCCTTGCAGTTTCGGGCTCATTACAACAACTGATCGAGGCATTAGACATCAAAACATAGTTCCCATGGAAACTATATATAAATCGACGTGAGCGACGAATGCACACTTGTGGAAACTAACAGGCGAAGAACTTCCTTGAGATATCCCAGGTTATCTGATATAATGGTCTTCTGCCCAGTTTGTGCCTCATGGGCACGCAAATTGGTGCGCATTTTCCCCCACTGATATCGGTAGAAATAACCGAACTTGCGAAGGTAAAAAGTAAAAATCACATCCGAGGGGAACGCAAGTCTGCCCTCAAAGCAAGACGGGTATGTAACGTTATCGTTTGGCGAGTCTGACACAGGCTGATGACTGACAAGAGAGGATATCAAGCGTCGATCACTCCGAGGTTGACCTGGTAGAGTTGCTCAAATCCTCGGCCAAGTTGGCAGATAAGCTGGACGTCGAGAGCTTTCCCATCCCCGAGCCCATATATATCCCCTCGGATGCACAAAAACGTTTTACACCCTATGGGTCATGGCCGTCCTCATGAAGATGGTGGTGGCATTCACACGACCATAGATGCAAAGATGGGACGTTGACGTGTTATACACACTGAAGTAAAAATACATGAATATGGATTGAGCAAGCACCTACAAGCATGCAGCATATAGCCACATTTCAAATTGATGTATAGCAAGATCTGAACTTGGGATGCTATTCGTCCCCCTCATCTTCACTTTTGAAGACAACTTCCAGTAATTGGCTGCTAGAACCAACATCTGAGTATCGGTGTGTTCGTTGTCTCTTGACGAACTGTGATGCTTGCTCGTCTTGGCGATGCGTGTTGTTCTGCAAGCGAGACTTGGGTAGAGCACGTTTTGGTCTGGGCGGATTCGGGTTCAAATCCTCGAGAGACACCGGGTGCTCTTCTACTTTAGGGTGGATCTCGCGACTAGTTTCCAAGTTCTGGCTATTCCGACGACTGAGACTTTGAGACGGCATTGCGTTGCACATGTTGCACCCACTGTCGTTGTCAGGAGCATGGGGTTGGTTTCACCGTGAACCTAGCAAGTAGTGCTCACCGTGACTGAGTATCCCAGTATCTCTTCTTCAAAGAATGATATTTCTTGCGTAGATCAGCCGCTTCCTGTCGTGCTTCTTCCCCTTGTTCGATGATGGTGTGTTTTTCTGATGCCAAGTTTTCGAGCGTATACTTGTAATCTGCGCAGCGTTCGTGCAGACGCTCATTCTCTTTGGCGAAAGTCTCGAGACGTTGTGTCAAAGCATCGATTTCCGCTGTCATTGCCGCGATGGAAGGGACGTCCATATATATTTTGCGTACGGAAGGCAAGATAAAATCATGATATTTTTGAGGAACGAATAAAAAGTCAGGTGTTGCTGAGAAAAAAGTCAGCCTTGTTGTGGATGTGATATATATAAATAAACCAAAACCTATGTGGAATGATTTGCGACAGATAGGACAGGCGGACCTGAGTGCGTCTGCCCCAGAACTGATGTGGCCCCGTAGGCATCGTTCGCAGTGGACATGGCCTTTCAGACCAGGTGAGTTGTGGTGGTGCCATGGCACAACCAGGATGCAACACATACCACATGGGATAGAAACTGGATTCCGTAGCGCGTCCAGGCAAATGCCACACTCGGCCATTCTCGACTCTTGGATGGACGAGATCAAGCTGCGCCCGAAACGTGACTATCCCGTGGTCACGTGATCGCGTCAGTGTTCCTAACAATTACAAATATGGACCTCTACGCGAAATGACTTGTCAATATTAAATTGTACTGCCTACCAACATTACTACTCAGCAGCATCGCTGCGACTAGCTTTTGCCCACGTTCTAGCGCTCGGTGTTCAGTTCTTGAAGTTTGGTCGATACGCTGACCATCACGATCCTTTCACTTCACTTTCTTTTGAATGTCAAGTCCGGTCAATTCAACTTTCACTCCTGCTCGTCCCTCATCTAGGTCTTCGTCGCGCTGTTCACTGCGTTCTGCGCGCGCGCCGAGTCCATCCGTCTCTCTGAACGATCCAGGTATTTCTCAACATCGCTCATCGTGAATTGTTTGTCACTCCGAGTCTACCTGGTTCGTTCTCTTCTATGCAGTGGCTGTTCGGAATCAAATGTCAACTTTGAAACACTCTATCCGACAGCAACAGGCTCAATTACACAGTCTAGAGAATATTGTTCTACGTGGGCCACGTCCACTCCCTCCAGGCTTTATGGCGTCCTCCAGCCATGTATCCCACCCTTCCGACCATGTGCTCGATATCAGCTCTCCTCCCTCCTCTTACAACGCCAACTTCACAACCCCCAAAAAGATGCGCAGAACCAGCTTCGATGTATTGCAAGGTCTGGCTGGTCGTGACTCAAATCTTCCGCTTCCTCGGCGCGAGAGTGCGACGCCAAACTTCAAGGCAGATGGTATCCCTGAAGGCATCCCAATGGATTTTGGGGGTCTCCCAAACACCAGAGACCCCGTCAAGCGAATTTCTAGTCCTACTCGTACTCTCAGTCGTGCGTCCTTCCCCGTCAAAGGCTAGAGGTCTTTCACTGACCAAGATTCCACCGCATTAATGAATGTTATTTCACCAGGCATACCTGTTGCATCAGTGGGTCAGTCATTCATCTATACACTCTAGGAATGTCCTCTGTCAATTACACGAAAACTTCATCCCCATAGGGAATGCTCGGGCGCTAGCCGACGATGGCTTGACCCCAAACCTTAACCGCGCCTCCCCTCAAACACCCCCAGTATCTCCAATAGATCCGAGTCTCGCCAATAATCCTGCGAACCTAAACTCCACGCCCTCTCTCCAGGCACCAGCATCACCGAGTCGTCGGTTCTCGCTTACACCGGCAGGGACTTCCAAGGTTCTGGCCGACCTTCAAACCGGTGTTGTCAATGCTAGGAATGCACTCGAGAATACTAAAGCTCAGCTCCGCCTTTCACAACGAACGGTTGCACAGCTAACACGTCAGACGGAGGACTTGAAAGAAGGTCGTGAACGGCTTCGACTGGAAAATGAAGGTCTGAACAACGTTGTCGCGCGCAAAGAACGACTACTTCAAGAGGTACGTATCTCTGTTCTGCCTAGTCTTATGCTCATTTTTTCCGGAGGTTCTCGAGAGGGCACGCAAAGCAGAGGCAGAAGCTGCTACTCTGAAATCGCAGCTCAAGACGGAAACGACTACGTCGAAGCGATCGTTGCGTGAGATGGAAACTGCCCTTGCGGAATCGACCACGTTATCTCAAAAGTCCGAACGAGAGTATATCACGTTGCGCGACAGCATCAAAAACATGACCGAGAGTTGGAAACACGAGACGGACCGACTCAGAGATGAGATGCGGAAGCGGGAGGAAAAAGTAAAGAAAGAAGCGGAAACGATTGGCAAGAAGTATAAGCAACTGGCAGAGGAGATTAAGGTAGCTCAGCTGGCCCAACCGAACGTGAAAGATCTCCAGAATGAGGACTTCAAAATTCGGAAGGAAATTGAGGACGAATTTCGGCAAGAAATGACGCAACTCAAAGCACAACTCGAGGGACAATCTCATCGTAGTGACCATGCTATTGAAACAGCCGAGTAAGAGTCGTATCCAACTTTTCTTGCAACTGGTTGATAATGATTGATAATCAGGACCCTCGCTGCTGAACTAGCACGGCTGCGCCGACTTATGCAAATGGGTGCCGGAGCACCACCGTCATATAGTGATTCCGAAGCCGCGAGCTTAGGCTCGTGAGCTTTGCTTTTCCCTCTAGACGGTTAATTAAAACCTTCCCCATTCGCGTTCCCTCATGGACGGGCTGTCAATTCATGTATCCAATACACTCGTTTTCCTACACATACTGCGTTTTTTGTTCCATACCCAGGATATCTGCTAACTATCTAGCTAACAATGTTAATCTTTCATTTATGGAGGAACCTGCTTGCGGGATCATCAGAATCACCTGCTAATGCTATTCCCACATTCGGATCGAGACTCTTAACCGGCCGGCGCCGCGGGCTACATATAAATGAGCGCCCGGGGATACTCCTGTTCACCACCCTCATTTCATAGATCATGGCCACTATCACTACCCCCGTAACGGAGATGTTTGGAATCAAACACCCCATTCTACTTGCTGGTACATAGTGTGTAAATGGAGTGCGTCGTTCGTGTAACTCACGCTTTGCAAACTAGGCATGAATGTGGCTGCTGGGCCAGAGCTTGCAGCAGCTGTCACGAATGCTGGTGGATTGGGTGTCATCGGTGGTCACGGGTACACCCCGAAGGTGCTGAGGCAACAGGTACGCGTGAATCTTGCGATGCAAGGACATGCACGCTCATGAGGACCCGCCAGATCAAAGCTATTAAGGAGGACCTGAAGGACCCGAACGCTCCTTTCGGTGTCGACCTCCTCATTCCACAGGTCGGAGGTAACGCACGCAAGACGAACGTGTGTCATGTCATTCTCTGCCTGGCGTGCTGTTGCTCACGGCGGCCGCTAGTATGACTACCAAAATGGGCAGCTCAATGACCTCCTCGACGTCATTATCGAGGAGAAAACCACCCTTTTTGTCTGTGCTGTTGGTGTTCCACCTCCACATGCAGTTGAAAAATTGCACAAGGCGGGCATACCCATCATGAATGTGAGCGACGCCGAACGTCGGATTGTGACTCTGGGTTACTCATGATATTTGCTACTGTAGATGGTTGGGCACCCAAAGCATGTCGCCAAGGCACTTGCTGCAGGTGTCGACCTCATCTGCGCCCAGGCCGGTGAGGGTGGCGGACACACTGGCGACACACCAGCGACGATTCTCATTCCTGCATGCGTGGATGCAGTCAAGGGTCACAAGTCACCCTTGACAGGAAAGCCCGTATACGTCGTTGGCGCTGGAGCTGTGTATGATGGCCGAGGTCTCGCCGCCAACTTGGCGTGGGGAGCGCAAGCTGTGTGGGTGGGTACGAGGTTTGTGGCATCCAAGGAGGCGGGCGCACCGAAAGCGCACAAGGAGGCTGTGTTGAGCGCGGAATACGAGGATGCGGTGACGACGTTGATTTACACTGGGCGCCCATTGCGAGTGCGCCGAACGCCATATGTGGATGATTGGTACGTTCGTTGTCGCCTTGTTCATGTAAGATTACCCACTTTATCCCCCAGGAACAACAACCGGCAAGATGAAATTAAAGAGTTAACGTCGAAAGGCATCATACCGTACAGTCATGACCTCGAACAACATCCGGAAAAGTCGCTCGAGGCTCGGGCATGGCTCATAGGACGCGTGGCTGCACTTATTCACGATATCCCTTCGGCTCAACAAATTGTGGACGATATGGTATCGGATGCTGCAAAGATTTTGCAGCAGAATGCTTTGTTCGTTACGATCAAGTCTAAGTTATAGTTATTGGCGGACGCTCCCAGAAACTGCACATTGATATAGTATTGTACCCAGCGTTTTCCTCTTTGGTTCTCTCGTTTTGGTTTCGTGTAGCGAGGGTATATGTGTTACCACATGAACGAATGGAAGCCTGATTTTGTGTTTCTTGATCTTGGACGGTCTTGCACTTGCAGGTGCTTCAAGTTAGCGCTGGAGTGTGGACTCGGAGGCCGTTCTCATCACGTGATGTGTGCATGGGCCACGGTGTCAACGTGACCCCGAACGGGTTGTCAACGCACCCATAAATTATGTCCCTTCCAGATACCCAAGAGCTCGAAGGTGTTATCGTGGACATTCTTTCACGCGCACGAGACGATGGTCGACTCAGGTAAGCATCCTGTCGGACACACGGAAAGTATGACAGTCAATGACGTGCATTTTACGTGCAGTCAACTGACCGTGCGCATCGTGCGTCAAGAATTAGCGACACGCTTTGATCTCGAGGAAGATGTCTTGAACAGCGGGAGATACAAGTCCTTCATCAAGGGCACGGTGCATGCGGCTGTGGTGAGAGACACGCGTTCTTGGTCGTCGTCGCGTGTGTTGTGAATGATTGGGCAATGGACTGAGCTCGAACACAGAGCAGCCTCCAGAGCGCGTCGGACGAGGGTGCTGGGTCGTCTCAGCGGAAAGCGGTCAAGAAGGAAACGTCGGATGGTACGGCGAAAACTGGCCCGCGCAAACGTAAATCGGTGTGTGCCTTGTTTCGTTTGTCTGGTCATGACGATGACACGTTTTTATATATAGAAAGCACAGGGGCAGCCCTCAGATGAGGAATCTCCAGAGAAGGCCGATCCGTCTGAAGGTGATGTGCCACCGTCGAAGAAAGGCTCTGCGCGTTCGAAACCTCCCAAGGTGAGATCTTATCGTGACCGTGACATGGTGGCCAGACTGTAGACAAGCCAGTAAAGCCCATCAAAACGTCAAAGAAACCAGAGAGTGAAATGAAATACAAGTCCAAGGTAGGTCCACGTCGATAATTTTCATGTCATTTCTCGTCATGTTCATGTACGAGTCGTCGTCAGGCTATCATCGAATCCTCAGACGAAGAGGCTGCAACAGAGTCTGGAACACGAAAGTCGGCTCATTCACCAAAGAGGGAGCACATGTCCGCAATGTCATCGCCTCCGAAACAGAAGCAGGTACCTTCATCCAAGATGACCTTCACACTTGTGGCTGATCCATGCTCACGTCGACACCTAACATTAGCAGAAAGTGGACAAAGGTGATCCGGATGTTCAAATGGATAGTGGGAAAGGTCCTCGCCTATCCAGCTCCAGTTCCATTCCCAAGCGCACGACTGAACCGCCGGAAACATCGGTTTCGAAAGCGAAGACATTGACTAGGGATCCCGTGCGTGTTTATCCGGCGCACTAGTCAGAGTCTGATTGACACAATACAGATGGAATCAGAGTTATCTTCGGTCATTGACGAACCACCGAAGAAGCGACAGAAGAAGCAGCAAAAAGTATGCTTTATGTTCCATCTCTTATCCGTCAAATGTCAACCGTAACAGGAGTTGGTGAAACTCCAGAAAGACGAGAAGATGAAACGGGGAAAGAACAAGGAGGTTTTGTCTAAAGATGAGGAAATGGTAAACAAACTTAAGGTAAAGCATTAGTATACCAAGTGTCATGGGTTGACAGAAATTTTTCTAGGGTATGGTTGTTGCTTGCGGTGTACGCAAGGCCTGGAAGAAGGAATTTGAAGGACTAGACAAACCCTCGCAACAAATCAAACGACTTCATTCGATCCTCGGTGACCTTGGGATGACGCCACGATATAGCCTAGAGAAGGCGAAAGCTATTAGAGAACGGAGGGAATTGGCACAAGAACTCAGTGCGTACCCTTTAGCCGCTCGGTTTCTGGATCTAACTCTTTTATTGTACTCAGAGGACGTGCAAGAGTTCGATGAGGCGATAAAGAGACGTGGAAAGGGGCTTCGCAGCTCACCCGAGACAGAACATTCCTCCGATAAAGGCGACAGTGATGTGGATGTGCCCGGGCGAAAAAAAGTGAGTGGGTGGCATCATGTTTGACTAGAAGATGAGTCAACGCCTATTTTTCAGCCAAATGCTCGGGCAAGCATAATGGCCTTCTTGCAGGACCAAAGCGAGGAAGAGTGATATTTGGATGAGAAGCGATATATGATATACCAGGAGGTAGGTATTTTCGCGTTCTGATTCCAGACCAACCACTAAAAAGAAAGAAGTCAGTGCCTGTGGGTTTTGATACTCATTATTTCCTTTCGTCAACTTCCAGTCATCGACACCCGCGAAGCAAATTTACACCACTTCATGGATGCAAAGTCTGATATCGTTCTAAAGCATCCCACCGTCGTTTGCTAACGTATACAAAACGTGATCCTTCAACTTTAAAGTGACTATAGGCTGTATTTGGGGATACTCCTCCTCATCTAAACAGACTGCATACATGATTTGATCTGACAACCGCTTGTACAAGGCAATATTAACGTCGCTTCTTGCCTTTTTTCGGATCCGACTGGATTTTGTTGCTTGGTACAGATAAATCTAAATCCAGCCTGATCTATCGCTCAAAAATGTCAGATTCTCCCCAGAAACCTCCGTACCGGTATCCTACTAGCAACTCCAACTCACCTGAGAAACCTCTTCCTCCACTTTCCTTGTCAAGAGTTCAGAAAAGTCGCGCATTCCCTCTGTGATTCTGCTAGAGCAACTTGCGCAGTTGAGATCTTTAACGCTCTGCACGGTCTTTGCTGCGAGACTCGCCACAGTCGCCCCGCACGGCTTTTCCCATAGTACCGTAAACATTTCTTTCATGAAGTCCTCCCACCATTGGAATGAGTAGCTCTCAAACAACTTGTATCGAGGTGTAAGCGATCTTGGGCACGAACACGAAGGACTACCATTGCTTTGTGGAAGATGTGTAAAAATGTTAGTGTTTGGTGGTGGTGTTCCGGTGGTGGATCTGCCAGAAATCCATACACAAGCTTGGCTGGTTCTATAATGGGATTTGATCCATGATACATCGCCCCTCAGAGCATATACGGCATCGCCGCATTCTCGGTGATAGTTGAGCAAGGCGAGAAGGTCAGATGCTGTGATGAGATTGATCTCTTTGAACCAAGAAGGAAGGAGTGGCTGCGTCAATGTATATTTTGCGGCGAGCAGCGTCTCTTCCTGCATCTGCCTTTGGCGTGCGAGTGCAAAACAGCGTAGAGGCTCAGCCTCGAGGACCTTGGGGTTGGAGAACGTACGGGCGACCCTCTTCTCGATCACGTCGAGAGAATATTTTTTGGCAGCTTGAAGAACGTCGAGGACATCCTCCAGCACTTCGAGGTTGGGATCGTCTGCGAGTGTGCATGGATAGCAAAAACGGAGGAGGGCATCGAGGGTCTTGCTGTCTTCCGTCACAGGAACGACAATGAGACCATCCTTGATCTCCTGATCCTCGCTTCCTTGGGCAGGTTGAGGAATGCCAAAGAGGGTTTCGAAGAACGAGGATGAGAGAGAGAGGAAGAGTTTGAAGACACGAAAATCGATGTTGTCCGACGAACGCAAGATGACATCCGCCTTGGCGTGATCGAAAGGCGCAGCGGCGTAGGCAGAGTCGCTGGACATTGTCGCAGATACCTGGAAACGGGTGATATTGGTTGAGGTGTCAGTGGGGCGAGAGAGAGAGAGCTCACTGGAATGATGTAGGGAGAATCAGGCAGGGGGAGAAATTGCATCGACCCGCCTGAATGCCATCATGAATTTATACCTCTACGGACCATCGATCTGCATGGGCGTCTTTTGGTTTCAGAAGCACCCCCACGGCATTCCTGATCCCTCCATCGGAATGCCAGCGGCCACCCAAGTCGTACAATAAGCGTTGAGTTTATCGGTGACCCAGTCGAACCTCCTGATCATCTGCGGTAACCCGAGTTGCCCTTCGAAGATAAAACGAGGTCCTCGCTGCATAGGGATGTCAGGAATGATGATTCTACCTGGTAATACATCCTGAGAAAGAAAGAGGCGGAAGAATTTACACCCACAAAGAACCTTCAAGTTGGGCAGAATAACAGGCTCAGGCAAGTATCCTGACTCCTGGTCGAAGTACGACTCCGATCCATGCGATCACGAATCAATGGTTCTACAAGATTCAGTGGAATTATCAGTATAGCGGACGTTCGTCTCACCGATTCCCGCACAGTGTATGTTGAGTTGTGCATTTGGTTGTAAGTAAGATTTAAATTATCTGCCGTGATCTCAGGTCGATGTACTTATTCAGTCCAGGGGGAGTCGGTATGTACTACCAAGTTGCACAAACATTTCAAATAGTCGTACATGCAAGCATAGTACACAGTCGGAAGCACCACTGGCATCCACTTCAATGAGAACTTCGTCCGAGTCAAAAGTCCAACTCTAACTCGATCTATTAAGAAAACCGTCAGGCTCTCTGAGGAATCTCTGTGGGACGATTTACCTGAGAAACTATCTTCTCTATTTTCCTCACAAATAAATCTGAAAAGTCGCGCATCTCTTCGGCGACCTTTGGGGCGCAACCTCGACAACTTCCCGCTTTCACGTTCCGCACTGCCTTCTCCGAGCAAGCTTGCACAGTTGCTTTGCACGGCTTGTGTTGCAGTTTTGGGAAGGCCTCCTCCATGAAGTCAACCCACCATTGGGGTGGATTCATGTTGAATAGCACGTAACTGGACATATCTGCTCGTGGACACCTACAATGGCGTTCATTATATGAACTGTCATAATGAGACAGCCAGGTGCAGGCTAGTAAGTTTGTGTAGTGTGATGTGATCCAGGATAGATCAAACTTCAGCGCATATACGGCATCACCACATCTACGGTGGTAGGTGAGCAGAGAGAGTAGATCAGCCGCAGTGATCAGCTCGATCTCCTGGAACCATGACGGGACGAGTGGCTGCGTCAACGTGTATCTTGCAGCGAGCAGAGTCTCCGCCCGCAGGCGTCCTCTATGCGCTATCGCAAAGCATCGCAAAGGCTCTGCCTCGAGGATTTTTGGGTTTGAGATCGCCTGGCGAGCTTTGATTTCGATGGCATCGAGAGAATACTTCCTAGCTGCCTCGAGAACACCCGCAGCAACCTTTAATACCTCTAACTTGGGATCATCCGCCAATGTGCATGGATAGCAGAAACGGAGGAGGGAATCGACGGTCTTGCTGTCTTCCGTTACGGGAATGACAACAAGGCCGTCCTTGATCTCCTGATGGTCGCTTTCTTGGGCGGGTTGAGGGATGTCAAAGAGGGTTTCGAAGAATGGGGATGCAAGAGAGAGGAAGAGTTTGAAGATGCGAAAATCGATGTTGTCCGACGAACGCAAGATGACATCCGCTTTGGGATGGTCAAAGGGTGCAACAGCATAGGCAGAGTCACCAGACATTGTTGCAGATATGTTGGCTGACATTATCAACTGAAGCAGGACTGCGACGCGAGGGCTCACTGGAGTGATGTATAGGAGACAAACTAAGGAAGAAAGCTGGATTCTTCCGGATTCAAATCACAATTTATACTCCATAGACCCCTAATCCGCGTGTATGTGAGGATTGAATTCAAGGAGTATACGCCCCTAAAGAACCATGCGTGGCAGGAAACAATGTTAATGGTCAGATGGGAACGAAATGGGAAAAGTCCGTGCATTCATACTGCGGACAAGAAGTCCTATGCGAAAGCGAGGAGTGTTTGCTCTGCTCTCGGTGTGACCACTGGCACGAGGAATAGAAGACGAAAAGCTTGGTGTTGCATAGTAGCGTTGGAGCACCCTCAGTAGTGGCATTGGGAGCCTTGCATATTGCATATATTACCTTGCTTGCAAGGTCTCTGAACCATGGCAGGAGCCACAAACCAGTGTCCAAATGGTCAAAGAACGATTTTGTTCTATAGTACTGCGAATTCGTAATTCGACAGAACTTCCATGCAAATTTTCAGTACGACAGTCATCCAATTTGCAGTTTTGACTAACCGGCCTTGGTCCATGCAGCAGGCTAGTGGCAGAAGAACCAACTGCCGTTCTTCAACGTTCAACCCTGGCCTGCCTATGTGGTAGGTATAGCTCCGGATTAACTATTTGAAGCGGTTCAGGTTAATCGTTGGTCAACATACACTCGCGTGGAAGGCGAACCATCGACATATTTTCAAGGCAAGCGACTCATTCGTTTCTTCTCAGTCCTGCCACTAACCTGCCGTGCGCGAGACCAAGGCCGGTTAGTCGAAACTGCAAATTGGATGACTGTCGTACTGAAAATTTGCATGGAAGTTCTGTCGAATTACGAATTCGCAGTACTATAGAACAAAATCGTTCTTTGACCATTTGGACACTGGTTTGTGGCTCCTGCCATGGTTCTCTATCGGGCGTAAACTCCATATCTTTGGTATCCTTTACCCTCTGCAGAAATCACCCTATCCACACTTTTGTAAACAAGAAAGTCACGGTCTTAAGTCTTCCCAAGGGAAGCGACCTGATAACTGGTCAGTCGACGAGTCCAAATTTTTTTCCCTTGTGCGTCGCAAATCATCACAGCGTGCCAGTATATGCTCGCATTCTGGGAGAAAGCTGCAAGGACTCGGAACTATAAACGGCACACTACCCGAGCTGCTCCAGACCGATCTGTCGTTACTAGAACCAAAAACGCACACACGGGTTGAGGGTCCATGGAGTATAAATTTATGATTTGAATCAGGATCCCGTTTTCTTCCTCAACTTGTCTCCCCCACATTACTCTAGTGAGCCCTCGCGTTGTAGCCCTGCTTCAGATACTAATGTAGTCAACAGATATCTGCAACAATGTCTGATGACTCTTCTTATGCCGCTACGCCCTTCGACCATTCCAAAGCGGATGTCATCCTGCGTTCGTCGGACAACATCGATTTTCGCGTCTTCAAACTCTTCCTCTCTCTTGCATCCCCATTCTTTGAAACCCTCTTTGATATCCCTCAACCTGCCCAAGAAAGCGACAATCAGGAGATCAAGGACGGCCTTGTTGTTGTTCCCATAAGCGAGGACAGCAAGACCCTTGATGCCCTCCTCCGCTTCTGCTATCCATGCACATTGGCGGACGATCCCAAGTTAGAGGTGTTGAAGGATGCTATGGATGTTCTCGAGGCAGCTAGGAAGTATTCTCTCGATGCCATCGAAATCAAAGCTCGCCAGGCGATCTCAAACCCAAAAATCCTCGAGGCAGAGCCTTTGCGATGCTTTGCGATAGCGCATAGAGGACGCCTGCGGGCGGAGACTCTGCTCGCTGCAAGATACACGTTGACGCAGCCACTCGTCCCGTCATGGTTCCAGGAGATCGAGCTGATCACTGCGGCTGATCTACTCTCTCTGCTCACCTACCACCGTAGATGTGGTGATGCCGTATATGCGCTGGGGCTTGATCTATCCTGGATCACATCTCATTACGGGAGCTCAGCGACCTGCTCCTGGTTATCTGGCAATCATCACGATCACGGTCGTAATCGCAACTGTGGGTGTCCCAGACCAGTTGTGTCTACATACATGCTATTCGACATGAATTCACCTCAATGGTGGGTTGACTTTATGGACAAAACCTTCGAAGCACTGCGAGACAAGCCATGCAAAGCAACTGTGCAGGCTTCCTCGGAGAAGATAGTGAAGAGCGTAAAAGCGGCAGGTTGTCCAAGTTGCGCCCCGAAGATCGCTGATGGTATGCGCGACCTTTTAGATTTATTTACGAGGAAAATAGAGGAGACGGTTTCTCAGGTAAATTATATCTCCCAGGGAGACTCCTCAGTGAGCCTGACAGTTTTCTCGACAGATCGAGCTGAAGTTGGAGTTTTAACAAAGTTCTCGTTGAAATGAATGATGCCTCTGTATCGTGTATGTTTGCGTGTCGAATCAGCCAGATGTACTATTAGTATTCCGTTGTCTCGAGCATTTTCCAAATTGTCGTAAATCGCCTGCATAAGTACATCGATCACGCGTGCGAGGTGAGACAAGTACCCATCAATTTCATTGAATCTCCTGTACTAGGACCGTTGACTCGCGACAGCAGAATATCGTGTTTTGATCACCTGTTCAAGTTATTCTATACTGGAAAGTTCCGGTGTAGCTCTGTACACCCGGTGCGCGCGATCTCGTCTTGTCGCTCCCATGGCGTCGCACTCGCTGAGCACCTTGGGAACGCTCCAGTCCATGTACAACGTATCATTCAATCACTCCGATTCGCCCGATACAACCTTGACGCGAATCACGCGACTGTATGAATCGGTAAGTGCAACATCTAGGTTGCGATGTGATTCGTGATGATGGTGTCCGAGTGGGGGTCCACGACCTCAATAGGTCGCCTTCTATGCCTCTCGGGTAAGTTAGTATATTAGCTCTGGTACGCCGCTTCAACCTTTGTCTCGCGCTTGTACCATACTTACAGTAGGCGCTGACTGGCATATAGCGACTTCATTTCGACTCGTTTCCAGTCATGGCGTGCGCCCCTCCTTGCGCCATCCTTGCGGCCTCGTTTTTCATGCTCCCCGGCACCGTTTCATCGCTCTGGTAAGTACTCCGTGCCGCCCTTGACGCCTCTTGACTCCTCGGACTCGCCCAAATGGCCTCCCGGCTCTCTATCTCAACTTAACGGGTTCGTGTTGTCGATGTGCTCCTACCTATCGCCTTCAGAGCACTCTGATCTGCTGTGGAGGTTGCCTCGTAGCACAACTGCTTCTTCGCCCGGGTCAACTAGCTCACTGGCCGATTTGCTGTGCACGATTCCGTGCCGGCTGGACTGTTGTACATCGCCATGCCGTTTCGTTTCGCTATGGGGTCATTCTGATGGACTGGGGGTATGGTGCGTTCCGTCGGGGTATCTCCTAAAAAGCCACGCGCAACGTTGGCTGCTTCCATAACGGGATTCGATCCACGACATATCGCTTCTCAATGCATAGACAGCATCCCCGTAACTCTGGTGGTAGGAAAGGAGCGCAAGTAGATCACTTGCACTGATCAGCGTAATCTCTTGGAATCATGGAGGGATGAGCGGCTGCGTTAACGTGTACTTTGCAGCAAGCAGGGTTTCCTCATGCGCCTGTCCTCGACGAGCGAGCACGAAGCACCGTAAAGGCTCGGCGGCAAGAGTTTTGGGATTTAAGAAAGCTCGGGTCTCCGGCTAAGCCACAAGGATAGCAAATTACGGCGAGATCATCTTTAAACTCCTGGTCCTCGCTTGTTTCAGCAAGTTGAGGGAGTTCAAATAAGTTTCAAAGAACGGGTGCGAGGGAGAGGAATAGCTTGAAGGTACGATGTTATCTGATCAACGCATAGTTATATATACCTTGGCGTGCTCAATGGGCGCAACGGCATATGTAGAACTGGTCATCATCCCAGATATCTGTAGACAGATACTACCACGATCCGTGAAGTTGTTACGAGCAATCGCCGGTATGACCGAATACTGGGATGCTTATTGTTAGAGGGTGAAGGAAGTAGAAGGTAGGTCAAAATTTTATGGCCCGTTGGAATAGTCCACGAGCATCCCACCTGCCCTGGTAGGTAGGAAAATCTGAGCAACTGAGTACACGAACTTGAGACATGCATTTTGCAGCGCAACGCGTATCATTTAGGTTGAACGAACTCCGTGGACGAGATGCCTCGCACCTGGCCAAATTCAATCGCATGAGATTCAATACTTACTAGTCGTGCAACGGTGTGGTCTATGTGAACGTGAAAGTGGACTGTGGGATTTTGACCACGGTGGCCGACGCGTTCAACTCGATTGACGCGAGTCGCGTCAACCCACCATCTATAAGTAACGTGACTCGTAGCGCGATCTCTACAATCAATCCACAACCACACGCAGAATGGACAACCTGCTCGTCGAATGCCCCATCCACCTCGGCGCAGTCCCCATCGCAGATATACTCGTTTTCAGATGCGGTAGCTCCATGAATCGGCTTCAGTATCTGCTTCCGTGAAGACTAATGAGTTACATTTGCTTTTGTTCGTTAGGGCACGGATTTTGCGAGCCATGCCTAGGGGGGCACTTTGCTCATAATGGACCGAGTCGTCTTTCATGCCCTACATGTCGCCAGCCCGTCAGACACAAAGAGGCTTTCCCCCTCTTTCTTTCCCCCGCCCAACCTGGGGCCACCCAGAGTAGTCACCCGACGGCTGAAGCTTCTCACACGCGATTGGTTAGGGAACTCAAGGAAGCAAGGGACGCCCACGCAAATTGCTCGGGACGGTTTATTGAATTACAGCATGAAATAGATACTCTCAGACAGGATGGTGCTCACCACAACCAAGCAATACAACATCTTCGTGGTCGATGCGAGCTGCTAGAAGGACGACTTGCAAAGGAAGCAGACAATTCGGCACGTGCGAGGGAAGAAAGCAATCGAATGCAAGAAGAAGCGACAAAGCTCCAGGTTGAGAATCACAAGATATCCAAAGCTCTGGAGCAAGCATCAAAGGAGGTACAAGTACAAGTTGAGCGAGTGAAACTGTTTCAAGGTTATATTGAACAATATAAACACAAGGTATTCTGTTCGCCATCACTTGTGTTTCTAGACTCACAACCTGTAGTGTAATCTCGAGAAGAAGAAAAGAAAGGCAATTGAGAATGCCAACCACCACCCACTACCCAGGAAGGAGGATGACTCATTGATGGTGGTTGACGCAAATGCCCCAGACATGCTACATCAAGATGGACCTGACTTTGGATGGTTAGATGAAGCTTGCAAAGTGAAGGGTGATCAACTCACTATCCCAGGTGATGAAGATTCGGAATTAGAGAAGGAGAGTGAAGACGAGGTTCAGCTCAGTTATCCCAATACCAAAGGAAAACAAATGGTAAGCTGGAGTGACCTCGAAGGAGGTGGTGTGCAATACTTACTGCATCTCCAGCAAGATCCGGCACAAGAGCCACCCATTCGATTTCGTTCTGATTGGAATCTCGGACTGGAAGCCTTCGCTGGACCATCAGCTGGGATTACTCGGAAACGAAGGCATGGAAGTAGGCAGGTGGGTGGAAGCAAACTTGTCAAGGTGAAGATGCCACTGGCAGTGGCCCGGGGGGCTGGGAATCACCAGGTGGTCGGAGGCCCGTTGGTCATCGATAGGCATGGCCATGTCAAAGGCCCTGTTGCCCTAGGCTCTAGGCAAAAGCTCAATTCAAAGAATTGAGATACGTGCTGGTCACAGTCATGTAGTTACTCATACCATTCAACATAATTTGTCGGGATGTATGATAGTCTATTGAAGATGCGTTTGATGTCATCCCGCGGTCTGACGAACCGACTGTAGGTGTTTTTAATTATGAATTGTTGAATTGTTTCCGTACGGCTGAGCCTCGTCAGCACTTGAGTACCGTTTGGTGACATGTTGTACTTTAATTGTAGCTCGGCGTCGTCGATCCCAATGGAACTTACCTCCTTCACCACACCGTCAGGTACATGGAAATTCCTCCAGAACAGCGCTGGACCCACTGATCCATGAAACAGGTTTCCTCTTGCCCTCTATTCATGCCGCACCTCCCTTCTTCACGTGAGATCATACAGTCTTCATAGCAAAAGCAACTGGAATGAATGTCACCCCAGAGAACAGCCAACTCCTAGCACCCAGAGCCTCTTCGCTGATCACTGGACCCGACTGATCCTCTCATACGCACGACACCGCCGACTCTTTACTCTCCGCGTCGAGGACGCGGAAGCGCCAGGGAGCGATTGGGACGAAATACTACGCAATGAACGAATAAATCGTAAGTCACTCGCACCCGCTGACGTTCATCCAAGTTGACACCTCGAATGTCCCACCGTTAGGCCGCGTGCTCCCTTCCTATCTCTCCTCGTTGCTCACCATACTCGCCTCAAAGAATCTAGCGGTCTACGAGCCTGCCAAGCAATCACGTTCTGTATTGTTGTTCTGGAGACAACCCGAAGAATGGGCGGAGGCTCTCCACGCATGGGTGATTCTTTGCCATCCTATGATTTTCATTGTGCGTTGACCTTTTATTGCGTTGAAGGCGACTGCATCAGGGCAGCTGAACACGATATTGACATTTTACGAAATAACGGATCCACCTATCCCATCTCCTCTCTCTGGGTTACCCGTTCCGCTCTTGCGCAGAGCGATCAACATACTCACGCGCTCAGGACGGGCTCAAATCATTGGAGTTGCTGATGGTGAAGGTGTCAGGCTGTTTGCAGGGACGAAATAATTCGGTGTTTGTGTTTCGTATCACTTTCACCTTGTACTGCCAAAGCTGTGCGATTAGAGATTGGGAATGCCTTTGGATGGTCGGGAAACGCCGAATGACTACACAGTAGACGAGATTAAGGTTTCAGCCACACTCACTAAAGACGACTAGCAAAGAGCCAGTCCCTACATACTCTGCACAGCGACAAGATAACGCTAAAACGACGACCGCCATGGCAAGTCTTTCCAAGCCAAAATCTCTCTCGTTTCCCGAGTACTCAACTATCATTCAGGCCGAGCAAAAGACGACCCCAACCAACCCCATGAAAGAGCTCCGAATCGAGAAGCTCGTCATCAGTACGTTCACGTCGTCTTCCCTATACGAGTAGTGAAACCGACCCGGTGTCCTTCTTTCTTTTCTTTTTGAACAGACATCTGTGTCGGTGAATCGGGTGATCGCCTGACCCGTGCATCCAAAGTCCTGGAACAACTGACCGGCCAAACGCCCGTGACCTCCAAAGCCCGGTACACCGTCCGTACGTTCGGTATCCGTCGAAACGAAAAAATCGCCGTCCACGTCACCATCCGTGGGCCCAAAGCCGAGGAGATCCTCGAACGCGGTCTTAAAGTGAAGGAGTACGAGTTGAGACGGAAGAACTTTTCGGACACGGGGAACTTTGGGT
This sequence comes from Boletus sp. NGJ, assembly GCA_019096195.1. NCBI lineage: Eukaryota > Fungi > Basidiomycota > Agaricomycetes > Boletales > Boletaceae > Boletus > Boletus sp. NGJ. The sequence goes on from JAGTXK010000091.1 coordinate 785,654, forward strand.
TCGGGATTCAGGAGCACATCGATCTCGGTGCGCGATATGATCCTGGTATCGGTATTTTTGGTATGGACTTTTATGTGGTTATGGGGAGACCGGGGATGCGTGTTGCGAGGAGGAAAGAGCGCAAGGCTCGCGTTGGCTTTCAACACCGTGTTACCAAGGACGACACGATGTCTTGGTTCAAGCAGAGGTTCGATGGTATCATCTTGGTGGGTACATGCTTTGTCGTAAACGTAGGGCTAGATTCGACTGACTCCGTTTTTCCTAGAAATGAATGTATACTCGTCCTCGCTTTCCCGCTATGTATACATGGCACCACGTATGAGTACATTTATGTGCAGCAGCATGTTTTCGACATCAAAAATGCATCGTTTTCATTTCCTCATGACGACTGCACGACCAGACAGATGCATGTTTCGCAATCGACCTCGTTTCAGTCGCCCCGCCGACAACCTCCGCGTCTCATCCCAAATAATTACACAAGGTAACGGACAAAAGAGCCAGTTATGCATCGAAACACAGCGCGAATAGTATTCTGTACATTCCCTCGTACGCAATAGATAGCTAGACGAGATAGCACCGTCCCCATCAAACCGATTTTCCCTGCGATTTTCATAGTACGCGATCTCAGTACCATCTCCATCTCAACACCCTCATCTCGAGTACATCCTCGCCGTCCACAACCATTCTCCCGTCGTCCATGTGGTGTTGAGCGACCTTGATGATGATGGTGTTATTCTTAAAGATAAAGTCTCCATCGGAGATGTTCGGTCGTAGGACGCGAACGGTGGGCTTTGGGCTTGCAGGCGGACGAGGTTTCGACGACGCATCGGTGTCATTACCCTCCTGGGATGTGCCAGACTCGGGAGGATCAGTCGTAGCGCCACCCAAAGGCGGTGGGTCATCAGTAACCGTCTTTCGTTCCTCCAAAGTCGGCTCGGAAAGGGAGTGGTGCGGGGTAACTTGCGTCTTTGAGGTAGCTGGTATTGATGACGTGTTAGCGAGGCGTTCGCGTGGGCCGAGCACTGAAAGTGTGTATCGCGTCTGTCCTTTGTGCACGTTCCAAGTGATGAGGTAGGTCTCTTTCGAGCTTTCGAGCACAATTCCCCGTCCTGGGTCGTCAACGGAATCCACGTCCATGTCACCGTCCGCTTGGCTTTCTCGAGCCGCAGCGATCTTCCGACGCTTGGGTGGCGATGGGTTGACTATCGAGCCTTGGTGAAGATGAGGGAAGAGCGCACACTGGACCACTTTCGCGTCGTATTTAAACCTGACCTCAGACTGAGAATAAGACGAGAAACGAGTAGGAGAAAGCATACCCAACCCCAGTTTTGCTCTTGCCCCGATCGGGAACACCAAAGGAGATCGTCATGGCTTGCATCTTCTTCGCTTCCTCGGCGATTGCGGTTACCTCGCTCGATCCCGCCTTCTTTATTTCCATAAAGTCGACATTAAGCCTTCGCCTCTTTGGGGTATTTGTCACATCAAAGAGCGGCGGGGATGGCGGTGGGGGAAGACCAAGAATGTCAACGCGACGCTGTGCATACTCTGCCAAACGCTGTGCACGGTTGCGAATCCCGAGACCGGGAGCGACGTGTGCCTTGTGCTGACGAGATGCGTTAACCAGCGAATCCATCGGTGATAGGTATAAAGGGAACAAACCTCGACGACGTCGACACAGATGACCTCGAACGCACTCCCGTCATGGCCCCATCCCCATCCGCAGCTGACACACCCTCTTCCATCGTCTTCGGCTTCTTCAAAACTCGTCATTCGGCCAGCGCTATCGCCCCTCCCAGCGTTCTCTTCGCCATAAAAGGATTCACCCCATCCACCGATGAAACGGCTCGCCCAAACACCGCCCGCGTAACCCGGCGGCTGAGGGTCGTTATTCGAGGAAGACGTGGAAGGTACCGAGGAAGCTGGTGGTGGGAGAGGCGTACTGGTGCGTGTGCGAGGAACACTGGCAGTTCCGTTCGCGTGGCCATTGGTGCTGATGCCATTCATGCCAACGCGACTATCGCTTAACCCGCTTTTGACAGCTCCAGAGGCCGAAGCCAGCGTAGGCACCAGTGCGAGTACGACACGTATTGTTCGACCTTCCTTCTTTGCTCGAGCGATGCCGCTCCATGTCAATAGGCCAGCGTGCACTGCGCATTGGATGACGTCGGAGTCGTCCGTGTAGACACGGCGTCGTGAGAAAGAGTATATGGATGGAGTGAATGGGAAAGGCGGCGGCGGAGGTAAGCCACCTCCCCAAAGGCGGAACTTCTGAGGCCTTGCAGGTGGTAGAAAAGATGGTGGAACAAGAACTGTAAGGCGGAGTTCAGTGGGGGTCTGAGTCGCTGCAGGTGCGGAGGTGGAAGCCAAGGAGCTTGAGCTAGGTCCAGCCTCCGTGGCTATGGCCTCGACTGGCTTGTCCTCCTCAATGATAGGCGTAGGAATCCATTCCGGGAAATAGTAAGGGAAGGGTGTCCGTGGCCAAACATATGTTCCCAGACCGACAAATGGTTTCTTCTCTCTTTCCTTCCTGGCCCTCGCAAGTTCCTCGGCACTGGGCACGCGTTCAAGCATCTCCAGCCGCTCGCGTTCGAGTATCTCCAATCTCTCGCGCTCGAGCAGCTCGAAGTTTTCACGTTCCAACCTCCCGAGACACTCGCGCTCCGCGATATCGAGTCCTCCAAGTCTGTCGCGCTCAAAGAGCTCGCTGAGTTCCCGTTGAAGCATCTCGAAGCGTTCCCTGGTCTCCAGTCGTTCACGTTCGACTTCTGTGTGCTCTCCCTCGCGGTTTGTGGCATTCGTCGGCTCCCGCTCTCTGTCCACCACACCACACCGCTCGCGTTCGGTGAGTTCCAATCGCTCCCTCTCTCGGTTTTCGATCGATTCTCGATCGGCTCCAGGTCCAACGGGGCGTTCGTCACGTTCACGCTCGACCATTGGCACGTCGACGACCTTTCGATCCTTGTCAAAAGGGCCAACTCCGCTCGCGCTAGCGGCCTCGAGTCCCCTTTCCCGATCTCTCTCCATCGCTTCAAGACGTTCACGCTCTCTCTCTCGCTCAAATGCCTCTGCCCGTTCACGTTCTACCACGTCAAAGTGGTGAGGTCGTATGGGCATGCGTTCACGATCACCAGGACGTTCCAGAATGACCCTTTCACGCTCCAGAACTGAACGTTGTTCGGGAGGTGGGGGGCGTTCCCGTTCGTGCAGGATGCGATCCCTGTCGTTGATGGCTATGCGTTCCCGCTCGGGGAAGCTTCTGTCCCTCTCCACCATCCGTTCCCGCTCGAGCCTATCCCGTTCGAAAAAGGCACGATCCCTATCTGAGGGGACCATGCGATCGCGTTCGAACAATGCCCTGTCTCGTTCGGCTATTGCGCGCTCCCTGTCAGTAGGGGCGATGCGCTCGTTGTCACGTTCTGGGCCCATACGTTCGCGGTCGGGGATGGGCATCCTCTCGCGGTATGGTCGACGGTCCAACTCGCGCTCGCGTTCTCTGTCTCGTTCCCAAGCGAGTTGCCGTTCGCGGTCGTTCATGAGCTGGATTTCGCGTTCCCGGGTGTAATCGTGGGGTGGAGGTGGAGGGTGGTGTGATCCGGGGGCACCTGGTCCGGTCGTACTCGTGCTAGGAAGGGGTGGTACGCCTGCCCCGCCAATGTTCATCCCATGAGGAGATGGCATGCGGGAGTGTGTGTGACGTTCGCGGTCTCTCTCCCTCTCGCGAGGCGGCATCCCTGGACCGGTTTCCCCCTCGCGATGTAATCCAGCGACGCGGTCACGTTCACGCTGGATATGCGTCTCCCGCTCCCGCATGTCACGTTCTCGTTGTGACATTCCCTCCATCTCCCTAGACATGAGCTCATTCATCCTCTCCCTTTCCCTTTGCACGGAAATGTCCCGCTGACCTGGCGGAATCACGTCGTGTTCGCGTTGGGAATGGTCCCTCGAGGTTTCTCTTATCCGTTGGCGGTCTCGCTCTCTTGTATAAGCAGGGCGGTCATGATCGCGGTGGTATCCGTATTCGGGGTCGCGCGTCGGATCCAGGTCTTTCTCGCGTCCCAAGTCACGTGGACGACCACCCACGCTCATCATCCCCCGCTCCCGTTCGCGGGCTGGATCCCACTCGGGAGGATGGGTCTGGAATTGGCCCTGTCCGGGAAGTAGGGGTGGAGCTTGTCTGTGTGGATGGGAGAAGGGAGGTGGTGGATGTATGCGGTCCCTGTCGTGGTGAGGAAGCGGGGGGATGCGGTCTCGCTCGTTGGGAGGTTGTATGCGGTCATGTGGAGGAGGACCTATGGGCATGCGATGAGTTGATCCCGGAGGTGACTGCTGTACTTGGGCTGTTCGCAGGGGGGGAGGTGGCTGGGCAGGGGGAGCACGAGCGAGCGGAGACGCTCTATGCATGTGGTGTGGAGGGCGGTCGCGGTCGTGAGGAGAAGGAATTGGACGATCATGGGGAGATGTGAGGGACCGCTCATGAGGAGATGCAAGGGAACGATCACGTGGAGATGGGAGGGCCCTTTCGCGCTCTCGCTCTCTGTCGAAAGGGCCACCCACGACGCGGTCTCTGGCTGCAAGACGGATGATTTCCATATCCTCGTGCTGACGTTCACGTTCACGTTCCCAATCCTTTTCTCTATCTCTCCCGGATTTGAAACTGGTGCCAGGGCTGGTGTTGGGATGTGCTTGGGGCTGTGCCTGCACAGGAGGTCTGGCCATTTGTTCATCGGCAGTGCGGTTATCGAGGATGAGGACGCCGGCAGCAGTGGTCAACAAAGGCTTTGAAGGGGGGGAGTGGGCGGCTGTGGGGGTGAATGAACAAAGAAACAAGGGCGTGACGAAGCGGACGCACCGATATTTGAAGGCGTCGAGCTACCGCTTGCATGTCCACGCTGTACGACAGGACTGCGGTCTAAAAGGGATGAGGGAAAAAAAAAGACGCGCCACGCCAAGCAAAGTGAATATGATCAGCGCCCATGCAGAGGGGGCAGTGGGAGGGGGAAGCCTACCTGAGCCGGGCATAGCCGGTTTGATCTGAGCTGGTTGCTGGTGGTGGGTCGTGCGATGGTGTGACGGCCCCAAATTGGAGACAGCGAGAGGGGAGGACCCCTGACGCGGTGCCGGAGGACCCCAGGAAGTGTGAGGGTGCACGTGAGGTGGAGGCGCGGAGGGAGATGGATGTTGCAAGCTTGCCATGGCGGGGGTGGAATCGATTGGAGAGGGCTGGATCTGTGAAGGCGGACGCTGGCTACGGTGCATCGGGGTCGGGTCGGGTCGAAAGGGGGGGTGGGACGGGTAGTATGGGCTGGGCTGGAGGGGATAGGGAGGTTGTGTGGGCTGTGAAGAATGGGTGTGTTGGTGTGACTGGGGGGAGACTGAGGCGGAGGGGAGCGATGCTGGTGTTGATTGGGACGGGGGCGGCGAGTCGTGTTGCAACGTAGCCGGCCGTCTCCGGTGCTGTGAGGGAGAGTCTTGGAGGAGATCAGAGACATTCATGGTGGACAGAAAAAAGAAAAAAGAAAAAAAGAAAAAAGAAAAGAAAAAAAAAAAGAAAGAGGATGGCGAGGTCGTTCGAAGATGAGAGTGGAAAGAAGAGGAACTAAAAGTGTGAGTAAAAGGAAAGGCTGCGAGCAAAAATCAGGTTCATTTCAATTAGATTCACATCTCACGATCGAGATCTGCATCCCCACGTGGTTAGATCGAGATCAAAAGGCACTGGTGATCGCCCAATTAGGACACTACCTGCAACTTCACGCATAAGCTGCGCATTACTCGCCTCCCTCTCCGCCGTACTTTCATCGCCGTCACACTAGATACGTCACCATCACCTAATATGGATACTCTTCCCCATTCCCTGTTTTGCCGCTTCGCCCGGAAACGCCCCGGAGAACGCCGCCGCATCGTGGGACTCTCCTGCCACAATCACTTCTTGTTCCACGTACACCATGACCGAAGTGCCATTCACGATATCCGTCGCTGACGACAAGCTCGATCTGCTCCGCAGAAAACTCGAACTCGCTACGTTCCCCGACGAGCTCGACGACGCAGCCTGGAAATACGGCGTACCTCTCGCCGACATCAAGAGGCTAATCGGACGATGGAAGAGCGGCTACGACTGGCGCAAACATGAAAAGGAACTCAACGACGAGCTACCCATGTTCACGCGAGACATCGACGTCGACAACTTTGGGACGCTCAACATCCACTACGTGCACAAAAAGAGCACCGTCACGGATGCGATTCCCTTGCTCTATTGCCATGGGTGTATGTATGCGTTGTTAACCCGTGTTCGAGTCTCTCAACGGACCACCTAGGGCCCGGATCTTTCCACGAGGCCCGCAAGTTACTGCCTCTTTTGACCGCTTCGTCCCCCGATCACGCCAGCTTCCATGTAGTAGCACTCAGTTTACCTGGGTATGGGTTCTCCGAGGCTCCCCGAAAGCAAGGCTTCGCAATCGAACAGTATGCCGAGGTATGTTCTCGTCATAAATCGTGCGTCAGTCGTTCATTTCTACCCATAGGTTGCCCACAAATTGATGCTGTCATTGGGTTACGACAAGTATGGTAAGTTCACGTCACATCAAAGATCTTTCAACACCTGATCGTATTTTTGTAGTCACACAGGGCGGGGATTGGGGATACATTGTATGTCATCACGACTTTCTGTTACAGACTATTCACCTACATCAGATCACGCGCTACATGGCTGCGGAATATGGTGGAAAATACGTCAAGGCTTGGCACACAAACATGCTACTGTGAGCTCTATCCATTGCTTAATCAGTAACGACAACCAACAGAAATTTCAGTGGCTTCCCCCCCATCTCCCTTAAAGGAACCATTGTCGTTCCTCGTATTCTTAGCTACCCCTTGGACTGCAAAAGAGAAAGAGGGTCTGGCACGTACCCAATGGTTCCAGAAGCAAGGCAGCGGTTACCTTGCAGAACAAAGCACCCAACCCCAGACCCTTGGTTACTCGTTGGTAGACAGTCCCGTCGGGCTGCTCGCTTGGATCTACGAAAAACTGCACAATTGGACAGACAACTATCCTTGGGAAGATGACGAAAGTGAGTCATGTAGTACAGGTCATGCTCAGTCACGAAGTTGACACTGGACAGTTCTCACCTGGATATCCATCTACTGGTTCTCGCGTGCTGGCCCGGCTGCCTCCCTCAGAATTTATTTCGAGTTTTTAAAAGGTCGATCGATTTCCGAGTCATCGGCGTCATTCCCGTCTCCGAAAATTCCAATGGGTTTTTCGCTCTTTCCCAAGGAATTGCTTATCGTCCCAAAGGCGTACGTTTCTTTGCCCTCTTCACTGGTTTCCTCATGTATTTCTTGTTGCAGTTGGATTCGACGAGGCAATCGGGTCGTAGCTGAATTCGAACATGACGCGGGAGGACACTTCCCGGCGCACGAAAAGCCACACGATCTGGTGAACGATCTGCGCAAGATGTTTGGAAAGGGAGGCGGGGCCTATGGCGTTGTCCCCGAAAAGGACGGGTATGCTTGAACGTTCCCCATTGCTCGACATCCACATCGCTGTCTGTTTGTAATATTATATCTATGAGCTGAGATACCAGATCTGATTTCTGCATGGTGGGGAACTACGTGATCCGACATATGAGATCGATACCACAGCCAGTACGAGATTGCCGAAAGCCCGGGGTTCATAACCACAGTCTCTTGAGTGGTTCCCGACTTTCAAGCCTGGTCTGAAAGCAGGTGTGCACGATGAGTATATTGTCAGTGGGTTGTTTCTTCCAGACTCTGTCCTCGCTCTCCTTTGTCTTGGTTGATTCATCCTTGGCCTTCAAACGGCGCAGGAGAAAGCAAACATAGTCTTTCCCTCCCTCGAGTTTACCAACCTCCTCCGGTTCCTCGGTTGCACGATAGTTCAGGATCCCAATCGCCCATTCGTCCTCTTCAATCCCAAGATCCTCGACGGAAATCCGGATCTCAATCGGCATAAAGTCCGGACGATCACTACCGAGAGTATGACTGACAGCGAACTCGTAGTGGTCTGCTTTACCCGTGGATTGTAGATCTCCGATGGCGATCATCAACACCAAGTGTAAACCCCTGCGAGACAGGGTGAACGAGGTGTCTCCGTGGACCTTTGTTGTACTCTCGACGGGGAACCCGTCCGTGTGGATCTCCTGGTAACACTCGGGCGAGCGAGCGATGGCTTTCGTCCGGCCGTACGAGGACGGCGTTCCTGCCCATGCAAAGATCCCCCATTCATCGCATCTCTGGATGATGACCTCCATCAATCGATAGAATGCCCAGTCACCCTCCCCGTAGGCGATCGAGAGGTTGACATCAAAGATACCGACGAGGCAATACGAGATATCTTCGACGCGCGTCGTCTGCCGCTTGGATGCCCAGTACATCCTCTGCCGAATGTTCCTTGTCCCAGGTTCGAAAGAGGTGAGGTCGTCGAGGGGTATGTTGGTGATGCGGGATACAAGGTTCATGAGAGAGAGGTCCTCCTTGTCGTTGGGTATATCGGAGAGCTTCTCCCAGTTTTTGCCATAAAACTTGATCATCTTGGGTGCGAGAAGCTCCTGCAGCGTCCATCCTCGCATAAACCACTCGTCGTCTTTCAACTCTGAGACGTTCAATGTCCCGGCAAGGTGGACGATGCAGATGTGTGCCTGGCGATACCATCGAAACATGGACCTGATCGCCTCGTCGAGCTCTGCGCTGCTGCTCTTATTGATGCAGCACGTATCAGACCATGCCAGCTTACACCCAAACTGCTCGGCTTTCCGGCAAAACTCCATAAGCTTCTCGAAGCCCTTCCCGGAGCCGTGGGGGTTCGACGACATCTCCTGGAACGAGGGCTCTCCTTCCTCGTACCATCTATGAGAGAGGATGGCGTACTTGAGAAGCCTTTTGAGATCATCGTGGATAGCCTTCTTTTTCACCGACAAAGTATATTTCTCGTCGATGTGAAGCAGATCCTTTTTGAAGAGCGAGGAGATGGACGATCCTGAGATTACCTCGATGGTGAAGGAGTTTCCTGACGCGCGGATGTAAATCAAGTTACGGGGCAAGTGGTTAAAGATGAATTCGTCAAAGATGGCCTGAAAGGTGTGTATGAACATGCGTTGCATTATCTCCCCGAGTCAGTAATTGTGCACTTGCCCGATTCTTGAACTGGAGCGATTGCGCGGGACTCATGCCACTGGATGCTAGCGCTCAGCTGGGGGTAAAATCGATGGGGAGATCGGTTCCGTTTGGGCGTAGGGCACTGCCTGTGACCTCATGTCCATTGATAATCACTGCAGCACACTTGGTTGCAATTAGTACTACGGATCTATACTCAATCAGTGTGTCTTGCCGCGAGAGAGAATCCGCAAACACAAAACCTCCTGATAGCAGCTTCGTTGGCATCGGACCAGAAAGTTACACGTTAACACTGGTCATGTGGCTGACATGGATGGCGACGTGTTGCTAAGGTCGGCCCCGCTCGGTGGGGTATGGCGCTCCGTTGCCGCCTGAGCATTGTGACGAATGCTATTCCCTTGCTCTTCTGCCACGGATGTAGTGGAAAGATTCCAATCGTCACCTTGTAGTTGGGTTGTCGTTGCCGGATTCGATGATGAGAGTGGGGGGCACTTTGCTTCGCCGCCAAAAGTATTTGCGGATGATCTGCATAGCATGTTGGAGGTGCCTACGGTGTTGTCCGAGCGTTTGTCTTTCCGTATTATGCATGTGTTTTGAACATCCCCCAAGCTTTGTGAAATTTCCAAGTTCGCTCCGCCCCGCGACTGTCTCACGGACGTGGCAGAGCTTCGACTCATTGTGCGGGGATTCGACGCGGTCCATCTGGACCACTGCGCTGCTCTCTCATTTTTTCTTCTCTCATTTTTCGGTCCTCCCGGTTGTGCATGAATACAAACTAACTACCGGCCGCATTTCCGAATTCCTAATCCTCCTGCAATGGACCCACCTCTGCTTGCCAATGTCGCCGCAACGATCGCCGTTCTAATACCAACCGTGAGTCTAGCCGTTCCCTTCTCTCTCGCACATTTATATGATGAGAACCCATTTCATCCTTGTTCTTCGAGCCACGAGTCGTCTCTCAGAGGCGCTGCGTCGTGGCGAAGACGACACACCACTGGGTTAAAGGGTGCTACCATGCACCCCGGTCGTCTGACTTGTTCCCCACTCTTTCGAAACGTACCCACAACGCTCGCGTCTGATCAGTCCTAGTTTTACCTAGCCCTCGTCTTCCTCTCGCCATCCCCCATCGTGACGCGGCCATCGGAGAAGACCTACCGCTCACACACGTCCCCAACGACACCCCTCCCGCTCCCCTCTCTCTCCGACAAAGGGTCGCTCGATCTGAGCGTCGTCATTCCAGCCTACAACGAAACGGCGCGTCTCCCCGCCATGCTCGACACCACCCTCGCACACCTCCGCGCCTCCACATCCACATCCACCAAGGGACACCACCGACGCACACACGAACTCCTCATCGTCGACGACGGCTCCAAGGACGGCACGTCCGCGCTCGCGCTCAAACTCGCCGCTCAGAACCCCACGATCGACATCCGCGTCATCACGCTCGAGAAGAACCTCGGCAAAGGTGGGACGGTAAGACACGGGATGCTCCACGCGCGCGGTCACCGTCTCTTGATGGTCGACGCAGACGGCGCCAGTCGGTTTGAAGATTTGGAGGTGTTGTGGAAGGCGATGGACGCGTTGGCGCCAGAGAACGAGCCTGCGGTCGTCGTGGGCAGCAGAGCGCACCTCGTCAAGACGGAGGCGGTCGTCAAAGTATGTGTGGCCTCGTTGTTTCATGTCTGGTTGCCTTTATTGACGTACGTGTCGGCAGCGCTCGCTCGTTCGAAACATCCTCATGTACGGACTTCATACCATCCTCCGCATAGTCGGCGTTGGACATATCCGTGACACCCAATGCGGATTCAAGCTGTTCACGCGGCGCGCTGCACAACAGATATTCCCCGCTCAGCACCTTGCAACGTGGATATTTGACGTCGAGCTTCTCTTGCTCGCCAAACAACTCGGCATTCCCGTTGCAGAGGTACCCGTCGAATGGCACGAAGTGGCAGGAAGCAAGCTCAATGTCGTCAAGGACTCGCTTCAGATGCTGCGAGATCTCCTGGTACTCAGAGGGAAACCAACTGGTAGGACGATGGAAAGTCACTCCTTTGCAATAAAAGGTGTACGAGATACCGTTAAGTAATTTAATGGATGCGACGTCGAGTGGAAAATTTTCGGTCCAAAAAAGAAAAAAAAACGGTCAAAACATTCACTCCATCTAGCATCCTCCACACCTTCTATCACTGTCAACATGCATCTCTCCTTGAGTAAATAAAAGAAAAGACCGTAATTTTACATACGTGCAACATTAATCTTAGATGTGGCAAATGGGTGTGGTTCGTGAAACAGCGTCTGTCAAAAGGGAATATTGGCATTGATCTCGTCAAGTAACTCTTGAGCAATCTTGGCATTCGACACCTAGATCATGATCAGTCAAACGAACTGGGCTACGAAGCGCGTAGTGAGCATACCCGGAGATTATAGTGCACGGTTTTGTTATGTTCGATAACGCTGAACCGTAAATATCGCGGGTCTTGCGCCAGGAAACACTTCATTCCCTGGAATAGCGGTACATTCAACAACAATGTGTAAACAGCTTCTTTTCGCATTACTAGAAAAGAATGCTCCACTTAGCACGCGAACGAGCTCTCGGGAAAGCACCAACCAAGGCGGGCTCCGCTTCCGTCCGCTCGGCGAACGTTGAGCCTCAGCTGGCCAACTCCCCGCTCTTTCCACTGATTTTGTGAACAAAGCGCATAGAGCTTGCCGCGAATATGAAGAAGTGTTTCTTCTTCCTCTTCACCAGTGATCACTGAACACACTCAACATTTCGCACATGTATCAGGAGGATCTGAACTTGCCTTCTTGTTCCGTCAATTTCTCCTTCTCTTCTTCACTCTGTTCTTCATCGCCATCTTTGCTTGCCCGCAATCGTTCACCAAACGTCGATGGTGCGCGTTCACTTTCTTCCCTATCCTCTTCTTCACCACTCCTACTCCCTTCTCTATTTCCGAGTACACTAAACGCCGACCTTTCCATGCGCTCCAACGAGCTCCCTGAAGAACCCCCGTTCGGTGACTCTGCTCTTGCACGCTTCGGATGTGGTGCCAAAAACGTATGCGCGCCTACACCTGCATACGTGGTAAACGCACTCGCATTCATACCCATCGTCCGTCGCGTCGGAGATTTGCTCCGTCCAAGTATGCTGCTCTTCCCATTATTATTTCCCAATGGTGATTTGGACCTTGCAGGCGAAAATGGAGAAGCGGATGCAAACGGGGAAGCGGTCCCGGCAAACGCTTCGAATCCTGTCCGTTTGGTGGCGGTGCTTGGAGTGGTGGTTTGTTGTGAAGAAGTCTGAAATGGTGCAAACGCCGCGAATGACGATTGGCTAAATGGGGATGTAAAAGGGGCATGGATGGGTGTGGTATCAAGTGGCAATGAAATGAGCTTTGTAGACGAGGACGTAGCCAATTTTTGATTGTTAGATGGAGCGCTCGAGAAGACATTCTGTCCTTTGACAGAGGCAAACGGGGACGCAGCAGAAGCGTACGACATGAACCCACCCTGCAAAGAATTGAGTGGACACGACATGGCGCCATAGAACAAGATACCCACGAGTTTCGGTGCGGGGGTCTCTGGGGCAGGAGCTGGCGCTGGCGGTGATCCTTCGTTTTGCTCGGGTGGCGGCGACGGTCGCTTCGAGACACGTGGATTATCATCCTTGTCTGCGTCGTCCCTAGGCCGCTTCGCGGTTTCGGTCGTCGACGAGATCGTCGACGGCCCACTGTCTGGCCCTGCACTGGTCGCACGGTCTGCTAGTTTACGTTTGAGGCCCTTATCGGGTTCGCCACCGTCCGACTCAGAGGCACTCCGGGTATGTGGGAGACTAGAAGCAATATCTCGCGCCTCCTCCGCCTCTTCGGTGGCATCTTCGACGGGAGCGAACGAGCTAGATGGTGCTGGCATAGATTGGAATGCGCAGACCACCCGTGTCGCTTCGGTGTTCCTTTGCGTCTCATCCGCATCCTGGGACGGCGCGATGTCCGGCTGCGCGCCGGGTGCAGTCTCTTGTTGAGAATCCAAACTCTGTTGCCACTTGATGTCTTCCACGCCTTGACTGATTTGCCGGACCTTGACATCGTGCAGTGGCGAGACGCTGAGCACAGGTGAATGTGGGTGCGACGGGGTCCGAGAGCGCGACTGGCTCTGGGCGTCCAGTATGTCCTCTTCGAGTGTGGTGTCGAGATGTACCCGACCCTTCTTTGCAGGCGATTTCACGTCGAGTGCGTGCTAGTATGGGAATTGGAAAGGGCGTGTTGGGGTTGAATTTACGTCAATGATGCGCCAAGGTGTAAGGGGAGACGAATACGTACAGTACTGGTGGCAGTCCTGGGTGTAGCTGGCTCGAGAGAAACCTCTCGTTCCCGTTTTCCTGGAGAGGGTTTGTTCTGTTCGGATAGATGTACATATGTAGTTTGGAATCGGATGCACGATGAGTCAAGGTGGCCCGTTTTGATAAAGCAAGGCCGTACTGCAGCCGGATAAACGCACCTGTACAGTCGTTTGCGTCGGGCGAGGGGGACGGCGAGGGTGGACAGGGCTTGCGGTCGTTGCAGACGGTGGCCAGGGCCTCGTCGACGGTGTCAGCCATTGTGCGCCTGTGGTCTGTGCGCTGTGAATGTTGTGGTGTTCTTGGAAAGCGGGAACAACAGGCGCAGCTGACAGGCAGGGGAATGCACTCGGCACAACCCGATTACAACAAAAAGAGCCGGTCAAGATTCTCATTTCGAGCCACTTGCGTACAAAATAATGATACAAGTCTACGTCTCAAAACCCTTCTTGCCGCCGTCGCTCGTCTGCAATGGTCAACATCTGCACGAGACTTGGCTCAAAAACCGGTTTGGTCAAGACACTGGGAACCCCGTCAGCGCGTGCGTGCGGAATCGTGGACAATTCTCACTGATCCACGCCTGCCTCAAAGTACTCTTTCTGGTCCCCGATAAGTGCATTCCCTGAGCCATCTCAGTATCACGCCAGGCATCCAAGCAGCAAGCGCCTTACCGGTCACGCCGACGACAAAGTCGCGCCGGCCCATCTCCCGGAGCTTCGCCACCACCTCTAATCCAGACATGATCGGCATCTGGTTATCTAGGAATACGACATCGTAGCAACAGGGTGCCGATGCGTCGTCGTCCTGCCCCGGATCCTCAGAGAGTGATCCAGATGGAGGGTCTTCACTGACCCACCTGTCGCTGCCTGAACGTCCTCCCTATGATCATCTCGAGAGCGATCTCCCCATTCTCTGCCGTTGAGACGTGACAGCCCAGTCTCGAAAGTGTCCGCGACATAATTGTTCGCGTTAACCGGTCATCGTCTACCACGAGCACGATCATAGGCGGCTCAAATACAGTGGATGACTCCCTCCACAATGCGGGTGCCGGTGTTCCCTGGACAGGAGATTTCAGCGAGCTTGCAGCGGGTTCCACAGAAAGAGGCGGTATAGAGGTCGCCGCGAATAACGCATCCGTAGATTCAGAATCAGGAGTTGGCAATGGACTCCGATTCTTTTGGACAAGCCCCTTGGAGTTCCCTTCCACTATATTGGGGGTACTGCCTGCTAGAGAACTCTCCGCAAGAGGATGGGAACCCTCATAACCCGATACAGTGGATGTCCCAGCTGCCGTGGAAGGCAATGGAGGGCCAAGCTGTGTTCCAGACGAGAGCTCCCCGATGGTTCTCGTGAGCACATGTGGTTCTGACTCGTCGCTTGCATTCGGCAACTTCAACTCCACCAAGCCTCCTACACGAAAAATATCAGTGGAAGGATGCAAGAAAACGGGGTGTGTGCATGCCCTGATCCATAAGCGACTCCATTGCATTGGGAATTGATGCCGGTCGCGGGGATCGGTTCTGGAGCAAGTCGATCGATAACGGTCCCTCTAGATCAGATGGGTGCCTCTCGCTCAACCCAGACTCAGGGTCTGGCAGGTCCACAACTTTGACACCCACACCCAATGCTATTTCGCAATTCCCATGACGAAACGGTACCGCGATACCATTAATAACGGGACGAGAGGGCATATGAGGTCTTGATGACGAGACGGAGATGAAGTATGGTACATACGCAATTCAACCCAAAATGTCGATCCGTGCCCAAGTTTTGAGCGCACTCCCAAACGCCCACCACTCAATTTCACGATTTGCCGTACGAGAGCCAACCCCAATCCTGTACCTTTCCCACCTTGTTGTCGCCCCTGTTCGGTTTGATTGAATGCGGCTATACAAATGAGTAGGTGGGAAGCTGTTACAAAAATGGCTCAGATGCAAGGACTCACTAAACAACTTCCCCTGTGTAATCTCGCGAGGCGGGTATTCCATTGCCTGTATCACTGACCTCGATGCGCACGACTATTCTTTTCAGGGGGCTCTTGTGCTGTACCGTGGGGTTGTCAGCGGTTTCTTGGTCGTTTGAATCGCTGACAGGGAAAGTGGATATTGGAAACTCTCCGTTCCCGGGAGTCACCAAGACCTCTTCAATGACATCCTCTAGTTCTGCTTGGGGTCGTGGAACATGTCTTGGTTCAGGGTGAGGATGGGCGGGAAATACGAGACGGGTCGTGCAGGTGACACGACCACCCGCAGGAGTGAACTTGCACGCGTTACTATCGTTGCACCGTCAGGTGAGATCCTTCGGAGAACTCCAATCCCTCACCTAGCGAGGTTGTTGATGATCTGGCGGAGTCGTATGGCGTCCCCGAGGACCACCCCATCTTCCACATCAGTCATAGTTCTTGGATCTTCCCCTGCAGCTTCACAAGCTGCACAGCGTGCGACCTGCAAACTCAGATGATGGTTCAAAACAACATGCGTACCACCTACCTCATCAATTGCCTTGTCTAAATGTGTCACTAATTCAAGATTGCGTGCATCGGTGGCCATCCGTAACGGTATGAAGAGGGTTCGTATCATTGCATGGAATGCATATGGTTTGGATAAGATCTCAAAGCGCCCACTATCCATGCGATTGCTGATAGGGTGTTAATGCTGATTTATGAAAAGTCTAAGGGGAACTTACAAGTCAAGCATATCGTTGAGCACTTTACAGATGTTAATCAGGGGAGATGAAAGGTTCGTAAGAAAACCAACCTTTGGACATCATCACCAAGCTACCTCCAAGTGCCATGAACTCGATTTCTTGCGCCTTGGATACTGCACCGGACGCTTCCATGTTTTGAACCGCCAAGACTGCCACAGGTAAAAGGTTAGTGGGGATGTGGATAGTTTTCGGTAGTACGCACGCGCTGTGTTTAGAGGTACCCGGACCTGTACTAGCTACAATATGAATTATAGGACTCTTCACGGTCAAAGTAGTACTCATCATGAAAGACATAGCTGTGATCCGCAGTCAGCTACACAGATAAAGACACGATGAAATGGAAATTTTACGATGTAAGTCGACGCTTCGAGTCCGCTTCTTTGCGTTCATTGATCTGTGCCTTCTGTGTTTCTTTGAATTGAATCTTGAGTTGTTCGCGGAGAATGAAGAGTCTCCTCTCGGACTGCGAGCCTATCAGTGCGCTAGGCTAACGAACGCGAATGAAGTCCACTTACGTTTTCGTGCATGTAATGGACAAAGAGAAGAAAAATGTGGTATAGGAGGAAATTCAAGAGGTCTTCCTTGACGTATTGAAGTTTACCCTTCCACATGGATGAAATCACGCACTCCGAACCCAGATTGGGCGATATGGCAAGATCAATACAGATGCACTGGCACGACACCGTATGAGGAAGGAATGTGAGGGTGTCCCAATTTCCACTTACACGATAAAGAATGTCAAAGATCCGATGAGTGCGGCCATCCTGCTTGTCATTAATCCAAATAATGCAATCGTTTGTAAAGCCGAGGTGTAGCTGGTTGGATCGTCAACTCGTTGAAAAGCACAGAATAGGAAAGTCGTACTAAAACATGCCAAGAAAGTCTTTCGTGCCAATGTCAAAAACGTGGACAGGGCTATAGAAGCCACACAAGTACCTTAGAACAGACGATGTCAGGCACAATTGAGATTCGAAGAAGTTGGTGGTACAAACATGGAGAGAAGCTCATACAAGCCCCTGAAAATTGCTTGATATGCACTGATAAGCTGAATGAGAATCACTGACCAACACCAAGTCGCACAGCCCACAAGTATTTGGTATGGGATTTGGCGATCTCGAGGAAAGTCGAGCATGACAAGTACCAGCAATGGGAGTGTCAAAGCGGGAGTGAGCTACCTTGATGTCAGCATTCACTAGGGTGAACAAGAAGGTTTACTGACACCCCATAACCATATTTTGTCGAAGATAGTGATTGGACTGGCGATGGTGCAAGCACCGATGACCCAGTTTACGAGGAGGAAGAGAGAGGACCAAAATACCAATGACTGGGAGCAACTGAAGGGGGTATTTGAAAAGAGGGAAAAGAGAGACATACCTTTTTAATAAACCAGTGCTCTTTGTGAAACCTCCGCTCGGTTCTGTCGTCGAGAAAACGAACGCTAAAGAATTTGACGGTGGCAGGCCATGCTTCCCAGCGAAGCGACCAGAGTAAGACGGAGAGGAAATTGCCGTCGTCTGGCATTGGAGTCGCGTCACGACCAAGACTTGTGCCAATCTGAGCATGGCTGTCAGAAGATCTTGTGTGTCCGCGTTCGGAGGGCTGATCGAGGGAACCTCTGAGGTCCTCTGTCCAATCTCTGTCAACGACGATCTCGTCCACCTCGTCTCCCTGGATGCCGTCGTCGACGCGCTGGCGAGCTTGATTGCTCTCGAAGGAGCTGTCGGCAACTGCGGAGGAGTCGGAGGGGAAGTCTGCGCCTATCCGCGTAGTGAAGCGGGCCCAATGGACTTTGAGACCAGCGAACCTGGCGGTCTTTATTTTCCTGCGGCGCGAGGAGGCCGGTGGACCCGCGAGTGCGACAGGGACGGGGAGTTGGAGAAAGTCGCGGGGAAGGGAGGTGACGGAAGGTACGTCAAGAAGGCCAGGCATCGCGGGAGGATGAGGGGAGCACATCAAGGGGGAACGGAGGGCGACATTCGGGAGGAGGGATAAGGCGGGCGATCGCGGGTGCTGCAGATGGAAGTTGTAATGTATTGTGGGTCCATCCAAGCGCACTAGTGTCCTTGTCCTCCCGCCGGCACAAATTCAGGCTGCCGGATTCAGCCTCCGAACCACCTCGACCGTAACCACGCCTCGAAAATGGCAGCCGACCCTATTTGATTTGCCTCACAGTTAAGATTATAAGCCCGGCCGAGCTCGGCTTTCACATTCGCGCTCCGTCGGAGTTTCATTCTTCCACGGCATTCTGCCTTTCTCGTATCACACCTTCTCCACCTTGTCTCCTCCGTCATACGCCTCGTCCTGCTCGTAGTTACACATTCCCCTCCAGGTACGCAAAAAATATGCTTCACCTCGCATCATGGAGTGACCTCTGCCTGCTCAACACTTCGGTAGATTTTTTGCTCCCCATCTCCCCATACCGCCTATGGTAATGCACATCGCCCTCAAGAGCGGCGACAAGGTCAAAGTCAACGGTAAAAATCAGCTCTCCTTTTCGTCTCCTCTTATCAATAGGAATGTTATTTTCAGACCATGTGTACTGTTCCCCTCCTTGGTCAGTCCGGGACGGCACCCCTTACTCTGTGGCACGCATCATGGAGTTCCTTCCCCCGGAAGGAATTGCGAAAGGTAAAGGAAAGGGAAAGGAAATATATACTCGTGTTCGCCTCGCCTGGTACTATCGTCCAAGCGACGTTAGCGATCGCCCCGTCGCCGATTCCCGCCTTCTCTTAGCTGCCATATATTCGGAAGTGTGCGACATCAACCAACTTCGGTCCAAATGCTTCGTCATTCACAGGGATAAAATAACTGACCTGGCTGGTTGGAAGAAACGCCCAGACAGATTTTATTTCAATCGTCTATTTGACCCTTACATCAAGAAGGAATTCGAAGTCATCCAGGCAACAGACGTTCGAAACCGTACGTATCCACAAAAGTCACGTGTTTTCGACTCTGCCTCATCCATCTGCGCAGTACCCAATCACATACGACAGGTCTTGCTCTCCAGATATGAATATGTGGTCGCGGAGAAAGATGTCGTTCCCGACCTCACAGATACCCTTCGTCTATGTGCCACATGCAGCCAGTGGTGTGCCAAGTATGTGGCTGTCTCCACACTATCACGCACGGATCTTATTGACTCCGTGCATTAATTAAGCCCCGATACGGTGGGATGTGATAGATGCAAAAACTTCTTTCACATGGGCTGCGTTCAGCCACCCCTCCTCGCAAAGCCGTCGCGTGGTTACGGTTGGACGTGTGCGCCTTGTTCGAAACGACACGAAGAAGAAGTCGATAGTCATGAAGTCCGTCATCCGACACCAGTAACGAAACCCAAGTCAAACGCGCCAGCGCCTCGGGGCCGCGGCCGCCCACGAAAGGACCGAACCCTGGCAGAAAAGGAGGAAAGCGTGGACATCAAATACTTCAAAATGTGGCCGTTCCGATATTTTGGGTGAGTGGCTATTTTGGACCTTTATTCCCTAAGTCAAACACATGGCTAACGGCAATCGCCCAAGGCAATACACTGTTGCGGAGGACACGCTTGGTAAGCGTAAAAATTACTATTTATGGAAAAGGTTATATATGGATCGTAGATCCCGACGACCTCATCTTCCCTCGCGCGGCGACCCGTGTCGGGCCAAAGTATCAGGCTGTGATCCCACCTCTCAGCGCTATAGCCTCGTCAGCCAGTGACGATGTTTTCCCACCAAAAAACGTCGTGGACGGTGAACAAAGAGGCAGCGACAATACCGCCGAGGTACTGAGCATTATTAACAACCTAACGGACGAGGAAGGTGCGCATATATGTGACATGCTGTTAGGTAATTCCGACTGACTCTCATCCAGTCGCAGAACGTAAGTGACTTGGTATTTTGCCGAGTTCTCTTCATTAATCGTTTTGTCTGTAAAGTTGAGGAGTGGAAATCTGCTCTGACCAGGAGGAGCGAGGATCTACACAGTGTAGATTGGCTCATTGAGGCGTTGCGCCGCTTCTCACAGGCACATTTGATGAACAGAGGGTGGTCCACCGTGGACATGAGTGTCCCCGCTCGTACCGAGAAGGTAACCATCATATATTCGCTTACGCTGAGTCACCTTGATCAAACTTTACCTTGTTTCCCCCCCTCACGCCCCTCACAGTGGAAGAAGGGGGAAACTAGATATATTGATAGAGAATGGACGGCAGAAGAGGTCGCTGCATTTGAGGATGGGATTCTGCTTCACGGTCCTGAACTCCGAGCGGTACGTGACGAAGTGGGTACGCGGACAGTGCCGGAGGTCGTCAAATTTTACGGCCGCTGGAAAAAGTATGTCTCCAGTTTGCGGTGCCGTTCTATTTTTTTCATACTCGATCTTAGCTCTAAGCTAAAGGAGGAACATATGCGCGCTCGTGAGCGTGCCGCAGTCGTCAAAGAAGACGAGGAAGAGGAGCAAGTCGTAGATGTGCCCATGTCTGACGATGAAGGATCTATCATCCGCGGATCAGCCAAGGCAAATAGTAGCTGTGGCGCTTGCCGAACACGCGAATCCGATACCTGGTGGCGGGCCCCCAAGGGTCTTGCCACCGACATCCTTTGTGACACCTGCGGCACGAATTGGAGGAAATATGCCGACTTGAATATCCGACCCGTTCGCGAGGAGATCTTGCCCCCAGGGAGGAAGGGTGCAGAGAAACGCGAAGGCACGCCGTTGAGTGCTCCGAATGCGAAGCGGCTCAAGGTATGATTTTTGGTCCAGCGCTTTCGCTCCCTTGATTAATTTAATTTTGGACAGACATCTATCACGACGAATGGCACACCTCCACCTGTCACACCCGCTGCAGCTCAATTACGTTGTCTGGCGTGTCAAAAGAATGGACCCATGGGTCGAGTCCTCAAGTGTAGCCAATGTCATTTCCGAGTACATGCGGGTAAATACATCATGAGTTCTGGCGGATAATGAATACTCATACGTCTGCTAAGGAGCATGTGGCGTCTCTGTAGACAAGCACGCTGTAGAATCATGGCTATGTGATCTGTGCGACAACGAGAAAACTCTGGAAGCATCCTTGGCAAGTAACCTCTCTTTGACCTTTTTATTTTCCCTACCTTACTTCAGGTCTACAGAATACCGGTTGTGTGCTCTGTCCACGCAGGAAATCGAAGATATCAACGAAGGAAACGGGTTCATTTTTGCGTGCTGCGAAACCCACAGAAGGCCAAGGATGGGTCCATGTCCTGTGTGCCGTATTCTCTCCCGAGGTAACTTTCTCCGATGTTATGCACCTACGGTTGGTGGAAGGTATCAGTACTATCCCTCGTGCCCGTTGGTCGGCGGTACGTACCTCTAGATTCCCGTGATAGCCATTCTTACATGCCATAGCGGTGCACTTTGTGCGGTGAGGTGGGCGGTGCTATCATTCGATGCAGCGATTGCATTCGAGAATACCATATTTCTTGCGCTTGGAGGAACGGTCATCGATTTGGTTTCGAGATGCAACCTGCAAGTTGTTGTCTCCTTTCTTCGCTATTCCCACGCTTACACAACCGTGGCCTCCATCCAGGTTCGGAATCACCGTCGTGACGGCATCGCGACCACGTTCAAAGGCGACACGGGCAACATGGCCCCCATCGTTTGTTGTCAAGAGCACGACGCAAGCAAACGCGTGCTGTTCGACATGTGTGAGACAGACGAGACTGGCGAGGTGATGCCCCTGAACGATTTTCATTTACTTGAGACCTGCTGACCCTTTGCTCTTTGTATTTTTTTCCCCCTCGCCCTCGCCCTCGCCCTCGCACCTCCGCATACCGTCTCGTTTTCCCATGGCGTTCCAGACCGCGCTCCAAGTGTATTGTCGAACGTACAAACAAGCGCCCGTATCCCAAGCCCACGCTCTCCTCCGCAAAGCCCGCCGCCTCGACGCCCTTATCCACCCGCACCGCCTCGACGTTTTCGACGGTGCTCCCGAATCAGACCACGAATGTGCTGTCTGCACGACACACTACTCCCCGTGCTTTTATCAAAGCAGGTATTATCCCGATCGATGGCACTGTCACAGGTGTCATTGGTCGTTGCAGGCCGAGGTAGGGGGCCCGGCGTCGGTTGAGGAGTGGTCGGAACTTGTGTCGCCGCGCGCGTCGCGGGCGATGCAAGAGTGAAGACAGTGGACTCGGACAGAGCCTCGTTTGTCGCACGAATCAAATCTGTGCATTCTTGCTTAAACCTCGTCAGTTGTCTGAATATCTCTTCATCTTCGTCGGCCACACTTCCAGGAGCTTCTGGAAGCATTTCTGACGTGGACAAAGAGCAGGTAGATTGTTGAGTATAGCGAATACAATTTCACTGGTTTTCTGAAAATTTTCGATTTTTTTAATTTTCAAACGCCGGTTTGGCGACGCATCTCACATGGACATGGGAAGCGCCAACGTGTAGCAAATAAGCAGCACGGTCGTTTCGCGGGTCGTTCTTGTAGACTCTTAGTACTCTTGCACGGTGGTAAAGTGTCACATTTTTGAACCCAAGGTCGTATTACTACAGTAAACATTAAGTGGGATCAAAGGCCTTGAACCACTTTTGGGGACAAATCAAAGGTTATGATACACCTTCATAGTGACTGGAATAATCCTTGTCGCATCCGAGAGACTCCGGCGTGACCTCGCCAGTTGATGAGCTACACGAAGCCTTTTCACAACGGTACTTGTATTTCACTGTGCAGGAAATCTGGGGAACGGGATATCTATCTCTTTTTGGGACGCCCACGTCGAGGTAGAAATGGCTACTTCTGATTTCAAATCAATTGATGGGCGGCGAATCTGCGTGCAGTGGATGCGGGGCGGTGACCAGAAACTTTGTGGCCCCTCCCTGGCAGAACCTGGGGTCAGCGCGGGATGTCCATTCTGTCGGTCTCGTGCGATTGCGAGTATACCCGCCGTCGATGTATCTCCTCCTCGCGCGGCTGAGGTCACCGCTGGCGCACATTCTGGAGTGCCCAGCGGGTGGGAACGGGTTGACGAAGCGGTGACCCCGGGCCAGATATACACACAAACTCGAGTATCAGCTGGAATAACCGCAGGTCCCATGAGGTGTATATGCATGAGTCCTCGGGAAGTTCAACGTTCAACCCCGATTTGTGATTCTAGCATTGACAAAGAATACGGCAGTTCTTCCCGGCAGTCTGAAAGCTCCTCACGCACCTCACAGTTGCATGTCTGAGTAGGTTCGTCGGGTAATCAGATTGGCTGCCACTGACAATCCCACTCGGTCAGTCCAAGTCTTGAGCCTTCCAACAGAGCTCTGTTGCGCAAACCTCTATTTACGCCGACCGAAAAGGTTGAGCGTTTTCGCGAGATGAACTGGCACTTGGCAATTGCTAGAAACACGGGAGCGAGCTTGGAGAAATGACTTGGGACTGGAGGTCTGAGTCTACTACCTACATCAGCGTTTGCCCTTGATATAATCGATATGGTTGATGAGTCTGGCGAATCCCTGATCGAGCTGAGAAGGGAATTCGAGGGCTTGCTCGACGAACTTGAAGGCGCTATGATGAGTATAAATTCTATTGTGGAACACATCTGCCAATCAAACTCTCCAACCTTCCCCGTGGAATGATGGAAAGGTAAGGGTGATACGTACGATGGAGGCAGGGAGGTGTTTCTTGGTGTAGATACAGGGGGACTAGCCAGATCCAGTTCTGCGCGGAAAGTGTTGGGATAGTGTTCTCTCGAATTGACGGAGGTCCCGCCCATACTGAACCTCGCGTTGCCGCCACGTCACTCCTATTCCCTGCCCTGGTCTCCACCCCATCTTATTGAGGATACGTCCCCCTGCTGAATCCTTTGGTGAAGGTAACATGGCCTGTTCAAGCGCGAGAGTGATGGGGCTGACGTGGCACAAGTGAGCTAGGACAAATGCACAAGTCGAGAAATAATACACTCTTTATGTCTGTCGTCTACGCCAGTCTTACGGGCTCTCTCAGCCTGGTTACCTCCGAGGATTCCATTTCATCGTGTCCACCAACGAGCTTTTGGTCCGCACGGAGCTCGGTGAGATCTTCATCCATAAAGTCCTCGGGTCTCGCCGTCTGAGCCTTGGCACGATCCGATCGCGAGGAAACGAACGTCGAGGGTGTCCATCCTAAAGACGAATTCACATATTGATCGCTAAATAGACAATATGACCGGACCAACCTTCCTTTGAACCAACTGAGTTGAAGTACCCGGCAGAGAAACCCCCGGTGAAAGCACCGTGTAGTCTTCTTCGGCCTTTTTCATCTCTCACCTAGACAGCAAGACATCAGATGAATAGCCCACTGATGAGCAGCAACTGACTTCTTGCTTCCAAAGCGGTACGAATTCGCCCTTGTCTCTGGACTTCTTGAGGGGACAGAGGTGTGCCAATCCAGAGGAACTGTGAGCGGTACGAGGGCGGGGAAAGTGAGGAAATTACCAAGCAAAAGTTTTCATTTGCTCTCTTGCTCGAAGTATCGACACACCCAAATCACCGAGTTTCTGTTTGAGCTTTGCAAAGTTCATGATGGCAATCGACCATGTGAGTTGTGACAGTCCGAATTAAGCACACTTCAAATCAACATGATGTGAGAGCTCTTGCTGCGACTTTCATCATGGCTACTACTGTTCATATCTACCTGCACAGTCAACTTGAAGGTGCATCCACTGGCACCACCGAACACTGGATTCGGGCTCTTTCCATCCCGCGTGAAGATATTAAACGATTCACTCTTTACCCACTCAAATGGGTACGCTTCGCCACATTTACCGTTTGTGGCGCCAAGGGAGACCTCTCGGCTACTCCAGGAGGCGAGATCGTCGAGTATGACAATGTCTCATTCGAAAATCTCGAGCATAAATACTACTATACCCCCAACGGTAAGCTCATACTTCCTGCTCTATTGATATATTCTGACGATGTGTCGAGATAGACACGTACCATCTCACTGACTACCAGGCATTTAATGACGGAATCACGTCAAGTGTGGCTACTCCACGACGCACCAAGTTCCGCGAGGATATTCGCAGACGCGACAACAGTTGCGTTGTTACGGGGGAAGGGCCTGAATATTGCGATGCGACACATATTATACCTAACAGCAAAGGCAGCAACGTGTGTTCACTTGATCTTGGCAGGCCCTGGGCGATGCTTACCTTTTCGTTAGTATATCAATTATGTTGTTCGTGACCGCTCCAGTTTATACGAACAACTGCCATTCTCTCTTGATGATGATGTTGATATCAACTGCATCGAGAATGGAATACTTCTGCGCAAGGACCTACATCAAAAATTTGGCATGGCTGCAATTGGATTCCTCAAGGTATGCCCGGAAATGGATACACACTGTGTTCCCCCACAGTTGTCTCTGATATGTGCTATGTTCAGACACCAAATTTTGCAATGCTGCCCACCGATGTTCCGTGGATTGAGGAAGGTCCTATTCCACACAGCCGGACGACATTGCAGTATCATATAGAACCACATGCGGGACGAGGTTCTCTTCAGCAATGGGACATTCGAGCCGATTGGTCCCGTGATAAACTACCACCCCCACCCAGCATCCTGCTCGATTTCATGTATGGGGCTGCCGTCGTTAAGCGCTGGGTGTGCAATCCTTTGGGTGACGTGCTGCGGAAACGGTTTGAGGATGACTTCAGTAAAGTCCTGCCTGAAAATCCAAAACATTCCACTCCCGAAGACGATGAATCCAAAGTTGAGTCAGACTCAGATGATCTAGAGAACGACGACTCGGATTGGGGACCCTGGAAGGGCAAACAGAAAGGGAGAAAAACATGTTCATCAGATGCGCCAGCAGGCTTACTCGAAGCCATGGATACGGTCCTATATTTGTCAATGATGGTGAAGGGCACTACACCTCAATTGTTGGCTGCAGAATGGGAGAAACAGAACAAGGAGAAAGAACAACGTTCTCAAGAACATAGCTGTGAGAAGGTACAACAGTGGCTGAACTCAGATGCAACTGTGAGTGGTTTCAAATGCCTGTTTCCTGAGTGAAGGACTAATGATAAGTTGTTGGGTCGCAAGTGAGAGAAACGGACTTGTTTTCATCCACTTTGAACCATTACATATGGATGGGAATGTCGAACCAGATTCAAGACGCTACTCGACAGGAGCTGGGACTACTAGGACTAAGCTCATTATTGATCTCCAAACCGCTACTGAGAAAGCATACGTCCGCGTCGACCAGAATCGCTCACAACGATGGGGGTGGGTTGCGTACTGCGCTCCTATTGTCCGCAGTATAGTTGAAGAGGCACGAGGAACGACGGCGCATATTGACTTTTCAGTGGGTTGACGGGGTTTTGTATGATGGCTTGCGCAAAGAAACTTTGATGTACATGTATAAAGCAAGACTGGTGCGTGACACCTGGCACGATGGTTAGGTGACTACTTATCCGGGGAACTGACAGTCAGTGAAAGAACGCGACTTACGCCATAACAAAACGGCCCATGGATGGCACGGCGACTTCCAGGTCTTCTGAGGCAATAGTCGGCACGAGGGCAGTATGAGGAACTCGCGCACTTTACGGTCAAGTTCCATGATCGTCGCATAACTTCAGTGTTGTTGAGAATGCCAGTGGGAGCTGATAATGAGCGTCGCCGACTGGCACTCCCCTCCGGGTCAGTGTCACTGGAGTTTATGACCATCGAAGGTCGCATCGCAAACAAATGAAGATATTCCTGTTGAGGATGTTGCTGGTCTACTAGATCATCATCAGTATATCTATCGTCAAATGTGCTCCATCAGGGTGATAGACTCGGACACTCATTACCATGTTGCCTACTGAATCACATGAGGCACTCATCAAAGCAGCTATCCAAGGTACTTCTAGAGTCCGGGTTCAAAACATTTTGTATTAACTGTGACGCTCAAGCCAGAGAACATGCCTATTCACCATATTCCAATTTCCGTGTTGGGGCGGGATTGATATGTACGGATGGCACCATCTCCAAAGGCGCCAGCATCGACAACGCGTCGTACGGTGTGTACTCCCGTATCATTCCCCTGAACGCAATCGTTCAATGTCTCACTTTTCTCTTACCCCAACACCCTTACACGTTCTCTGTGTCCCCACCTCGTAGGTGCTTCGATATGCGCAGAACAGACGGCGATCGTGAACGCTATCGTAGGCATCTTTTTTCTCCCACTCAACTTTCTTCCTCGCTCAAATCCCACCCCATAACAGAGCGAAGGCAAAAAAGAGTTTAGCGCGCTCGCCATAGTGTCGTGAGTACGCACCCCATCCCGTCCTCGCTTCCACCCACCCGGACCTAACTCGTATGCTATGGGGGCTAGGGACGTCATTACCCCCATCTCACCATGCGGTACATGTCGCCAAGTAATCCGTGAATTCTGCCACATCGACATGCCCGTGTTGCTTGTGCCGGGGGATTACCCTCGCAGGGAGGATAATAGTGAAAACGTCGATGGAAATGGGGTGATCGAGGTGACTGTCGGGGAACTGTTACCTCAGAGCTTGGGGCCGGAGTTTTCAGTGAGAACGACTGGGTTTGCTTGGGGCAGGCAAGACTAGGATAGTCGATTGGATGGCGAGGCGAGTAGGATTTCGGAAATGAAAGTCGCGTTGGAACTTGGAAGTAATACGAGTACTGGTGGGGCCTGCACCATATCATATCCAAAGTGTCTTGGCCCGGGAAGAACGCGACCGTGAACTTGGGGTCCGGGTCTCCTGCCAGTGCAGCGAAGCGCACCCGAAGGGCGGGGTTGCAAGGTACATATGTGTTGCGGATTTGTCCGTTCACGTTCGTAGGACGCACCGGGTCTGTTGCTTTCTTTGGGTCAGCTTTTCTTTCTTGACACCGCCATTATGGTAACTTGGGTACATTTTACTTGTAAACTAGTTCAATTGGAAAAAAAAAAGAAAGAACAAAAGGAAGATAAGGGAGGGAAAAAATAAGATGCAGCATGATACAAGTGTCAAATGGCAAGGGTAGTACTGTATGTGAACAAAAAGAATGAAACCCGAAGCATCCAAATAAGCAAAAACTTGATAAATATCCGTAAGCAGGAGAGTGAAGGAGAATGTCATGCCGGTTCAGAGGACATGGCACGTCCTACGTCCTGATTCGCTTGTAATATAGTACGTATGCAGGGCGTCCCTGTGAGATGGTGAGCGATGTGTCTGAAATAGGAGAAAACAAGTACGTACCACTACCTCCTTGGAGTCTGTCGATGCTATTCGACTGTCATCGCAATAAAGCCATCCAGGCCCGGATGAAACAAACGCCGTGTCTACGAACCCATGAGCCGAGATGAACAAGACATACCGAGCGACGGAATAAGATACTCACAATGACCATTACTCAGACTACCAAAGTGGTTCGTGACGCCGTACAGATCGTACTTGTATGGCGGCGCCTGCACGCGCGGGTCACTGACTGCGCTCGCCGGTGTTGGTTTCCCCGCGTTCTTACGCATGTCTGGTGGGAGTGGAGATGGCATGTAATTGGTGAGGTCGAGGCTTTTGATAGGGAAATCCACGACCGTTTCGATCTTGTCTGTGAAAGGTCCCTTGACAGAGAAGCGCTTCAGGTGGATCAATAGAACGGCAGGTAAGCGCGAGAGTGAGAGAATCTTTGTGGCACTCCGTAATGCTTTGCATTTTGGACAATGCCTGAGACGGGTCAGGGGGTGAGATCGTTACAGGACTGGTAGGCAATGCGCATACCATGCTTCTGATTTCTCAAGTACTTCCTCCTTAACAAATGCGTCCAAACATGAGTACAAGGAAACCTTTGACGGACCCTTGATGGAAGGTATCGGCAAGGACAAATACATGAATGAGTTATAGGTCGTTGAAGTCTGAAACGCGGAACTCGTGAGTACGACAAAGCTCTGGATGTCGAGGGTACTATTATCACTGACGTGGTGGCAAGTCAGACACTCCATCCTATTACGAAACTGTCCTTGGAAATAGTCCACGATCAAGCTGTCGTTTCGCATCCTATATATTTCCCACTCTTGCTCGCTCGCGATCTGCTGAGGCAATTTTTCGAGCTCTGCTTCGCGTTCGGGTGATGATTCGTTGTTAGGTTTTGAAATTACACGATTAAGGTCTTCGTGAAGGCCATCCAGGAGGAACGTCAGAAACTCTTGCGAGTCATGCTGGTCTGGACCACTAAACTGGCCCGCGTGGTTACATATTGATTTCTGCATGGGAGAGTAATAATTCGACCACCCGATCAAATTGGTGCAAAGATAGACGTACTCGGAACGTAGAAGGCGTAAGGTGAGGAAGCTCTGAATGCGACATTTCGTAAAGGATCTGTCCAAATGCACGCGCCAAGCTTCCTTTTGTTCCCAATGGGTTCACCATATTCACCGCGTTCTTCCACCGCCCATCTTAAATACGATCAGCAATCTCGTTAGATTCAGTCTTTAACACGCGGACCATACCCGTGAAGAATCTCGCAAAGGGTACCGTGGCGCTTAAACACTGAATTGTCGCATTCATGTAGCATGTGTTGCCCAGATTCTTCAACCCAGTTACATTGATTTGCATATCAGACCAATAGAGAACCGGATAGTCAGACTGAATGGTCGGGGGTTTTGGACCTGCTTTGGCCATGTATGGTACCGAAACAGAATTTGAAGATGAATGCAAGAGACGAGGTCGCGAGTCCTGACGCTCAGACACAGGAGTAGCTACGGGCGGGGGTGGCCGGATAACGTGGAGATCGGGGTAATCGATGGATGTTGGGCGACGTGTAAAGCCGGAACCCACGGGACCATCCATGTATTCACTGCGCCGTCTTGCCAACGGCGAAGCGTTGATGGATGCTTGGGGAGGGAGGGATACAGGAGTGAATGATGAAGGGATTGGAGAGAAGGTGGATGTGGATGTGCTTGCTACAGGAGGGGATGCTGGAGCGATTGAAGGATATGTGATAGATGTTGAGCTTGTGGTACCGCTGCCAAAGGAGTACATGGTCGGCCTGGGTGATTGTGATATCTACGGCTAAACAATGAGAGTGGTACCACCAGATACGAATACATCTTACGCTTTCCGATTGACTATGCGAATGTGATATGATTGATGGAGTTTTGGATATCATTTGCCGACGAACAAGAGATGCAGGATTATCCGGAGTCACGTCAATTTCAGGGATCTTTCCGGACAATCTTTGATCATCACCGGCTGTGAACATCATTTGAAAGATTGGAATAGTGAGGACATACAAAGGGAACGACTCCGGAAGTCGTTTCTCCGCCAATACGCCGTTTACATGTGATGAACCCGGTAGCTGCCGATTGCGCGACGCATCAGGGATCGACACGGAAGATGGTATCGCACCTGAAGTACTACTGATGCCATTCTCGAGAATGCTGTGTGGCGAGGCTCGCGTTCCACCGGAAACTCCACGGACAACCTCATCAGAGAACCTTTCCTTCCATGCCTGAAGGCCCCCTACAAGTAACATGGGTGTATGACGCAGAAACCTCCTGTATGCACTGTCGAACACGGCTCGGACAAAGGCCGATAGAGGACCGGTAACATCATACGTCTCTGAAGAGGCATCATAGAGAACTACAAGGTCAAATTTGTCACGGTTCTGAAAGAGCACGCATTCTTCACGTGGTGCGAGAACTAGCGAATCCTCAAGGCTAGCAGCCGTCACACTATGCCTCTCGTTAGCAGAAACGTGTCAGTGTATGGATCCCTAATTACCTTGGACGTGCAAGGACGGACGGCTCGAGGCATGCTATGGCATCTGCTTTGATGTGTTCGTACTCAAATTCTTCTCGCGTCCGTACGTCGACGACAAGAATTTTAAGGCAGGATGTATCCAAGTATTCACGCAGGAGTTCGGGAAGGATGGTATTTGATGCCTGAATCACTGGTTTTTCTGGCACGGGTGACGTCTTTGAGGAGAGTGGGGAGGACGCGAGACTGTTGATTGACGGTTTCGAAGTGATTACCGGAGAAGCTGGACGACTGATGAAGGCGTTCATGGTTGGTGTTATTGGAGTACTCGAAGGGCGTGGCCCAGGGTCAATGGATAACGATGGGAATTGTTTAAAACGAGGTGAAGTTGACATCTCACCACCGTTTACGCCATTCGATTGCGAGATAGACGATCGGTGGGCAATACCACTACTCCCTGTGGGTTCCGCAACTGGAACGGGCGGGAATCTGGATGTAAATTCGTCCAATTCGTCTATGGTTGGGAAAACCTGCGAGAATTCAGCGATAGTTGTATGAACAAGAGGGGGAGAGGATGACTCTGAGGACGTCGGCGAAGGAGGACCTAGGCTGGAGGGTGGCACAACAACATGGGGGGATGATGTCGTTGAGCTATTGTTTGATGGTGGGATGACGGCTGAATGTGGTGGAGGGGGCGGCGCCGATACAAGCGTTGGCGACAGTTTATGGGTGCGTATGGGCTCGGGGGATCTGAGTGGGATCGAAAGAGGGGTAGAGGGTGCAGCGGGGAATTCTCGGGAGGTACGCTTGGAGGTATCAATGGCTAATCCAGCGTCGTTCAACTTCCTGACACGGTCAGCTATAGTGGTACCAAGCCGTCTGATTGGTTCTCCACCGGTGTTATCGTCGCTGATGGGTTATGGAGGTAAAGTTGAGAGAGATAGCTTGGTAATGCTCACGTTGTAGCTGATTTTTCCAGATCGGTCAACTTTGCTTCGATAGTTTGAACACGTTGCTTAAGATTACTGCCCTCGGTCTGATGATGCAAACATTAATCACAAATGAACTGACGAGATAGATATGAACCTTTTGGAAGTCCGTAACCTCCTTGTACAAAACTCCATGCCGTCCGGGCTTGTTTTCAGCCATGAATTCTGCGCTGTTCATGGACATGTGGGTTAGGCTACCGGCCCTCAAAAGAGCGCCAAGAGCCGCCTTCAGATCACCCTGGTTCTCATGAATTCGAGCATGCTGAGATTGGGTGCGTGCGGCCTTGATGAGTGTAATAGCGGATACTCCTTTGGCAGCTCTGCGGACGTCTTCCTTCGCCTTTTCTTTGACTTCTGCGACCGTCAGATTGTCGTTGGTGGTGACGGAACCATCGTGCATTGCTGGCAGCGGTGTAGGGTCGTCTCTGATGTTGTTGGGAAGGTAAACGTGACTCTTCTCACTGTGCGAAGATCCGAAGCCTGGTCCAGGAAACGTCAGGGGAAGTATGGCAACTCCAGGCATGAAAACGAGAACGAGGACACGGATAGAAGAAGAGAAACGAAACCCAAAGGACAAACCGGACTGCGAGCGGACGAGGAACAGATACGTGCGTTGTCCCTACCAAAAGACCCGATTATGTAACGCGCAGTTCAGCCAAAGTGTCACGCTCTCCGTGACCAGATGTGACTTATTTCGAGCACGTGACTCGGCGCGTTCAACATCGACCTCGACGACGAACACGACCACAGCTGCGACGACGGCGAAGATAACACCATGACGGAGGCCCAAAGAAACGTTCACTGGGCACTTGATGTATCCATATCTGAGTTTGGATCAGCCTTTGACACAACCTCCTCGTCTTGCACTTCGACCTCAAGCTTCCAATATATAAACTCACAACTTGTCGCCCATGGATTCACTGCAAGCCCTGGTATATCACTCGATGGTATCTCTAATGAGAATATGGAACATGTCACGAAGTGTCTTCTCGCGATGCTCAGTCAACGAGTGGTATGTCAACCCGTTTGGATCAGAGTTCGTACTCTGACAGGTGGTAGAGCGACATGTCGCGAGCAGAGGAACTATCAACGAAACTACGAACTCTATCGTATGACCATGAGCGGCTCATGAACATGCATCATTCTTCTACCGAAAGAGCACTCAATGCAGAACGTGAAGCGAACATGTACAAGTCGCGTCTGGCGTGAGTGACAGCGGGACTAACATGCTAGGCACTACTCATCAATATGTGCTAGGACCGCTGCTCGTTCGCTGCAGTCATCAGAGTCGAGTCATAAACAAACCACCGCCGAACTTCAGCGTACGAGAACATCCCTCCAAGCTCTCCGTGCCACGCACGTAGCCGAACTCAAGAAGAAGGAGAAGGAGATCGAACGAATGGTGGACAAATGGATCAAACTCTCGGACTCTCAAGCAAAATTGCCCACAACATCTCCTGGCATGGTAATTCGAGGGGCTAACGCTGAGGTTTCCTCGGGCATGGAACTGATCGGAAAGGGTAAAGGATACCTGGAAGTCGCTCTGGAGCACGCCGAAAGCTCAAGAACAGAACTTCTCGACGAGACGACCCGGCTGAGACGACTGATACTCGTATCCGCGAATCGCTTGCAGTCTATGATGCATGAAATACGCATTTTGGCTTCCATCAAATCAGAAGAGGCAAGCTCCTTTCATTGTTACCCTCCACGTAGATAGACTAATATGTAATAGCATGCTTCCTTTGATCATGATGCGTTATTCCCGCTTACCCCAATCAACGCGGCGGATGATAAAATTCTTTCTCTCTTTGCATCCGCAAACGACGCCATTTCCATACTATCGAAACATCTCTCGGACAGGCCAAACGCCACCCAGGTTGCAACTTCTGGACAACCTACGGAAGCAGACTCCGAAGAATGTAAACGCCTTCAGGCCGTCATCGAGAAGCTGCAGACCGAACTTGGTGTGTTGGATTCCATTACTATGTTTTCAGCTGATTGAATCCCTCTCATTCAGATGAAGCCAACAAACTACACGAGACACACGCAACCGAAACACGTGAACTTCTTAATCAACTGGCAGTCCAAGGGATGCAGAAAGCTTCTATGGATGACTTGATGCTCGCTTCCGAACGCGATGCTGAACGTGACCGGGTTGATCGTATCAAGAAAGAGCTTGAAGATGAACGCGAGAAGTTCACCCAAGCAGCCGTGAAGCTCGGCAAAGAGAAATCTACCTTCGAGGTAGGCTCGTTGATTTGCCTTCGCTAAACCTGGCTCTCATTTTCGTGTTCAGAGTGAACGAATCAGGTTCTTGGAAGAAAGGCGGTCATGGCAAGTCCAACAAATGCTTTCCGAACACCCTCCCGCTCCGGAAGCACCGCCGCCCGGCGCACCTCCTTCCCCCGGTCTGGCTGCTCACCTTCCTGAGGTAAAGAATTCACCCCGCAAGTCCCCTCGTAAGCAGAAGGTCGTAGGCAAATCGGGTAACAGTCGTAAAACGCGTGTCTCCCGTCGTTCCTCCATCTTCTCCATTCCGCCCCCGACCAATGTTGAACCTGCGTACGAGACGGAGGTAATCCCCATCGTAGTCCCAAAACAGCATACGAGTAATAAACCATCCACCCTGACGAAATCGATCCTTCCAACGTCTTTCGTTCTCCCACCTCTGTCACCCAGGACATCGTTTCCACCACCCGACCCGTTGCTTGGACCCTCGGACAATCACGTCCCTGAGAGCGATCCAAATTTTGCTGAGCGTTCATCACTGCGCTCCTCTCCCCCACAACCCTCTCTTCCAAACCCCATACCGACGATCATCGAGCCCGCCCCCGTCCCCATGCAAAAACTAGCCCTAGTTCCAGCCGAACCCCGAACCCCACCCCCATCCCGACGTCCATTTCCCATGGCAAAACCTTTGGCGTCTCATATGATGCACGCCTATTCACCCGTAAAACCCAGCCCACTTAGTCGCATCCTCATGCTCGCCGACTCCCCCGAGAGCCCAGAATCCGAACCGTTGCCCAAGTCAGATGGTGAGAAGACGACACCAACTGGATGGCCTGTACCCGTTGCGATGGGGGCAGCGGCAGGAAAGGATGACGATGAGAGTCCACTCAGAGAAAAGAAGACAGAACGGAATACTGCGCAGGTGAAAAAGGTTGACAAAGCGAATGCGAAGAAGCGGACGTCGAAAGAGAGGAGTAAGGTGAAGGAGGAACCCGCTCTGCCCGCTGCTACCAGTAAACCCAAGACGATCGGTGCTGGGGAAAAGGAGAACCGAGATAAGCCATCTCGTAGAGGCTCACCGCCCATGTTGGGTGTTCCCTCGACTAAACCGCCTCGTACCTCCACCACGAGCAAACCTGAAGTACAGGCTAAATTCACGGCAAAGGTGCCAGCAAAACTACCAGTCGGAAGAGGTGGTGCAAGGAGAGTACCTATCGGGAGTGCGGACGCGGGACCTTTACCCGGGTGGCGAGGTTGATTGACACGGTACACGCCCAAATTAGGGTTTAGCACGGTCAACGCAATGCGATTTAGGCGTCTACATATTTCTATTGACAATTCTCATCATAGTTGTACAAGATACCCTTGCAGTGATACTCGCTGCCCCACACTAGGAATCGAGATCGTGAGGGATCAAGAATGAGCCAAAATAGTTCTCCAGGTCTGCAACGGCGGTCGAGGGAACGATTGTCCCCACATAGCCATCCGGCCGAACGACGACAAGCGTAATCTGCTTCGGATCCATGCCGAATCTTTCATATGCGCCTCCACCCTTGCTCCTGGTCACATCGGTGTCGTCGAGAAGGACTCTGTGACGCGTCCATATCAACCCACCAACGAGGTGGATGAGGGGATGATACTTACTTTGTCCAGTGGGTACGGAAGAATGCAGGCACGAGCAAGTAGTTTATCTCTTCCTTCTTTCCCGCGGTGATCGTGATAATCTCGAATACGGTCGAGATGTTCCCATCAGCACTGTATTTACAGAGGAAGCTTGATGGCTTGCTCATTTCTTCCGCGAGCAAATTCAACTCGGTGATCCGCGCCTCGGTGAGGTTTCCCACGAAGAACAACACTTTGAAGCGAATATCTGAGGGGAGCAAGTCTTGTATCTCAATTGGGCGCGCGTCGGCGGCGCGAACAAAGATTTGTGGGAGCATTCTCTGTCCAATAACGAGATTCTCCGCACATTCCTGATGTCTGGGATCCACGATCGCAGACGGAGAATAGTGAACACTGGTGCCGCTTGTGAATCCTCCGAATGTTTGGAACGCTCTGGTAAACGGGTTGATGAGAGCAAGATTCGCCGGTGAGCGGGGCACCATGTGTATGACACTAACCGCAAGAATTGCCCGTGGGATACACCACCTTCGTTCTCATCTGTCCTTGGCTTACCAGAAAACAAACTTGCAAACTCCTTATCAAAGTTTATCAAGTCTTGAGCATATTTTCTGCGTTCTTGTTCATACTGGGAAGAGGGAACATAATAGGTACAGAACAGCAAGTCGTTATAAAACCTACAGTCTTCAAGACTGATGGGCTGGACCATCCCCTGACCACATGTGCAAGTTTCCACGCTAACCGATTCTCAGTTTGCGCTTAACGACGCGGGGTGGTGCATACCAAGATTATGGGTATCATTCATGCTGGCATTCATCCCTTGACCTAAACCATGGAGAAATGATTCCGGATTTCCGGATTGTAGAGAAATCTTCTCACCAGCTTTTGGGGAATGGGTATGACACGCGTCGCCGGCAATGAAAACGCGGTCCTTGACGGTGTAACTGGATGCCACACGCTGCCCAACTGACATGTAGCTCGCACATTTAAAACGGCCGCGAGTGGGAAATTTTAGGAAAGACATACTGATGTAAATCGTCCACCATTCGATAGCTTTCGTGTCGGCTAGCTCAAATGGGTGTAATATCTTCCTGGAGACCTACCGGCACTCATCAATCGTATGCCAAAGTTCACCATCTCCTTAAAAGTTCTCACCGAAAGGAGCTTCTCCGGATTCATCCTGCTCTTATCAACTCTTCCGGTCAACGGATCTACGACATCCGCATCTGACAGCTGGATGTACAAACGGACCGTGTCGCCCTCACGGGGAATAACCATGCAGGATCCGTTCGTCGAATGGATAACAGTACGGTTACGAATATCTGGAAAGTTTGTTTCCGGTATCAAGTCGATAACACCCCAAATATAGTCTGTTCAGCTTCATTAGACAAGTACAGCACAAATCCGGTCAGATCACCAGTTTGTTCGCCATCCATCTCAATTCCTAGAGTCTTTCGGACCCACGAATGTGCTCCTACAGATTGAAAATCGGTGCCAGGCCCGTACTATACAAGTAAGGTACGACTCACCATCTGCCCCGACAACGAATTTGGCATGTACGATCTCTGTCTTGCTCTCGTCATCGATCGCGTCTAAATGCTCTACGGTAACCTGTAGTAATCATTGTTCGCGTACTCAAAGGGTGAGCGGTCCGGTTGGTGCTCACCTTCACTGGGTATGACGAAGGGCTTGACAGTTGATCGACGTCTTGCGAAATCTCAATGGCCGAAGGTCGTCTTGGGCGTTCGACTTCTAGTCCATGATCTCTCATAGAATCAAGAAAGATGGCCTCTATTGCTCCTTGGTGGAGTGTGATCTACACGCCGCCCGTTCATGAATCAACACGATGAAGTAACGTTCGACGACAAGGACCGCACCTCGAACGGATAGCGTGCAGCTGACGCGGTGACATCGGGGGCACGTCCTGTGCACTTCGGGACTCGCTCGAAAAACACTCCAAGGCCGAAGATAGCTCATACCTCGATTCCTCCGTTCAGGCCAGGGTTGTAGAAAGCCTTGAACCACCAGAGCTCGTTAGACGCACGAACTTTATGACCAAAGCAAACATGCACATACACACATGTGCATCTGGTTTCCCTCTTGGATCAAGCGCTCAGCAAGTCCATAGCTCTATTACGAGAAAGCTCGGGATGTGATCAAAGCCGTGGGAAAAGACAGCAGCCTATACCTGCAACACTTCGATTGTCCTTGGTTGAATACCGTCCGCTTGACCGGCTGCGACCTTTATGGGGCTGGGACCAGTCAACACTCGGTCGCTCGTGGTGACGGTGATGTTGAACAAGATCCGTACCGTTTATCAATGATCCTCACGTCTGCGCCTGCCATTGCGAGTGCGTTGGCGCACATCACTCCAGCAGGGCCAGCTCCAATAATCAAGACATCAACGTGAGTTTCCAGAGGCATGGTGGTGTGAGAGAAGGAGAAAGCACGACCGGTTCCCCGAGCCCTGCTCAGCCCTTAGGCGGCCTTTTCAGATCGTGCCAAATTCAAACAGGTACAATTGTTACTAGTTTACTGTGCTTATTCATAACTGACAGTTCATTCATTCACCGGAACTTGGAACGCCACCATTTGCTCAATTTCGGGTTTCCAATTCAAGAATCTCTGCGGGGATATACAAAAGTCGACGCTTGTGGGAAGTCTTGGCTTGACTTGATGGGAACCCGACCCTAACTTCTGTGTGGGACGTCCAGTGTCCCCGACACTTACTGTATTGTACACAATCTTTTCATCGATTACTGTTTACATACTCCTGAGTCCAACACTTGTACTGACGTGCTCTCCATCCTCGGGGCCAGGGGTGCCTGGAGGGCAATGCTATATCACACTCATTTATTTTCTCTACATCTCATTCACCAATGATCGGGATCTTTTAGATATACAGTACACCCTTACTAAGAATTGTATTCTGAGTAAATTTCGATGGGAACAGCAAAGATAATCGGCGGCAATATGATACTGGTTACCATACCTGTTTCGTGTGTACAAGGACGAACAGCCAATGATTCATACTCGCCCCGTTGTGGGAATGCTACCGCCAGTTTCATCGTTCAGATTGCGGGCTAGCCAAGACTCTGGATTACATGAGGATGAAGCATTAACTGCACGCCTGAGAAAGGTTTAAATTGCATGCGGATTGCTGCCGATCGGGTAGGGCTCACGCAGTTTCAGCAAAGCGATCCATGACAGAGCGTGGATGCGCATCTAACGGCGAGTCTCAGGTTGTTCACATGGACCTGCTTCAACATCGATTGTTCTGTGTTGCTTCTTACTGTTTCAGGTGGAGACAGCTTTCTCGCTACTGAATACACCAAATATCTGGCATAACATCGAGATCGTCCCAGGTTGAAACACCGCAAGTCGTGTAACACCGCCGTGACGTTTTCCGAGACCGCATGAGCGATACTACGCAAATACAAACACGCCTTTATATCTTCATGAATTGCGCGAAATAGTTGTTGATGTCAGAAACACCATCCAAAGGCGCGATCGTGCCAACATATCCGTCCGGCCGAACCACCACAATCGCACCTTCATCGGCCACACCATAGTACGAGTAGCCTTGTCCACCAACGTGATTTGTAACGTCCGTATCGTCAATCAAGGCCCTGCAAGATACATCAAGATGGGCTAATTCCAGATTGAACCTTTACTCACTTGGACCAATGTGATCTCAGCAACGACGGGATCTTCAGAAAGTCGAACTTTTCCTTCTTTCCTTTGCTGATCGTGATGATATCAAACCTCGAATTTGAAGACTTGCTCGAGGCATGTCTTGTCAAGAAGCTTTCCGGTTGCTGCAGGTCCTTCACCATGGAATCAATCTTTTCCCACTGCAAAGAATCACTGAAATCGCCAGTGAACACCAAGAGCTTGAAGCGGAAATCGGACGGAAGAAGATCCTGGAGCTCATATGGACGTGCATCGGCCCCTCTAAGAAATATTTGTGGGGGAACACGTTCGCCGATGATGAGGTTAGTAGCCAGCAATTGGTGTTTGTCGACGACAGCGACGGATGCACCATAGTGTACCCCGATGCCACTTGAAAACTTTCCAAAGGTCCGGTACACCCTGAAGTTGACCACAATTAGACGAGTTTGGATAATACATGATGTCTCTCACTCTAGGAACTCTTCATGAGAAACGCCATCGTTGTTATCACCTGTCCGGGGTTTCCCGGAGAAAAGAGTGGACCACGTTTTGTCGAATGCAATAAGATCTTGTGCATATTTACGGCGCTCCGATTCGTACTAAGCGACAAGTGTTTTAGGCACTTGTCGGATTATTGCAACTGTGACTTACGGTTGACAACAGGGACATATCTGCCCAACCGCGGATCACAAACGCGAGCTTCCAAGCTACCATTGGTGGTCAGATCGCGCGTGAACAACAGATCATGTCAAGCTTACCAAGATTGTGTGCATCATTTATGCTTGCGTTCATACCCTGACCTAGAACAGAATTAAGCCTGATTACGCAGTATACAGATTATGCAGGACAAATCACCTGCTTTAGGCGAGTGTGTGTGACATGCGTCCCCTGCAATAAACACACGATTCTTAACAGAGAACGTGGATGCAACACGTTGTCCAACTGATCAAAAATCAGGATAACGAAAAGAGGAAAAGCTGTGCTGAGTAATGGCTCACTGATATATAATGTCCACCAGCTGATTCCATTCGTCGGTTTCACTGAGTATGGACGGAGAGAGCGTTGTGCAACCTGCGCCACCGCATTGAGTGAATACGTTCGCACGGTGAAAGGGAAAAAAGACCTGTAGTAGTTGATCGGGTCCCATCTTCTCCTTATCTACCCTTCCTGTAATTGGGTCCAGCACATCCTTATCGGCGAGTTGCGTGTATATACGGATTCTGTCAGCTTCACGAGGGACAACTAGGCACGAGCCATTGTGGGAATGAACAAGACTCTTGTTCCGGACATCAGGGAAATCTGTGTCAGGGACCATGTCTATAACACCCCAAATGAAGTCTGACCGAGATAATGAGACACCTCAATGTCTAATTATCCGAGAAAAAAATCTCACCAGTCTGTTCGCCATCCATGCTTATGTCGAAGGTTTTTCTGACCCATGAATGGGCTCCTGTGGGTACGCGTGAGTCTGGTGTGAGTGCGGCGGCCTAGAATTGCGGACCATCTGCGCCAAGGACAAACTTGGCACGCACGATTTCTTCATGTGGCTCTCCATCGGGTCCCTCTAGGTGTTGCAGTGTCACCTGCAATTTCTCCATGAACACATGCACTCGTGTGGATAGAAACGAGTCACTTTGACTGGATGTGACGTAGGGTCAGCAAGTTCTGCCTCATCGGTTGATAACTCTACATCAGTGGGGAATGTCGACCGTTCAACTTCCACACCCAGTGATTTCATGGAATCCAAAAACATCGACTCAATTATTCCTTGGTGGAGCGCAGTCTAGGGACTTGTCTTGAGAAAAGGTGGACTGCAAGGTCTAGTTGGACATACTTCGAAGGGATAACGAGCAGAAGGTGCGTTCACGTCCGGTTCACGACTCGACAGCTGAGGGCAATAGTTAAGACCCCACCAATATCATCAGTATTATGGTGCTTGCCTGAATGCCACCTTCTGGACCAGGGTCATAGAATGCCTGCAACGACAGGAAGAGTTGGAGAGACAGCTCTCGAATTCTAAGTCACTTACAGCTAAAAATACTTGACATCCTTCCCGCAGAACACGTTCCGCAATTCCATAGCTCTGCAAGGATCGTCATCCATGGAAGTCGGTGAACTGAAACAGAAATGCTCACTTGCAAGACCTCCATGGTTCGGGGCATAATTCCGTCCGCTTGACCAGCCTCGATTTGGGCAGCACTATGTGGCACATCGGTGAATGCGCACTAATATAACGGCGACTGCATACCGTTTGTCGACAATCTTGACGTTTACCCGCGCGTGGCCTAGAGCGTTGGCGCACATGAGCCCAGCGGGCCCAGCGCCAATAATGAGGACATCCACTTCAGACTGACGAGGGGATGACATGACGGAGGTGACTCCACCACGATTTGGCTTTATAGATAGAACATCCAGGTAAATAGACCCTTTTATATCAGTGAGAGAAGCTTTACATGGATTATCATAAGACAGAGACACGAAAGGAAGGTTGCACTCCGGGTTCACATACCCTAAGGTTGTGTGGACCGCTGAAGAACCCGGAAAATGCTTGTTTTGATAACTGGATACGAAGAGGCGAGTGAGAAGAAAAGAAAAAGTTGACAAAGATGGACGTATTCCGTGCGTTAAGTTGGCAAAACTTGGGTGATGAAAGAATGTTGGAGCCTCAGCTGTGAATCGTATTCCTTACAAGTCCATCATATTTTCAAACCTCGCCACGCAACACACGTTGGACGGATCGAGCCCCCTCTAAATGCTTTGTCTGGTGAGCAACATGTCTTGAACCTGAGAACATATTTACGTTTAAGTGGCAAAGGGTGACTCGGACTTACTTCGACGTTCCCGCTCTCTCCCATCGCTCCTGCCTTTTCATTCCAATTTGAGGCGACCGTGAGCACAGAAGGATCCAGTCCGAGCCGGCTAAACTCACATGTCACTGAGAAGATACATTGGCAGTGACAATGCAAACGGAGTGGAATCCGTGGCATCCACCGTGACTCGAGTTCGGAGTCATGCAGGGTTACTGGCCCGAGTCCCATACAGTATGTCCTATCTTTCATCTGGTTCATCTGGTCTTGTCTTGTAGTTTTTCCGGCCCAGCTCTAGGCCCTTTCATATCTGCGGCTGGCTTGACTGGTCAGACGGAGACCCGTAGGAAACCTTTTTTGGCGAGCACTTCAGCTCGGCTGGTGTCCAAATTGATTTACGTCAGGCTAATGTCAGCTGATGACGGTATGGCTGAGGATTTCCGTCATTGTTTGTGAGCGACCTACCAAATGCGGCCATTACTTCTCGCCGCACACGTAATCTATTTGTCCGCACTATCGTTCATTACAAGGTTTCTCCCGGTTCATAAGTCGTGGGATAACTCACCGGGGAAACTCCTTCCTTTTTTGTAACTTCCCTTTTTGTGTCGACTCACCGGCATTTGCCGTTTCCGCACGCCAACCAACCAACACAAACAAAGGTCAAGCAAGGTTTTTGCCGACGCGAGTTTTGACGAGGACTCCACCCAAATATCCACACCCAGGTTTTACACAATTTTACTTCAATTCATGGATTTTGCATTCACTCACACAACAGGACCACAGGTACAGCAAGGAAATGACTGAACATCAAAATGGATTACTGTAGGCAGCAAGATGAATGCCGAACAACGTGAATGTGTCATGCGCCGGATGCAAGGGTCGATGGCAAGGTCAGAGGAATACACCGAGAAGCACAGATCGCACATAAGATCAGAACACGGGGACGTACAGAGCAAACCAGCCAGTGGCCTAGACGCGCCGGGAGACTGCAAGAGCGTGCAGGAACGCCAGAAGGTGATGCGAAGGGACGCGACGAATGGCGCACCAAAACACTGGCATATGGCCGCATCAGGATCGTACTGCGCGGATTGGATATATCGTATACGAACTAGAGAGGCTTGGGAAGTTGTCCCAGAGTAACTACAACGTTGCGAAAGATGACAAGCACAGATCAAGCACAGATCCAGATCGCGCGCACCAGAGCAAATTTATGGCTTTATCGAGCCGCAACTTACCATTCGGCCGCCGTGTCACATCGAGAGGTCAACGCTGATCAACAACTGAAAATGCATGTGGAACTTCATCCACTATTATTGACGACAAGTAATAATACTGCATTGACATTAAATAGCCAGTCTCCTTCCCGACCCTTTAGCACACGAACTCATTCGTGAGATGTAAGTGATTGCTTGAAACCCAGCTGTTGAACCGAGATTAGCTATCTTGCATGTCACACCTCCATGAATTGCGCAAAATAGGCATCGATTCCAGCAACGCCATCCAAAGGCGCGATCGCGCTGACGTATCCATCTGGCCGAACTACCACAATCGCACCTTCATCGGCCACACCATAGTACGAGTAGCCTTGCCCACCAACGAAGCCCTTAACGTCCGTGTCGTCAATCAAGGCCCTGCAAGATACATCAATATAGGCTAGTTCCAGACCAAACCTGTACTCACTTGGACCAATGTGATCTCAGCAACGACGGGA
Source organism: Boletus sp. NGJ (assembly GCA_019096195.1). NCBI lineage: Eukaryota > Fungi > Basidiomycota > Agaricomycetes > Boletales > Boletaceae > Boletus > Boletus sp. NGJ. Next base: position 829,531 of record JAGTXK010000091.1, read on the forward strand.
TCTTCGTGAAGTCGAACTCTGCCTTCTTTCCTTTGCTGATCGTGATGATATCAAACCTCGAATTCGAAGACTTGCTCGAGGCATATCTCATTAAGAAGCATTCCGGTTGCTGCAAATCCCTCGCCATGGATTCAATCCTTTCCTGTTGCAAAGAATCACGGAGGTCGCCGGTAAACACCAGGAGCTTGTAGCGGAAATCGGACGGAAGAAGATCCTGGAGCTCGTAGGCGCGTGCATCGGCCCCTCGAAGGAATACTTGTGGGGGAACACGTTCACCGATGATGAGGTTGGTAGCCAGCGATTGGTGTTTGTCGATGACAGCGACCGACGGACCATAGTGCACCCCAATACCACTTGTGAAACTTCCAACTGTCTGGTACATCCTAAAGTTGGCCGCGATTAGACGAGTTCCGAAACAACATGACTTTACTCGCTTTTGCAATTGTTCCCGAGCAACGCCTTCGCTGTCATCACCGGTCTGGGGTTTCTTGGTGACGAGAGCGGCCCACATTTTGTCGAAAGCAATGAGATCTTGTGCATACTTGCGGCGCTCCAATTCGTACTAAGTGACAGGTATTTGAGGCACCTGTTAGATTACTGCAGCAGTGACTTACGGTTGACAACAGGGACATATTTGCCCAACCGCGGATCGCAAACGCGAGCTTCCAAGCTACCATTGGTGGTCAGACCGTGCGTGTTGAACAATAGATCATGTCGAGCTTACCAAGATTGTGTGCGTCGTTCATGCTCGCATTCATGCCTTGGCCTAGAAAAAAATTAGTCCTGTTTACGCAGCATACAGATCATGCAGGACAAATCACCTGCTTTAGGCGAGTGTGTGTGACATGCGTCTCCGGCAATAAATACACGATTCTTAACAGAGAACTTGGATGCAACGCGTTGCCCAACTATTCAAAACTTAGGGTAACGAAATGAAGGAAAGGTGTGCTGGACAATGGCTTACCGATATACAATGTCCACCAGTCGATTCCATCCGTTGGGTTCAGTGAGTATGGACGGACATACTGTTGTACAGCCTGCGCCACGGCATTAAGTCAATACGTTCGAACAGCGAAGGGGACAAAAGACCTCTAGCAGTTGGTCGGGTCCCATCTTCTTCTTATCTACCTTTCCTGTATTTGGGTCCCGTACATCCTTGTCGGCGACTTGGATATAGATCCGAATCATGTCACCTTCGCGAGGGATAAATATGCACGAGCCAGTGTGGGAACGGACAATAGTCTTATTCCGGACGTCGGGGAAATCTGTGTCAGGGACCATGTCTAAAACACCCCAAATGTGATCTGATCGAGATAATGAGACACCGCAAGGGTTAATAGTTCGAGGAAATATTCCTACCAGTCTGTTCGCCATCCATGCTTATGTCGCAGGCTTTTCTGACCCACGAATGGGCTCCTGTAGGTACGCGTGAGTTCTGGTGTGAATATAGCGTGCCTAGGACGGCTAACCATCTGCTCCAAGGACAAACTTGGCGCGCACGATTTCTTCATGTGACTCTCCATCCGGTTCTTCTAGATGTTCCAGTGTCACCTGTAAACTTTTCCATGAATACATGCACTCGCGTGGATAGGAATGACTTACTTTGACTGGATGTGACGTAGGGTCAGCAAGTTCTGCCTCATCGGTTGATAACTCTATATCGGTGGGGAATGTCGACCGTTCAACTTCCACACCCAGTGATTTCATGGAATCCGAAAATATCGTTTCAATTACCCCTTGGTGGAGCCCAATCTGGGAACCTGTGTTGAGAAAGGGCGGACTGCAAGGTCTAGTAGGACATACTTCAAATGGATAACGAGCAGAAGGTACGCTTATGTTCGGGCTACGAGCCGACATCTGAGTGCAATAAATGAGACTCCATTAAATCACGAGCGTTATCATGCTTGCCCGAATGCCGCCTTCTGGATCAGGGTCATAGAATGCCTGTATGACAGGAAGAGTTGAAAAGACTAACACTCGCATTCAAAGTCACTTACAGTCATGAGCATTTGAGCTCCTCGCCGCAGGAAATGTTCCAAGAATCCATAGCTCTGCAAGGGCCTTCATCCAAAGGAGCCGGTTACCCCGAAATAAAGATAATCACCTGCAAGACCTCGATGGTTCGAGGCTGGATTCCGTCCGCTTGACCAGTCACGAGTTTCGCAGCGCTACGTGGCACATCGGTGAATGCGCACTAACATAACGGCGAATGCATACCGTTTGTCCACAATCCTGACGTTTACCCGTGCGTTGGCCAGAGCGTTGGCGCACATGAGCCCAGCGGGCCCGGCACCAATGATGAGAACATCCACTTCAGACTGACGAGGATATGCCATTATAGTATGAAATGACGGAGTTGACTCTATCAGGATTTAGCCCTCCTTGATGGATAATAACATCCATGGGGAAGGGACCCTTTATATGTCGGCGAGAGAAGCCACGTACCGCAGGTATGATGAGATGGAAGCGCACAAAGAAGTTAACTACGCGTCAAGTTGCCATACCCTAAGGAGTTATGGACTGTTCAGGAAAGGAGAAAACCCCACATCTTCATGATACACTTACCCGGCCAAAGTTAATAGGGGATGACCCGAGATTGCAGGATTAGAACGAAACCGCGCCTAGACACAATCAGAACCCTCAGGATCCCCTTTCCAGAATCATGGAAACAACCGTCGAGACGGGATGTGGTCCATTGATGTGGGGAACCGGTCGTAGCCGAAGCAACGAATGGGAAAACGTTCACGAGGTGCACAAAAGGTAGTTGATATCAAAGATCCTTTTGATCGGATCAGCGTAGTGGAGAGGCCGTGAGAGCTTACAGAGTTATTCGGACAGCCAGCGGAAGCTGTAACTGTGGACACGCAACGGCTTACGATTCGGTTTTTGGGGGGCGGGCGCTGAGTACTGAGTTATGTCGAAGGACCGTTGTAAGCGACTCACCCAGGTGCCAGCGCCACTGGTACCTTCCGTCCATATTTCTGACGTTGATATTTCCCAACACACGAAAAAGGTTAAATTCGAAGCGCATGTGATGCCACTCGACCACGGATGAATGGGAAAAGTAACTGGCGTTAGCGAGGTTATAACCCAACTATTTAGCGGGGTGCACATGAGCTGATCGCCTGACTAGCAGTGAGTGTCCCAATGCCAACCGTGCTCAATCCAAAACGTAGGCCATGATGATTACACCGATTATGCACATGATCGGTATCAGTGTGAACGTTGTCAACGCACGTTGTACAGACGTCATAAATTAGAACAGGACACACGAGGCGAAGCAGCGCCGGGTCCAGGTAACAGGTATACAAGTCAGTACGCCGCAGAAACCCAATCAGTTACTATCGAAAAGGGGGAGGCACTGAAAATAAATTTCGACAAAGATGCGTTTCGTCCGTTGTTATTGAAACCTGGGTACGGTCGGACGCCTGAGTTTTCTTTGAATCCGAGGATTACTTACAACTCGATGGACTCCTTTCAAACCTCGCCGTGCAGCACACATCGGGCGTACTCAGCACTTTCAATCCCTTCCTTGGTGAGCAAGATGTCTCGAACCTGAGAAGATATTTGTGTCTGGTCAGGCAAAGGGCGACTCGGACTTACTTCGACAGGGGGGTTAAGGCCGAACGTTTCTGCTCTCTCCCATCGCTCCAGTCTTGTCATTCCGATGCATGGACCAAATTCGTACGACCTGAAGCAACCGTAAGCACAGAAAAAATCACTCGTCAAATAAACTCACATGTCAAATAAACGAAGCATTTGGTGTATCCTATTCTGACCCTCCGAGTGGACTAGACGCAAACGAATTGAAATCCGCGGGGTTCACTGACTCGTGTGTGCTTACTGGGTTCTATATGTCCCATCTTTGATCTGACCTCATGGTAGTATTTACGATAACGACCGGCCTTGTCTTGTATGTCCAGATGCTCCCTCCCTATCTCCTCTGGAGAAGGTTTCTGTTTCTCAGACTGTAACGGTTGCAGTGGTTCCTGCGGCGTGATTCTAGAAGATGGCCGCACCTTCGTACCCGTACTCGCACGCGTTCGCAAGTTGGCCGGCACGGTGACTTCCACCGCAGTGGTACCCTCTTCGTCAGAGACCTCAGGGACCTCGATGGTCTTCGCTTCATTCAGAGTCTCCAGCGGTGTCTCTGTCTGCTTTTTTCTCCCTTTTTCTGTGACCGGGATTTTCTGTTGCGGCTTTGCATTAGGAGTGGAGTTGCCGGTGGTTCGCTTAGCACTTGTGAACGAAAGGGTGCCCTGCTTTAAATCCTGCATGTTGGAGGTTTGAGCTGTCTTACTTGAAGCTAAAGAGTGTTTAGGCATCGACACAGATTTAGCACGGAGCTGGTGGGTGCTAGGAATCAAGAATGGTTCAAAGTTCGATAGCAACAGGGGTGTTGCACAGCCACTGATCACACATCAATGATTAGCTCACGTGCGTATGATTCCGAAATGGATAATAGTCTCGAGTAAGGTATGTTATCCAACATGATACAAGTGCGCAGCAACATGAGAAAATACCCCTCTCAAAGGCCAAAGCCGCCCGAGTGACGTTCCGTACTAAGTAGTGTGGAAGTGGAAGCCACCGCCACCACCGCCACTGCCGAATGGTCCACCACCAAAACCACCACCCTGGAACTGCGCAAAAATATCCGCTAGATCGGCTGGATTCATAGTCCCGAATGAACCACCCATGCCGCCCATGCCGGATTCGTTCTGCCCATCTTCATCCTCACCCATGTCGTACCGCTCCCGTCGTTGAGCGTCCGAGAGCACGGCGTGTGCCTCGACGACGAGTTTGAATTTTTCCTCGTCCCCGCCCTGCAGACACAAAGGAATGTGAGGACTATGATTACACAAGGAACTAGGTGGTGACCTTATCTGGATGATGTTTGAGACTTTCTCTACGGTACGCCTTCTTAATGTCCGCGTCTGAGCAATCCCTTGAAATGCCTAAACACGAACGTCAGAGAGAGCTTGCTCCTAAAATTATATAAAGGCCAACAAAGAATCTTGTAATAATCCTTCGTCTTACTCCGTTTGAGGGCAGCTTCGGCTTTCTTGAGCTCAGTCCTGAGGGATCTGACATCTGCGTCGGCATTCTCAAACCCAGCCTGTTCGATAGAAGACTTGAAGTCCACTACTGCAGCGTCAAATTTCTCAAGGTGAAGATTGATGCGGGCACGAGTGCGCAACGCTTTGAAGGATGTCGGAAGGAGAGTAAGGGAAGCTTCCGTGTCTGCAAAAGCTTCATCGTACTTTTCAAGCTACGCTCAGGATCGTAAGAGACGTGAGAGATGCATTATATTGAAAGTCTAGTACCTTGACTAGTGTAGTGGCACGGTTGGATAGCACTGTAGCACGGATATGCCCGCCCTTACCTTCCTCTTCTGCATCACCGATGCGCTGTTGAAAAGAGAGATCAGCATGATCATCGGAGGTGTAGAAGTGTGACACACCTCCAAACACTCCGTATAAAGTGTAACTGCCTCTTGCAGTTTACCCCTTTTAAAGGCTGTATTACCCTCCTCCTTTACTCGTTCAACGTCTTTTATACGTTTCCGTAGTCGTGAAGCAACTTCATGTTCAGGGTCCAACCGGAGTGCTGACGCAACATGTTGAAGTGCTTGTGGTAGCTTGCCAGAAAGGAAGAGTACCAGCCCACGCACAGCAAGAATTTCGGGCGAGTGAGGATCAAGCCTCATAGCGTCACTATGGACAAAAAATAATCCACCAGGTCAGACATTATAATGATATCTCGCCACTCCACTTACTTTGCAGCGATGTTAGCGGCATCCCAATTAGTGCGTGCAAGTTCGAGTTCGACTCTCCACAGGCGCCATTGCGTCGGTACTTCACCACCCTCGCCCTCTATGCTCTGTAGACACTTGTCCAAAGCCAGTCGGGCCATTGCCCACTCCTTTCTCCGTTTCGCGCCATTGAAGTTACGTAAGTGAGCCTCAAGCTCGAGGACCCTCTCCTGAAGTTGCAGTGCGGCAACGTTGAACGGTTCCACGGCGATCACAGTACGTAATGTCGTCAGAGCAAGCTCCGAAGAGCCCAGAGCAAGATGACATCGCGCGAGGCGGATCAGAGTCTTTGATGAAGGTTCAGTCGATTGCAACGCAGAGGCCTGCTGACAATCAGACAGTGCCAGGCGGAAGCGTTTCAAAGCCATATAAGATGCGGCACGGTTGGTGAGATAGGAAGGTTCGGTCGGCTTCATCTCTGGGAGAAAGCGTGTCAACGATCCACGATAAGACAAACTGTAGAGGTCACGGTGGCGGACCTATGGCTTTGCTATATAGGTCGATAGCATCGTTGTACCGTTTTGCTTTGAAAGCTACATTTCCCTCCTCCTTTATGTTGTCTGCAGTGGGGCCTGTGGGCTTCTCCAGTGAAGGAGACTCAAGTGGTTTTGCGGAAGAGGGGGTGATGGGACTTGTCGGTTTCGACGGGCCCTCTGGTTGGCTGTGAGTCCTGAAGGCGAATTAGTAGGGGTCAGGCTAAGCAATCTGCAAAGCTAGCACACTTAATACCGTTGGCCGGGACTTGTTTCTTAGCATGAGCCTTCTTTTTGTTGGTCATTTTACTGGAAGCGAGCCGAACGACTTTATAAAAAAAGAAGGTCCGGAAAGTGTCCAGAATGCTCTGGATGTGATCTGGGTAGAAGTATAGACTGAATGTCCTGGACAGACAAGGATAAGGACCAACGAGCGCTGGTATAGTAAGGAAAGGCTCCAGGCTTGTGCACAATGATCAGGGATGTCGCAGATTGGATTACCGAAACAGGAAGTAGATCACGTGTAGTTTAATATTACAGAAAAGGAAACTATTTCCCATTTCATTGTCAGTATGAGCTGAATTGTCGAGCTCTGCGACTACCCTCGACGACCCCCGCGCTGTACATTTCGTTGACCATCGAGCTCATCGGTGGTTCATCGCTCACATATTTCTGATCTACAGGTTGATTGTATCATTTCGATGGCTTCTACCAGTTCTCCACGCTCGCAAGAAATGAGCGATGATGCTGCTGCCAGGACGACCAGCAGAATCTCGCAATCGCGTACGAATGATCATCAGCGCCACACGAGCGTAGGCAAGTCACCATCCACCGTGTACATGCCCGCTGCCTCCCCTCCGACCCCCGCACCATCACCTGGCCCGACCAGTTCCCTCTTCGCGGATGCCTTCTATCTCTCCAAGGCACATTCAGCATCGTATGATCCCGCGAATCTATCTCGGATGGAGTTTGCAAGCCTGACACCCCTAGGCCCTGCATCTCGTAAACGCTATCTCGTGTCTCTCCTGAATGACTGCACCCCATCCGAGCTTCTATTCATCTCACAAACTATTTCCCCCATGCTCAGACGGGACTTCCTAGCGGAACTCCCTCCGGAAATAGCATTGCATATCCTTAGCTTTGTAGACGACCCGAAAACGCTTGCCAGAGCTAGCCAGGTTTCCAAACGGTGGCATGATCTTGTTCAGGACGAATGGCTTTGGAAAACCATGTGCGGGACGTATCGTTTTAACATGGAAATAGATAACACCGAGGAAACTGAATTTGACGACGAATTCGTCGAAGAATCCTCCAAAGAGACGGACCCGTTTCCGGCTCATCCGATGGATCCAGCCCTACAGGCCCTCACGGCGGAAGAAAGCTTGAAGCGTCAGGAACAATCTCCTCTGTCGTCATGGAGGCGAACTTTCAGTGATAAGTCAGCCGACGACGACGCTTCGCCATCGTACCGAAAGCATTTTCAGTACTCCTACGTTATAAGTGAGTGACAGCTATCTTTGCCAGACACAGTGCATAGTAACATCGTATCAAGTGTCTAACATGCGAAGAGGGGGATATCTTCTTCGTTCACACCGAATGCCCATCGCGACACCTGATGGTGGTGTTGTTACATCCGTAGCGTTAGATGCCGATCGCGTCGTTGTCGGCTGCGCCAATTCGAAGGTTCATGTCTACAGCGCCAACACTGGTGTTCTATGTCGCACACTCACGGGACACGATCAAGGTGTGTGGGCAGTACACCTTGTCAGTCGCGGTGGTTATTGGGATGAACCCGAGAGCGACACCAAGGCACCTGGTGATGATTCTGCGGCATCGTCGCCTTCTAACTCACCTATAACAAACGGTTGCGTGCACGCGAAATATCGTCGTGCACTGGGGCTTGACATGCCAAGGAAGAGACGGCCAAGAATGCTACAACGGCCGGAGGGTGCGGGGAAGCCGAGCGATTTGTGTTGTACTTCAGAAGGTTGGGGCCAACCCAATCCGATTGTCGTCAGTGCTGGCTGTGACAAGAGTCTGCGCGTCTGGGACGTGGTATCAGGGTATGAACTTTACAGCTCCTTGCGTCTATTGCAGGCTGATCACGGTTCCCTGTAGTCATTGTATCTATATTTTACGAGGCCACACAGCCACTATCAGGTGTGCCCGTGTTTTACACAATCGGCCAATCGCGGTGACTGGCTCTCGTGATACAACCGTCCGAGTTTGGGATATACAGAAAGGCCGAATACTCCGGATATTGCAAGGCCATTCGAATAGCGTCCGATGCCTCGATGTTTGCGGTAATAGGGTAGTCAGCGGAAGCTATGACGCAAGTTGCCGAGTACGCCCATTGCCTCTATATCTGCATTCTGATGCATATGGTGTGGCAGATATGGAACGTAGACACAGGGGAGTGTTTACACGTCCTGACCGGTCACGAGCAAGAAATTTATTCAGTCGCATTCGATGGTGTTCGCGTTGTTTCCGGAGGAATGGATACAACTGTCCGTGTATGGGATGCCATGTCAGGGTCAGTCTATCTCCACTTATTGATCATCCTTATCCCGCAGACTTTGATGGTCATCACAGGCAATGCATCGCACTGTTGCAAGGGCACACGGCCCTCGTGTGTCAATTACAACTCTGTCCTACCACTGGCCTCCTCGCCACCGGCGGATCCGACGGACGTGTCATCACGTTCGATCTGCACAACTATACCTCCTTGCAACGTATCTCCGCGCACGATTCTTCTGTGACATCTCTCCAATTCGATTCAAACTTCCTCATTACCGGCGGCAACGATGGACGGGTGAGGATGTACGAAACTCACAGCGGTGCTTCTGTCAGAGATTTGAGCGAGCGGTGTGAGAGTGTCTGGAAAGTGGCTTGCAAGGGAGGAACGTGTACGATCATGTGTAAGAGGTCAGGGAAGATGGTGATCGAGATCTGGACGTTTAGGCCAAGGACGTTGTATCTTTGAGATGTAGGCTGTGTGGATATTCGTCCATGTACTGTACTGTTTATGTATCATATACGATTCGGATTAGCGTATCGTTTCACGCATGGTTGTAATTGATCTCTGTCAGGTAGTTGCCATCTTGCTGGCACTGGCCACCATGTCACTACGGGGGAGATCGACTTGACTTGTACACCTCAACTTAACATACTCGCAGGAATAACGTCATTCAATATCCTTTGGGTTGTGAAACACATATCAAGTTTGTGTCCTCAAAGGAAATATCTCATCGATCAGGATTGACAAGCATGTATGTCCAATGACCCGTCCACCCGTTCTCCTTACCGCCCAGGGACGTAAAGAAACGGTTCCCCGCCTCGTTATGCGCTTCGGTGTCCGTCCAGTTCCACCCTAATGCCCCTCCACCGAGATCCCCATACCCATCCGAGGCCAACTCCAAGTCGCCTTGACCCTTGCTAAAATCCAGCTTCTCCGTCAGTGCACGAACGACCAGTCTTCCGAGACCCCGGCGTTGATGTTTCGGGTCCACACGCAACGCCCCGATACTTCCATCGGAATGCATCAGTGCACACGCAACAGGCTGTCTTGCGAGCCCATCCGTCCCTGTTTCCCCCCGAGACCAGAGGCACACTGAGTACGGCGCTCGCGACAAGATATACGCTTCAGAACGCGGAACCGACGAAGCACCGTGTACGAACGACAAATCCGAGTCAGACGCTTGGATCTGGGAGACTTGCACGTCCGCCTCCGAGTTGTCCCCACCTGGACCCCGCAGCGTCGTCCGACGGTCACCGTTCACCTCCAAGGGCAGACCATCACGTGCAAACGCACCGCGCGGAAAGACGTACCGCTGACTGGGATGTTGAAAGGTCGACATGGGTGCCAGGACGTGTGCCCACTTTGCGTGAACGGCCCAGATGACGATCATAGGTGGATCGGTATCGATGCGGCGCCTAGGCCAACCACTGCCCGAGAGGACGGTGAGGATAGAGTCACATGTAGGACGCGCCTCGCCGGCGATGTCTCGGAGACGCTCAAACACCTGCTTCACATGCGTTTCTTCCGCCTCTGTCGGCGGGTCGGACGTCCTCGACTCGCCTGAGCAAAAAAATCGAAAGTGATGGTCCAGATGGGAAAAAGTGACGACCGAGAACAACACAGGGGGGATGGTGGTCGAGATGGCATCGGAATGGAGGGGCATGGTGGACCAGAGCGTGACTTTGGATGCGTCAACGTTCTGCAGTGTACTCCCGCGAGGACTTGTGTTGAGGATGGTCCCCAGGATGTGGAGACTATAGGGTACGTGTGGGGCGAGCAGCTTGATGAGGGCTGCCGAGGTATCGCGAGAGTTGGTACTTAGATCAATGCGATCGAGCTGTACTTTCAATGTACTCATCGATCGTGATACAGATTTGAGGACCACGTCCTCAGAGCTAGTCTGGTGACCCTGGGACCAAGTCTAATGAGGCAAGCCATCATTTACATCCTAAACTAATGAGTCTGCGCCGATGTGAATCAAGTGCGGTATCAGTTCAGTGAGACTGAAGACGGCCGGAAGATCAACTCGTTACTCCTATACGGTAGTTAACTCGTAGACGTTTGGATCCCGTTCACGGATCGTTTTCCTTGCATTGAGCCTGTACAAACATTCAAATCCACACTTTGAGTATCAAGACAGCGTCATGAGACTTACACCGCCAGCACGGAGTTCACATAACCTACACACGATGAAAAGTCAGGATTGTCTCATTTGTCATTAGAAAAATGGTACTTGCTCCGGCCAACCACGATACCTGCTGCAGCTACCCAATAGTTATTACCTTGAACAAGGTACTGTGTGCGTCGGTCAGCATCCATGCAATGTACCAACTCTAAACATACCACGACACCACCGACCATCGATACTGTGCTGATCAAAACATAACAATCGAAGGCATAGAAAGTACATTCAAAGTGCAAGCTTACCAAGTAAATGCACTGGTATTGATGCAGACGAGTGCCAAATCCTGAATTATACTGCGTTGCCTCCGAAAGCCAGACTTTCCACATATATTTGAAGACGCCAAATGTGATGACAATGTCGCATGTACCGCTCGAGCAAGCATAGGGCAGTATGAACTGAAAAAAAAAAGTCGGACGGCGCAAGTCAATCAGCGAAGATCTCAGTACAAGACGTGCACCTTACTGGACCTGTGAACAGACGATGCAGGGTTCCAACCCAAACACTACAAAAGAGCTGGTTCAACTCTCGCTGGGACGAGCAAAGGGTGCACAAACACGTCAACGTTGCACAATATATTAAGCTATTCTCAATCCAGTCCGTCAGAGTGCTTACAAGTACCGCAAACTGGTGAGGTTGGCAGGTCAGACAAGGCTCCTTACTTCAGTGGAAATTTACCAAATCCCGAAATCGCTGTGGCAAACTCAGGAAAGTAATATGAGACCTTGAAACATATCCCGATAATTGAGACTGACAATAGCAAGAGTGAGAAGCTTGTTCTTTCCGCTGACTGCGGAGACATTATTGTGCGCAAGGTGATAATTTAACGGCGATGACTCACTCGTCCATAAAGTCTCGAGGGGTCTACAGTGATTTCTTTACCTATCAGTCCCGGGGCCCACACCACCGGACCAGACATTGACATGGCTGAGACAGAACAAGCTCTGTACTGGGGTCATTCTAAAGTATTTGTTTGTTTTACTCCACACATAAACAAAGAAGGTCAATAACGCATTAACGGAACGGTCAAACGTTTTTGCCCGTGGCACGGTGGCAAAACCTAAAAACTTCAGCAAGAAATGTTATACCTCAGGTGTTATGAGTAACGCTAGAAAGTGCTTAGATGAACTCCCTGAGTGTGCACATTAATAAGGCAGGTTGGGCCCTGGTTTGGATGCGGTCTAAACTTCAAGTCGCCAAGTACATCCGACTCATTGTTCCCAATTTGGTATGTGATTTATATACTACATACTTACATCATCTCGTGGGGAAAACCGCGAAAATCGCTCAAGCGGAAATCAATAAGGCGTCACGCACATGGCCCGCAGAGCTCTGAAGGCTTCAAGCGAAAGAGGGCAAGCAAGGGTAGCAACCTTTCTGATCAGAAATCAGCTTCTTGAAATTTCCCCTAGAGCTGTGCATCGATGTGCCACAGCTCTTCTCCAGTTCCTCCTCTTCCTTTCTTAAACGTGCAGTAGCAGCCTCCGATGCTCGACGTCGTCTATCCTCGACTGAATCACCCGATTGTATTCCATTTCCTCCAAGGACGTGAATTAATGCTTCAGCTTGTTCGTTTGACGAGGGCTCGTAGGCATCTCTCAAATCCGACAGGTAGTGCGTTCCACGTTTGTCCGCAGCTTCGAATTCGGCAACCTCCCTATTGAGTTGCGAATTGAGTTCTTTGAACTAGTGTGTGCCGTGCCCGACAGTAATCAGTGCGAGTGCCAATCAAGAACAGCCAAGATATCTCACATCGTTATCATGATCATCCCATACATTGTGTGCCAGTTCGTGACAGAGCACACGACGGACTTCTAGATACGGTCTGAAGCCATCATAGGCATCTGTCCGTATGCGCAGTTTGATGGCTTGACCCGCGCCGACATTGAGTCCTAGCAGGTGAGGTTGTTCATGCGGTGCGAGTTCGGTCAGCACACCAACAGAAAATTTGTGTTTCTGCATGATGTGTCGAATTGCTGGATCGTTTGACAGCTTCGATAATCGTTCGAGCGCTGTTTCAGGCTTTGGCAAGTGACTCAGCGGTTCAATCTTATGGAAGACGTATGTTGTCGACGCGACGGTGGAAGAAACGGTCGAGCGGACCTACAATCGAGATCGAGTCCGGCGTTCATTTGATGTACATGAAAACACGCACCTTGACTTGCGGTTTAAGAGTTCGTTCGCGCAAGATCCTCTCCTTCCGATGGTGTTCCGACTCGACCGCGCTGAGAGAATTTATTTCCTGCGCAGTCGATCCTAGCATCTGGACCTTTATCCCATCCCGAAGACCAATCTGGACTAACGTGAGGTTATCCGTGCGCTGAACTTTCTTTCCTCGAAACAAGAGTTTCTGGAGGGACGGTGGTACCGACGTCAGCTCTTCCAACTGGGTTTCTAGGCGTGTCAGAGGTGCATCGGATGGTAATGAGACCTCGTGTATTGTACCACGAAAGCTGATCGAGAGAGATATGTTTTCTGGTGTCGTTGAAGACATGACTGTGGAGGACGAGATTGACAGGCTGAGTAAGAGATTGTGGGACGCGTCACTCTTACTACTTACCGACATCTCCGCAATAGGCGTGTAGCGTGCTCACTCATCAAGTCCTCTGTGAATTTGGTAAATACTAGTGTAACTACCAATCTTTGAAAGGCACCGCCTGCATATATGTACTCATTTTCCAGAGTGGTCTGAGATGCGCGCGCGACGAACTTGAAACGACCATCTCGAGATGGCAGTCAGGACGATCATATGCGTCGAACCACACCACTGCTTATAATGAGGGAAGCTGAATGGATTCGATCATATCAAAAAACATAATATCTCAACAGTACCACGAAATAGAGCAGATATACTTGTAAATGACAGCTTTCATATCAACGCAAGTCATGAATGTGACCATTCAGGTTTGCGTTTTTCGGCGAACGCAGTCATACCTGGTAACATTCGTCAGGGTACATCTACGTGATACAAGCGTCTCCCCAAAGGCTCACCTTCTTTTTGATCCTTGGTCGCGAACAAGGCGTGGAACAACCTGCGTTCGAACCTCAACCCTTCCGCAAGCGGCAGCTCAAATGCGGCATTGACTGCCTCCTTTCCAGCAGCCACGGCCACACGCCCCTTGTCGGCGATAGTCGTGGCCATTTGAATCGCAGCGTTGACGACCCCAATGTCCTCTGGTACGACTCTGCTGACGAGTCCCCATCTTTCAGCTTCGTCCGCGTTAATCATGCGGCCCGTGAGGACTAGTTCCATCGTGCGAGATTTACCAATCAGACGTGTGAGACGCTGGGTGCCGCCGCCGCCAGGAATGACACCTAGGTTGATCTCGGGCTGTCCGAGCTGCGCGGAAGGCGAGACGAGGAGGATGTCGGCTTGAAGTGCCAGCTCAAGACCTCCACCGAGCTACGATTGTTAACGCGAGATGGTCTGGGGGAAATGTCAGGACATACTGCGTAACCACTGACCGCGGCGATGACGGGCTTGTTGAGTTTGGAGACAACCTCCCAGTTGGCGAGGAAGTTGGACGTGTAAGCTTCGGCGACTGGAAAGCGGTATATGAGCGTGTTGCAGATGAGGGTCAAGACTAGACATTACATGACTTGTCTTTCATTTCCTTGATGTCAGCTCCAGCTGGGCGATGGTTTCAAGTAGGTTCAGACATCCATCGGCACAATTGATTGAAACACATCGCGCACCTGCGAACGCCCTGTCTGAACCTGTGAGGACCATTGCGCCAACACTGGCATCGTCATCCGCCTCTTTCAGTGCACTTGCGATATCCCTGAAATGGGCAGCGTTGAGGGCGTTGAGGGCGTTGGGTCTGTTGAGAGTTATGAGGGCCACTCCTGGCTCCGGTCTTGATACAAGCACGTTGTCATAGTGCATAGGCAATGATGTCGAGAAGAACCGGTCAGAACGTGCAAGTCGCGCTGTGCGGATGGCATGACGAGGCACGGTAGCGAAATACATGAAGAGGTCTCAAACAAGCACCACGGGCGGGTGGGATGAAACAACCGAGTTATCGTCGAGTGCAACCCACGAGTCTCACCGCACCCTCCCTGCTTCAGCACCACTGTCAGAGAACGTCTCACTCGTTGCGTCAAGTTGGATGCGTTTCAACCAAATTTGCCCTGGCTTAGCCCCGCATTATCACTCGACGTCGGTTTCAAGCCAATATCCTACCGCGTCCCAGCTGACCGTGACGGTTGCCAAGGCACAAGAAAGCCGCATGTAAATTTCGCGATGCCATCTTACATCAATATTCTTGGTGAGTACCACTGGGTAGACTCACAACCGCGGGTGAGTCCGTACTCAGGCTGTGGTGACGGAAGCGTTTCTTAGCCCCTCACTCTCCTCCGAATCCTTCCGACTCAGGAGGCATCCTTGCCTTCCTCTTGGACATCATCATCCTCATAGATCTCGCCTCCACTATGAGTTTCAGCGAGCATCTCACGCGTCCGACCTTCCCAGCTGAAGGCGTCGCTCTCCGCGTCATGAAAGCATCCGACCTCCCCCATATACGCACGCTGCATGTGGGTCCACTTTTCTCGACATATGCTTTTTGTTTCACAAGCGTCGCCATTACATGCAGCGCAACCTCCTACCTGTCTCATATCCAGCCGCATTCTTCATCCAACTTCTTGTTAGCCCGAAACGACTCTGCTTAGTCGCGACAGATCACGGCGCTATCATAGGCTTTGCTTCGGCAGGCATGGGTCTCTTGCACCCATGCCGGGATATTCCTGCCGGTCGGGAGTGCTCCGAACTACCCTCCGATACGCCCCGGTCGCACGTCAGCCTTCTCACGCTAGGCGTTCTGCCTGCGTATCAACGCAGAGGGATTGGACGATCCCTGGTGCACGGGGTCGTCCAACGTCTGGAAGCGTCATGCACTTCTGCTGCACAGCCGAATCACTCCCTTGTCGTCCGATCAGATTCCGAACAGCAAGATTGCCGTTCTTGTTCAAGTGCAAGTCGCTCAATCCAATGCTGCGGGCAAATGTTTCTATACGCACCTCGGGATGATGGACCAGCAGGGCTGTGATAACCTACGGCCTCATGTTGGGCTAGGGTCACGAACGTCTGTCATGGCAGGGGTGATGTGTGTGTGAGCGGGATGTGTGGCCGTGGAACGTAACTTACCGATGTGTGACTGTTGTTTGCTGCCTCGCATTTGATGAACTATATCAACCTGCGACTAACACGGAGGCATGCTGGCCCGTTCAGGGATGTCAACATGGTGTCGAACAGATTAAAACTTTCATAGATTCAAGGGACCTCCCATCAGCCTTGTAATGTAATCGACTTGTTTTCAGTCCATGCAACCCACATGAGCTATTTACCATTAATGATTAGTTTCACTGTCAGGAATGCGGTTCACGGAAATGTAACAAGGCAAACAGTACGGTCGCTGTCTCATAATCATGGCAACACCCGCTATGGGCCATATGGATTACGCGCAGGTAACAAGTCCAATACACACTGTCGGGTTGTTCGGGTGAAGACAATAACATGGCTTCTCATGATGCAGTGACACCGTGCATTAGGAACCACACGAATAATGCAAGACTTGGCACGACACCGCGCGATCATCGCCTCTTCGACTACAGTCAAGTCGCCGACTCGCACAACTCCTCCGGGATTTCACTAACGTAGAAACAATTCGCCAATACCAGGTCGGGTGAACGGTGATATGCTAAACACAGGTGCAGCGCGTGTGGTACGCCCTCGTCGAGGATCAAGCCTCCAGGTGCAACAAGCACGTCTCCCAGAACATTATCGTTGATGCTGTCGACAAAACGATAATCAGGTCGTCGCAATAAATGTCATCCAAAAGTACGTCCTGATGCTGCACACACTCTCACTGTTGCAACTTGCACAGACGAACTCGCGCACTTTCAATTAAAGGAATGGTCGAACTGTCGAAGAGTGAGACAGATAGATAAGGACAGACACGAACGATACGATACAAATACACGCAATTCAGTACAGTAGACTTTCTCATAATGTATCGAAAAATTCTCATAATGTATATTAGCATTTCCTACACTCCGGGAAAAAACAACTACCAAACACTAGTATACATTATGAGAGTTTTTCAATACGTTATGAGAAAGTCTACTGTATCATAATTGACGAACTTTGTATATTGCGGTATGTGCGTTCAGGCAAATTCCGAAACTTTATTGTCCCTACCTCGACGTTGTGTTAGCGACTGCGTGTGGTCGCCCTCACATCGGGTTGGAAACTCAAATAGGCAGAAAAGAGATTTGGCAGCTATCAATGAGCGCTGAGCGCTGAGCCTATCGATATATGCATCAACACGAATAAGGACAAGGTGGTTACGACTCTGAGCACATGGTGAGTATTGAATTGTACCTCGTGAATGCAGGCTGGTTTATATATCAACTTGCGGAACCGAACACACACAGGCATTTCATTAGTGTTTTGAGCAGGGTGCAATGCATCCGACCCCTTGCTACCTGGAGATGAAGGAAGACCGTAACTCAGGTGATAACCGAGAACCGTAATACACGATGACTCATCTGGTCAATTTTCCATAATTCGGCAAATATGTCCTATAGATGGCAAGACTTGCCTTTCGTGGTCGCGTTTAATCGTTTTCTTGCGTCTTCCGAATGCATTCAAGTTCCTCCGGGGCCCGGTTTTTGCAGCATGCGCCGCCGTAAACTGTATGACAACAAATCCGAGTATTCGGCCCTGACAGTGGCACGCCACTCGGGCGACTGGATATGGAGCATGCATGTCTCTCTGTTTCTTTTCAGACCCTACTCAAACCTCGGGTCATGTCCATACCGTCAACATTTTTGAGCCATGTGTTCACTCGCAAGTGAGTGTTTATACGACGTGATCACTTCGTTTGCCTGATTCCGTCGGTCAAGGCTCTTCGCTCTTATAGGGAACGCTCTGCTTGTCTACGATTATCTCATTACTCTTTCGCTCGAGGTGCGTCTGGTGCGGCGGCGGCGACATAGCTTCGAGACGTTTTATCAACAGATAACATATGTCTGGGATGCTCCATGGACAGCCGTTAAGGCAATCTTCCTCATCAACCGGTATGGGAATCTGATCGGACAAACATTCGTTATGCTGGAGGAGACGGGCTACCTATCCCACAACTCTCAAAAAGTATATTTCCCCTCGTGTTTCTGCATCACCTTGTCAAGCTCAATCGAATGCCAGTTTTGCGTGGCCTATGAACTGTACTGCTCATTCTTTGCAATATTCTCGGGAGAGTCAATCCGCTGTGAGTACGTTGGTCATACTCTAAAAGGTTCATTTTTTAGATGGATGAGCCTAGTATTGGTTATCATGCGCGCTTGTGCAATCCTGGGATTCAAGCGCAGCATCGCAGTGTTGGCGAACACACTATATGTTATTTGTGCCTTAACTATTCTTGCGGCGTCACTCTACTTGTTGAGGAATGCCGAATGTAAGTGTTATCTCTTGACACTCTGACGTATCATAACTTTATGACAGATGTGATATTTGAACACCTCGATGAGACGGGTATATGCTATGCGCCGGTGCCCTGTATGTCGTCCACTCTTCCGATCCCCTTGATCTCATTTTGAAATGTTGTAGCCAATGTTGTATGTTTCCTTTCCTTCCAATGCATGTCGAACATCACTGCAACATTGAGTTCTCCAGTGGATGCTCTGGTTCATACCGTGGGTGAATAATGGTTAGACAAAACACATTCTCATCCGCGGAACAGACTCACTTTCGATGGCTTGGTATTGGTCATCGTATGTTACAGTCTCTATCGAGTAAGCAGGTGGTCCCGCGACCGCAACCCGTCGCAGTTGGTCCGTCTTCTCACACGAGACGGTGAGGACGTTTGCGATCCTTTGATCTTTCTCGCGCCATTCTGACCCGATCTTGCAGCGTTCATGTTTTATTTCGTAAGAATACACAGAGATTCTCCGGGGGTCTCGATCTCATGTGCATGTAGGCAGCCTTGTTCAATGTCCTGTTTTTTATGGCATGCTGGTACGTCTCCTTGGCTCGACGTGACATGCTCATCGCTCATCTTTCACTCTGGGAACTTATGATTAGGTCCAGCTTCCGTCTGGTAAGAATCACATGGCGCTCTACCCATGCCATTGATCCATCGCTGACACCTACATTCGTATATATATATATAAAGGACCCAAGAAATGCTCTAGCCATGATGTGAGCAGAAAAAAAACGCCTCTATTGCCTCCCCTTTTTTCTTCACTTTCTGATACGCCATCCTCTCGTGACGTGCCCTCTAGGGTTTCGTTTCCCCTTCTCTCGGTCATTGGACAACGTTTCGTACTCAACCTTCGGCGATTCCGAGTGGGCCCAGACTCGACGCGCGATCTCAGCCGGGAGATACATAGACAGATAGCAGCAATAGTTGACGTGTTGCCGCACCACCCTTCGAGTCCTGGCTTGGAGTTGGAGGAGCTCGGACGGCTGACCTCGCACCTCGGTAACACGCGAGAGTGAAGAGTGGGGGGAGAGAGATACTACGAAGAGGACATTTTCTTCGATGAGCTCGGACGCTATATAATGCATGGATGTAATCATGTTCCATGGCCACACGAACCACGACGCGCTATTATGTTATGCTTAATACCCTTGTACCTACCTAACTTCCGTCATCCTAAATGCACTAAAAGATCTCGTCCCTCTGCAGTTACATTTACATTCACATCCACACTCTCCGTCTCCATCGCCTCTGGCCCTCTGACCGCATTGGTCTCCTGTCTCACCTCTGGGTCCGTTGCCATCACGTTCGGCTCGACAGCGATGCCCTCCATCTCGGTTTCCATCGCATCCAGAGGTTCGGTAAACCTGTCAGCCTCAGTCTCCATTTCTGCCATCGCCCGTCTTACGGAGACGAACGAACCCATCAGTACCAAGTCAGGAAAAACAAACGAGGTCACGCACGCAAAGGCATCCCGGCAGTCCTTCCGGATGCTCGCCGTCTTCCAACGTTGCCGACGCGACATCGGAGCGACCATTTCGGCGTCCAAATCTAATCAAGGGGGGGGGAGGGTTCAGAACGATCAGGATCATCCAAACGATACTTCAGACGCAGCCCGCTCACCCTTGTCTTCGCCGAGCATGAGGAGCCGACTCGTTCCGATCCATTGCCTTTTTTTTTTTCAGCGTGGTATGTGAGCTCGGGTCGTCATCCACAGGGGCAACGAACGACGCGTACCATTGAGACGCCTTGTCAAAGAACTGAACCAAGTGCACAGGACCCTCGCCACGTCGGCGTGCCGTGTCACGTTGTTTCTTCACAACAGGAGGAATACGTTCATCGTCCGGTTCATAGACGACCGCCGGCCACCAGGGGTAGGTATCTAATGGGGGCGTCAGAGCTCGTGTAGCGTTGGAAACGGAGTTGGACAAACCTGCTTTGGCCCAGACTAGAGAGGTGGATTGATTAGCAATTGATTAGCAAATATCACACCACATCACATGAGAACACCCACCGAGTGTTCCTCCTTCCAAGGTTTTGCCCTCTGGAAGAATAACTACACCTGGCCCGGCAGGCTGTGGTGTCGTGGAAGGACCGACGATGGGCGGCGGCGGCTTCACAGGTTGTTCTTTGGGACCCGTCTTGCCTCCATCTTCGTCTTCACTCTCAAGCTCGCTAAGAGAGGACAAGTCAGAGTCGTGGCCATCACCTTTACCACGGGTAGACGGTTCATGTTGAGCCTCCGATTGTGCAGCAGCAACGGCAGCGGCCGCCTTCTCTGCCTTCCGGCGTGAAGCCTTCTCCCGCCGCGTGGCTGGCGTATCGAGTTCTTCTATAATGATCTTGCCGTCCACTGCAATAATGTTCGTATATTGATCTCTTGGGATTGTAGCGATGATGCGCGCTGCCAATTCAGATTGTGTCTCTTCTTCACGTGTTTCTGGCGCTGGCGCGAGCTCAGGCTCAGGCTCTGGTTCGGGAACAGGTTCAGGGGCGGGTGCGGGGGCAGGTTCGGGGACAGGTTCGGGGGCAGGTTCGGGGGCAGGTTCGGAGACATATTCGGGGACAAAAACGGGGGCAGGAACGGGAAGAGCGACAGGAGGCTCTAGTTCCGGCTGCTCGACGTCCATCGGAACATCCACTTCCGCCTTTTCTTCCGCAGTCAGACCCGATGGCCCAGCAACTTCCTCAGGGGGAACCGCCCCATATATCGTCTGGTTCTCCGACGCAGTCGTGCTCATCGTCGAGAGCTTCGACGTTCCGCGTTCCCCTAAAGTAAACGCTGAGCCAGTGGATACGGATACGTTTGATAGTTCCTCGACACGCACCCGTCCGCATCCGTTTCTTTGGCGGAGGAAGTAGCTGTCTCTCGACACCTTGCCTTCCCCCTCGTTTCTGCCCCGTAGGCAGGATCCAACCAGCATCGAACATCTTGAACGAACCTTGGCTGTCCACGTCTTCGACCATCGGGGGAGCCTCTGGTTGACCTGCCGTTCGCAACTTGATACCTTTCTTGCTCGCTTCGCCGGCACTTACTTCCGAAACATGCTCATCAGCAACACCACCCGCAGCTTCCGCCTCGAAAGCGGCTGCAGCAGCAATTGCGCGCCGAGTACGAGGAGCGCGGAATCCAGGCGTGACATCGAGGCCACCGGGTTCGGCAGCTTTGGAAGCTTTTGTGCCCTTCTTTTTGCTTGGTTTTGGTTTCGGTGGAGGTGGTGGCGGAGGGGGTTTGATCCGCCCTAGCTCATAATCGAATAGAGAAGTGAGCGGGTCGGTCTCAAGAATGAGGCTGACGAGGTCTTGTATCTGTTCTTTAGAAACGAGAAGCAGCAGCGCTTCCAGTGGCGCTTCAAAGTCACCAAGAGGAACCTCGGCGTTATCTGCATGCGAATGTCGATATCGTAGCGAGACCAAGTCTTCAAGGATAGGTTGAACAGTAGTTTGCATTCGCTGAGCAGTCTTGTAAAACGCCGTCCCGGGTTTGTTGTATAGCATCGCATTGGACAATACGAGCTCGACGTCGCCCTGCAAACATTGGAGTTGGAGATCGATCACTCAAAATCAAAATATTCTGTGACTCACCTTGAAAGTCTCGAAATCCCAGTATTCATGTCGGTCTAATTTCACATCGATGGTGTCCCAGGTCATGGGATTCTTAACAACCTCATAGTAGTCGGGCACTTCGGTTTTGGATACCGGATGCTTGAACAGACCGTTACGGTCGAGGCTATCGAATCGTGAATAACCCGTCCACTTTGACACCGTTCGTTACTTACGCGAGAACCTTCTCGAAAGCGAGACGCACAGGCGCCAAATGGGGGAAGAGGGTGGCGTCCAGTACCTTCTGTATAGCCTCAGCTTGTGCGAGCTTCCTGCTCTCACGTTTGCGACATAGCAGGGCCATTTCACGAAGCGTCTCGAGATCTTTTCTGACGTGCTTCAGGTGCTGGACACGGCTCAGTCATGTGGCGACAGTCCCGAGACAATACATACCTCGAGTTTCAACGTCTTCTCCTCCTCACTCAGTGACTTGCCGGCATTCGAAGCAGTCCATGGCTCAAGATGCAGTCTCTTTAACAATGGTGCACCCCGTCTCGCCTCACGCTTCAAGCTCCAGTACTTACAAACCATCTGAACGAATTCAGATTTCTTGCGTACGTTGATTTTGGCGATGTAGTTGATGATGCGGTCGACGATGATATGAGGAACAAGGGGAGGCCCAGTCTTGTATGTCTTCGCGTACGCCCTGGCAGATTTAGACAGTTTGGAGCTTGGACTAGAGGTAACACTGTCATGTGCGAGGGCTTTAAGGCGTGCCTCGGCTTGTTCTTTCTGTACACATTCATGAATAAATCAGACTGAAGTAAATTGTGCACGTGCTCCATACCGGAAGGTGTTTTTCGCAATAGCAGGTGAGTGTGACAGGCTCGGAGCCTTGCGTGCTTTTCATGGGCATCAGAAGCTTCTCTTTCCTTGCACAGGTGGTATGAAAGGCAAGGAAACACGACGTCTTGGTGCATTGGATGCAGGCTCCTTCTCGAACGCCGCATATCGAGCATTTCTAAAAGCCTCGTTAATTTATGGCTTCGCCCTTGCATTTAGCCGAGATTAGCATGCTCACTAGCTTCCACCGTTGTTTTGGAATTTTGTCAGAGCCCGTGATGGGCTCCATGAAAACCTCGTTGGCTACTCTGGTCTCGGGTATCCATATTGCACATAACAAATGAGCCCAGTCACCGAAAGTCGTCTGTTTGAATGCGCCGCCTTCATTTGGACAAAATATACATGACTGAAGCGGTTGTGCAGGTTGTTTTAAAGGTCACTTTTTCAGAACAGGGAAGTGCTCACTACTGGGTTCTCGGGAGATACAGTACACTTTCGACAGAGCCACTGTCCCTCAGGTATGTAAGGAACACCGTAACAATCTTAAACTTTGAGAACACACGGTAGAGAGTGGAGTTTACATACATACCTTGATGTACAGCAAGGTTACATCCGTCACAGAACACGATCGCATTGCTATTCTCTCCCTCCGAGTCATCGCATATAGCACAAGTCGAGTCCTCCGAGGGCATGGCATAGTCCGACTTGGGGATGTTCTTTGTCTGGATTTGGTGATATAGACGACGTGACTCCACCGAGAGTAGAGACACGGGACGTACCAAGTCGAAATACTCCTTCTCTAAACGATCCATGATGATTTCAAACGTCTCGTATGTGACTAGGTTGATCTGGTCTTTCTTCCGCTCGACATTGATTGCATATAGCCATTCCTGGTCTGCGGGTAGGCTTTATATAAGTGAACATGCCTCTGCGCGGCAAGCAACGTCGATCAAACCTTGCTCGTCCATATCATACTCGACCTGAATGGCTAGATCCTTCTCCAGAGGCTCTGCTGGACATCAATAAACACCAAACTCACCGCATGGCTACACTCACCTATATACCGAATGTAATGGTCTGGTCTTTGAAACTCGGAAAAATCATTGTCTTGCCCCGAAACGTCAACGACAGACCCAGCGAAACAGCGTCGAAAAACGCACATCCATATGACCTTGCTTGTTGGTCGTGCACACCAGCGGGTTGTGCGGAATCATCGTCTTGAACCAATACAAAGGAAACCTTGGGAAGTGGTGCTTGATCTGCAGGCGACTTGTGCCCACGAGTCATGTTGTGTGGCTAAAGGGGAGCATGAACTAAAACACAGGGGGGACTCTGTGCACGACGCAGTAAAACACGTTGACGGCGCGAGTACCAAATTTGGAAATGTTGACAGTTGACATCTGTTTGTAAAATGACAGGGATGGAATCCCCCTTTGACGGGTCACTTTGCGGTGAGCCCATGTATTGAACCTATCGATGCATACTAAACGGTTTGTATCAATTGGTTTCCTCAAGGAGGCCAACACGGTGTCAAGGCGAATTCAGTGTGCAGTGTTCCGACAAGAACAGAGATTAAACGGCGACTAAACGTGATGTCTATACGGATCAGTAGAGTCTTGTGCCTCGCATATGGGGGTATGTTGAAACAACGCGGTCACGCTTAGATTGAATGCAAGACGTTTGCCGAGTTGGCGACTCGAGAAAACGAGGCGCCTCGAGACGGAAGTTATAAAAACATGCGAATGCGCCACTGCAGTGCTCCGACTCGGATCAGCGCCATCACTGAATTGTCAATGTTTGAATGAACCCGCCTTTGACACTTCTGATATCTCCTCGCATTCTCATGCACTTGTGCATGATACACATTGGTTTTATATGCAGTTCCGAGATCTACAAATCACCTACTCATCGTCCGTACATTCCCTATGGTACATGCAACCATCGCTATCGTTAATTACATATTATACCAAACCATCCAGCCGCGAAAACACCCTTGGCAAGTCATCACTCACATGTATGAATCCAGGACGTAAACGCATAAACGCGCGTAACACTTAATTCCCCACACCCCACAGGCATTGGAACGACCCGCGTCCTGACCCCTGATCGGCGAGGAGTGTCATCGGGGTTGGCCCTTTCCTGGAAGCAGAAAAAAGCCACACAGAAGTCATAACCCGGTATCATGGTGCTGCGGTATCTCCACTGGCAGAGACCGCCGAACTCGTGACCACCCTAGACTTGAGTCCGTCATGATCGCACAGCGTCTTGGTAAATGACTGGAAGTCTGCTTTCTGGGCGCGGCCAGGCTGTGTGGGGCGAGGCAAAAGTGCAGGCCTAAGAGATTCGATAGAGGAATGAGTGCTGTGTTGGCTGACCTTCAAAGCATAGATGACGATCCCGTCTTCCCTGGGATCTTTTCCATCCGTCGTCACCTGTTCCACCATAATTACGCGCAGGATGTTTTCCGCTGAATCAAAGTGGCACCGTACCGTTGGGTGCAGCCCGACGTTCATCGATACCTGTCCCAACGGATCACGGCGGAAGACTGCGTGCGACAAACAATTTGGCGTGAAGTCCACAAGTGAGAGGCGATATCACATGAGTGGTGATGCAGCATTTAACGATCGGTGGCGGAGGGTTCGAGGCGGAGGTGACTTACGTAGACGGGTTCGAGAATTGGTTTCAGCCTCGGTCTCCTGCGGGTCCCCGTTGCCTATTTTTGGGGGCGCAGACTTTTGAGCGAGAATTTTGATATGCCCATACATCCCGTCGGTAAACTCTTTGCGCCCGCGCTTGACAAAAAGTTTTACACCCTTGAGCTCAGCCTCGACATCTTCATCCTCTTCGCCTGTCGAATCTGAGCGTAACCTTAGTACACACCGTAGCGGTCATCGTTCGGGCAGGTAGAAGCCACTTACAACTGGAAGATTTAACGATGGATTGTGTTTCTCCAGAAACCCCGAGAGAACCTTTCTTCTGAGAGAGAACGGGTGATTTAGTCGTCACAGAGGGGACTGCATCATTCAGTGACGGCGCGAGGGCATTCGCGGAGCTCGCCTGACCAAACACGTCAGATTCAGTCTGGTTGTCACGCCTCCATGCAGGAGTAGTCTTCATGATCTGGCCAGAGAGTGCAAAGGGTGAAGCACCCGAGGAGATGGAATACGAAGCGAATGGTGAGCTGGAACCAGAGAATGCGGAAAAGGGCTTGACGGGTTCAATTTTGGCTGGAGCGGCAGGCTTCGGTGGCGTGATCGGACGTGCTGGCGAAGTCTCAGGCTCATTAGGCGATAAGTTAACTTGGGGAGGTTGTGGAGTGGAGCAACGCCCTGCTTCTGCCCCTTTCTCCTCCGGCTGTGGCGAAGACTCGGGGTGCGCTGGCGGTGTAGGCTGGAGGGCGAGTATCAGACACGAGCTTCGGTTAATGGAAGGCAATCCTACCTGTCGAACAGGTGAGATATCCTGTTCAATGCTGTGAGGGTCACCTTGGGAAAGGATGCTGCTATCTTGCGCAAGTTCTTCTGGCTGTCGGAGCCTGGCAGCCTGTTCATAAGGGGGTGGAGCCACAATGACTTCCCATTCCTGGTTAGACTTTATCTTGATAAGCAAATGAACTCATGGACCAAAGGGAAGCAAGGCTATGGATGAAGTACGCACGTCCTCGTCTGACTCATGTTGGTCGGTGGGTGGAGTCCTGTTTCTTTTCATCGGCCGCGATTGTTCTTCTGCGTCCACATCGTGCTCATCGGAGTGGTCGAGCTTGCGCTTGAGGGACCGTTCTTCCGGCGGGCCGGTTTCGACATCGCTATCGGCCGCTATACGTTACTGTTTTTGAGGGAGGTTGATTGTCGGTGACTCACACTTTGGAGGGCTCGTTCGGGGAAGCAAGGGTGAGGACAGCTCGTCGTGCACAGGCGTAACCGAGGGTCGCTGCGACGGTAGCAATACCGCAGAATGCAAAGTGAAACTCTGAAAAGGGCAGCATCGTCGACAGACGGGAGTGGTTGAGGTATCGATACAGGCTAGCTGTGGGAGAGATGGCGGGTATTTAAGGGTAGCAAGGGTATAGGAATGTGAAGTGAGGAGAGGCAGGTTGATTATCGTCGGCGAGTCTGGACTACGAAGGGTATTGGGCAGTCGTGGCTGATCAACGGCGTCTTATATGTGGTGGCGGGCGCGATACATGACGAGGGCACGAGCGAATGGCCTCGAGGCATCCGCGCGTCGCATAGCTTGACGAGAGACACGTGTTGTGCAAAACTATTAGCCTGATTCAGCAACGCCACCCTCTTGCACACTAGGATTAGGGAGCAGTAGGCGTGCTCTACGTTCGTTGCGGATGGCTCGTTTTTGGCTCACAGCTGTCAATGGGCAAAGGGGGGCGCAAGGCATATCGCGACCCTTAAGTCGAGCGAGTCGTTGATATGATGCAGACACCACTTTGAAAGCCATCTCCTATACCGAGGTTTGGTGCTCTCGCTCCCTGTCTTGAACCAAAGAATGTGACTACACTCTGCTCCATTGAATTCTGTGTCGGCGTAACTTTGGTGTGTGCAGATAGACAAGCAGCCGCGCAAGCCTCAAGGGCGGCGTTGTATATCAACGTGCCGTTCGTCGAGAAGGTTCATCTTGTCATCCTCGGGGTCATGAATCCCGCACGTCTTTATGATATGCATCGACTTCTGGCGCTGTGGACGAGGAGGTCTTGAACGTTGTCGGCTCCCACGTATCGCTCACGTTTGCTCGCTACAGAATGAAGGAAAAAGAGCGTCTCTCTTGATGTGATTGTAGGGCCGGGTGTAACCAATTTTGGAACCCCTCCGAGGGGGGTCATTTCATGACATAAGCTAATGACATGGTTTGCGACACGTCGACTTGCCCCACCCAACTCGCGCGCGCAGTCGCCTTTGCATTAAAGGTCGACTCAACTTTCAATTCCTGTCTCGTTGAAAGCAGCGGCCATGCCGACTGCCTACCCGCTCCCTGAGAACCTCTCTCCAGCTGTCGTATCAAATACTGCTTCCCTTCTCCGCATCATAGCACTAGGCCTCATATCAGGTGCTGCAATCGCTTCCCGTCTCTTCGCTGTCATAGATTTCGAGAGTATCATCCATGAATTGTGTGTACTCCATTCCCTTGCCTGGTCTTTCGCTCATCTCACTTCTCTGTTCTCAGCGATCCATGGTTCAATTAGTGCGTCTCTTCGTGCCGGTTTCGCGAATGAAACTCACCCTAACCTGTCACAGCCGCGCGACTAAAGTTCTCACTTCGAAAGGCTTTTATGTTGGCCCTTTTGTGGTCCGTTTGGCAAACGCGCTCATCTACTTCTGCAGGCATTTTGGAACTGGTTTGACCCCACTGCATGGTACCCCCTCGGTCGTGTTGTCGGTGGTACCATCTACCCCGGTCTCATGGCCACCAGTGGTGTCATATACAACATTCTCCATGCTTTGAATCTTCCGGTGGACATTCGCAACATTTGTGTCCTCTTAGCACCAGGTTTCAGCGCTCTCACTGCATGGGCTACTTACATGTATGTGTTTCTTGCTCTCGCTTGCTAGCAGGATCACTGATGGCCATACGTAGGTTCACGAGGGAAATGAAGGATGACAGTGCCGGTTTGTTGGCAGCAGCTTTCATTGGCATTGTGCCCGGCTACATATCGCGTTCCGTCGCCGGCTCGTACGACAATGAAGCCATCGCCATCTTCCTCCTCATGTTCACCTTTCTCAATTGGATCAAAGCACTCAAGCAAGGAAGTGCATTTTTCGGTGCCATTGCCGCCGTCTTTTACTTTTACATGGTTGCCGCATGGGGTTCGTATGCATTCTTCTGACACTCGCTATACCATCAGGATTGATGTGAAATCCTTGCAGGTGGATATGTGTTCATCACCAACATGATCCCTCTCCATGCACTTGTTCTCCTTCTTATGGGTCGATACTCCAACCGCCTCTACGTTGCGTACTCCGCTTGGTATTCCATTGGTACGCTCGCAAGTATGCAAGTTCCGTTTGTCGGTTTCCAGCCCGTCGGGACGAGTGAACACATGGCCGCCTTGGGTAACCTTCTATGTCTCATTTATTCCTTGGCCTTCGTTCATCATTCATCCCAGGTGTATTCGGACTTTTGCAAATTGTCGCCTTTGCACAGCTCGTCCGTTCTCACATCTCATCAAAACAATTCCACCAACTCTTGTTTGCGAGTGTGGTGACCACTGGACTCCTTGGTTTCTTTGCCTTTATCGCACTCACGTACAAGGGCTGGATTGCGCCATGGACTGGTCGTTTCTACTCGCTGTGGGACACCGGCTATGCTAAGAAGTTCGTGCATTCCGTTCCTAATTACAAGGATTTATCCATCTCACGTGCCAAACATCACAGGTACATCCCAATTATTGCCTCGGTTTCCGAACATCAGCCCACAGCATGGCCCTCATTCTTCATGGATCTTCATTTCCTCATCTTCCTGTTCCCAGCTGGTGTCGTGTTGTGCTTCCGCTCGCTTCGTGACGAGCATATATTCGTGATCATCTACGCTGCGATGGCGAGCTACTTTGCTGGCGTCATGGTCCGTCTTATGCTCACCCTTACGCCCGTCGTCTGCGTGGCAGCTGCAATCGCGCTGTCGTCCCTTCTTGACACGTATCTTGATCCCACCGAGCCAGACGTAGCGCAACCGAACGAGTCATCGACGCAAGCGGCTGTCACTAACGGTTCCAATGATACATCCCGCAGTGCTCTTTCGACGGCTGCCACTCCCAAAAAGGCAAAGAAGAGCAAGGGAAAGGAAAAGGAGCCATCCGCGGTACCAGGAGGTACCCTTGGCGAGCTCTTTTCTGGCGTCGCTTCTTCTGCTGCCGCTGCCGTTCAGGCGTCTGACGAGTCCGCCTCCAAGTCCTCCAAAGGTATATTTGGTCTCGATACGCGCCTTGCTGTCCTCGTCAACACCGTTGGACTGCTCCTGTTCTTCGTCGTGCATTGCACATGGGTGACTTCGCATGCATATTCGTCTCCCTCTGTCGTTCTGGCCTCTAGTAACCCCGACGGAAGTCAGCATATTATTGATGATTTCAGAGAAGCATACTACTGGTTGAGGCAGAACACGGCGGAGGATGCTGTTGTGATGAGTTGGTGGGATTACGGATACCAAATTGCTGGTATGGCGGATCGTCCTACGTTGGTCGACAACAACACTTGGAACAACAGTAAGTCAAAGTAATCTCCTCTAGAGAGGGTTTATCTGACGGCTTTGTATAGCTCACATCGCAACTGTCGGCAAAGCCATGTCCTCTTCCGAGGAGGTGGCTTATCCCATCCTTCGCAAACACGACGTGAGCTATGTGCTCATCATCTTTGGTGGACTCCTTGGCTATTCTGGGGACGATTTGAACAAATTCCTTTGGATGGTTCGTATCGCGCAGGGTGTATGGCCGGATGAGATCCAGGAACCCAATTACTTCAACCAAGGGGAATACCGCGTCGATGACCGAGCTTCTCCGACGATGAAAGAGTCGTTGATGTACAAAATGTCGTATTACCGTTTCGCGGAGCTGTTTGGCGGACAGCAACCCATGGATCGGGCTCGTGGACAGCAGGCGCCTACCAACAAGCTCGAGCTGAACTGCCTAGGTGAGTGGAATGCAAACCATGAGTGGTGGTGTCTGATTTTTGTCCATGATCGCAGAGGAAGCGTTCACTTCCGAAAACTGGATCGTGCGTATCTACGCGGTCAAGGGAGACGATATTCTCGGACGAGACCACAAAACTGCCAGTGGGTTCTCGGAGGGCAAGAAGCGCAAGCGTTCAAAGCCCATTTCGAGGCGGAGAGGCATCGCGAGTGCATGAACGGTCGCTGTGGACGTAGATACAAAAAAAAATGAACACGCTCTGGATATTTCGTGCTGCGAAGCGGCTGATGTCCAGGGATACGATGGATGGCGTATATGATAGAATAAACGGTCCCATATCCAATGTGTTTCTCTTCCCCCGAGCAGTAATCTCACAGTGGCTATTCAGGTCACTTGAGCCACGTCATCGGACACGACGCGAAACTGTCAGCAACTAACATATAAGTCACGTCTACAACTTTTTGTCCTTGTACCACCACGATGATACTACACTCACTGACCGCCCTTCTGCTCGTCCTCCCGACACTGGTGACAGCAGCAATATTTCCCTCGGACACAAAGGTCAAGATGTTGGATCCAAAAGGGTTCAAACGTGTCATGAAAAACAACGTATGCGCATACATACATCCTTCCCGCGACCGGACGCACTGAAACAGCATTTCACAATCCCACACAGCGCACGAGCGTCGTCGCATTCGTGGCACCGTGGTGCGGGGTGAGTCGTCCATTCCCCAAGTTCACTCTCCAGTCCTCTGAGAAAATCATGTCTAGCACTGTAAACAAATGGCGCCGGAATATAGCAAGGCTGCTGGTAATCTCAGTCCGCTCGTGTCCTTTTATGCCGTCGACTGTGATGCCGAGTCTAATAAGCAGCTCTGCGCGTCTCAGGTGAGCAAACGATCCCGCGATACCCGACGTGCATGAGATGCGGGTGACGCTGACGTGACGGCGCGCATGTAGGAGGTCCAGGGTTTCCCGACTGTCAAGGTGTTCCCTCGGGGTGGCCAACTACCGGGACAAATATACGAAGGGGGCGAACGGACGTCCAGCAACCTGATCAAGTGGGCGTCGAGGTCGGTTCCGAACAAGATCAAAGCAATGCCGAACGAAGGCGATATTCCTGAATGGCTCGACAAGGTTCGTGTTCTCGGTCTTGTCTGCCTCCCCTCCCCCCGACGCATACGGTTACATGTTCAAGTCTGACGTTGTCGTAATTAGAACATCGACGTGCCACGTGTCATTCTATTGAACAGGGACAAGAAATTCCCGCTGTTGTGGCAGGTCCTCGGGAATAACTATTATAAAAAGATTGCGTTTGGCCACCACAGTGACCCGGAGGGTACGTTTGCAGCTTCGTTGGGATTCACTGCGAGGGAGGAGGGCAAGCTGTCGAAAGTGGTCGTATACCCCGCGGGGTCGAGCGTCCCCATTTTATACGAAGGTAAACCTTGAGGCATTTGTTCTCGTTGCGTTGGGTAGCTGAACATATGTGGTGTAGGTGCGAACAAGTATGAACCGCTTGCCCTGTATTTCAGGTCGATCGTGGATGGGACGGCAGACTTTATGAAGGCGTCGACGGAATCTCCGGCCAGAGATGAACTATGATGTTATCTGTGAGGGGTTGATGGTGTCCGAGTCCATAGATTGACATTGTCAAGCCATGGACACCAGTCGACACTTAAGGTGATTATTATTTACGTACATTCATTCCTGTCCAAATTCCAGGAACAATCCAAAAAATATATTCAAATCCCTACCCTTTTGTTGTGCTTCTAGTTCTATCGTCTAGAATTGTTTGGTCAGTTGGTGAGTTCGTCTCTCGTTCGCTGGCGATGCTCGAGTAACGCCCTTTGTTTTGCTTCTTCTGCATTTCTGATAATCCCTTTCTGAACCTCGTCGTCCCAGTCGGTACCAAAACAAATTACGCCGTATTCGCTGATACCGACGATGAAAAGACCAATGACTTGGCCTGTGGAACATGGGTCAACGAATTTGTTTGTGATGGACGATATCAGGCATACCTATCCAAAGCCCTTGCAAACCAATATGCTGCCTGAACGCGAGCGTGATCCCGATGGGCAGTGCCAAAACATAGTAGGCGATGATGTTGAAAAAGGCACCGAGGTGCTGACGCCCTGATTGCCCACATCCCTCAGCCGACCCGGAGATGCAGATTACGGGTGATATGGCTCACCCTGCCCACGGAGTACGCCACCGCACGAATTTGCTAACCCATCTGCAATCTACCGCGTGCTCAGATGTCGAGCAAGCACCGAATGCGTGCCGGACTCACCTGGAACGAGGCGACGAGCGGCATAACTTTACTGACGAGGCGCACGACATCTTCGTCGTTACTGTATAGGTAACCGAATTGCTGGCAAGGCCCTTGTTTCAAAAGGCCTCACAGCTCGTGAGGGCTGATTGGGCTTACGTTTCTAGCAGCAAGGAGAATGATCATAATCGTAAAGCCGACCAATGCGCTGACTAGTGCACACGCGTGGGCTGTAATGCGGGCACCCATGGCGGATTTCGCCCCGATGAGGTTTCCTACGCGATTGGAGGCCACAACCCCTGGGTTTGGGTTATTCTCGTCGACTCGACCAGACTCACTCTCGGTGAAGACCTACCAAAGCCAAATGGTATCGTAGCGATGACTTGGGAGAAGACGAGGGTTAATCCCTAACCGCAATGATGGAGTGCCGGATGCTTACTCTGATCAGAGGTCATGATGACAGATTGTGCTGCGAGGGCAAGCCCACCTAGCCTTCCAGCTGCGAGTGCGACAATCTCAAACGCTGCCCTGTTGGGTCATTTGGCGTGCTGGAAGCCTTGCGTGATGTCGAATCTACGTACCATTCCGTGCCAATCATGAAGATACCCGGGAGCGCCAACTGAAGAAAACCGTAACAACTCTTGGCGTTGAGGACGGCGTTGGGTTGAAATCCGCCCCAGGTTCCGTTTGCTTTGTGCGCGGGCGACATCCACGTGACGATGATCAACGAGAAGAAAGCCAGCCAGTAGGTGATCGACAACGCTACGGGGCAACCCAGCATTCCGAGCGGGGTATAGTGAACCAAGACCACGTTCAACCCAAGATTGATCGGCCAGATGACGATCAAGACCAAAGTAGACGCTCGCATGATGCCTATCGACGACGTTTCCGAGAATGGGGGCTCGTGGTCAAAAAAAAAAAAAAGGTTCGGAGACTCACCCTGGCACTGCAGGTATTTCTTGAGGGATTCAAAGGCGATGAATCCAGGGGCTGAAAGGATGAGTACTCGCATGATGTCTTGTACGTCTTTACAGAGACGGGCGGGTTCGCCGATAGCCAACAGGACGGGTTCCATGAAAAACCACA
Organism: Boletus sp. NGJ; assembly: GCA_019096195.1. Lineage (NCBI taxonomy): Eukaryota > Fungi > Basidiomycota > Agaricomycetes > Boletales > Boletaceae > Boletus > Boletus sp. NGJ. Next base: position 863,368 of record JAGTXK010000091.1, read on the forward strand.
ACACGGCGACGGGGATGAAGAGGGCCCACAAGAGTACGACGCATCGCTGAAAATGTATGGACAAATCGGTCTTGCGGGTGCTGCCCGTGAAAGCCTGTGATCCGAGCGTGTCCAGCGCGGATCCACCACCGAGAGCGATACACCATCCTGCAGATACGAAATATCATGGGATTCTACGAGCACGCTTCGAGTCATTGGGGGTACTAGCCAGTCACATATGCCAGCATAATCGAAAATGCGGCGGCAGAGAGTTGTTCGGGACCCAAGCGACCGGTCACCACGATGGAGGTTGTCAGCACTGAGTTTTGTAGGATGTACGACAAGATGACTTTTGGGGTTGATCGTCAGGCATTGGCTGGGCGTAATGGCATGGACATGTTACCGGGAATGGAATCAACGACGAGGGAGGCTACAAGTCTCGGTCCGAAGCGATGGGACTCTCCTGCCTCTTGGGGAATTGTCAGGATTGGCGGAGAAGTCTGATGGCTGTTGACTTGTCGCGCATCTGCAAGAAGTGGTGAGGTTTCGTCCGAGCTCATCATTTGCTTAGAGGATCCAAGAAAAAGATCATTGGCACAGAACTTGGCCCCTCGCTTATAACGCGGAGCGAGACCCGAATACAATCCGAAGCGGAACCTGTTGATTCCGTCTTGCTGACATCCCTTTGCGCCACGGGAATCGTTTCGAAGGAGCGAGGCCTGCATCGTGCTGATGCTGGTACCTCCCGTGGTCACTTTTTTTCATGGCGTGTCCACCGGGCTCCTGTTGATGAACCTTGTCTCTCTCAATTACCTCTCGGCCGAGTTGTATTTCCCCCCATTCCTCTGCCTCGAGGCTGAAAAAGGGTACATCCAGTGCGACCTCTTATCTCACAGAGCTCGTATCTTTCGGACTATCTGATGGCATGAGGCAGGGGGGACCATGTTCTTTTCCCAAGACGAAACCTTTTTAGTTGCGCTCAGTTCACCTTGGATCTCAACCCCCCATCGTTGAGACCCTGCGCTTTCCCCAACCGCTTGAACACGCCACGTTTGACATTCTGACTGTGATGCGATCTCAGTTGACTGTTCTCCTCGCCGCTGTGCTTGCTCACGTCGCCATCGCTCATGACGGCCACGAGCACAGTGAACAAATGCCTCTGGGATACTTCAAGTATCCCTACCAGGCCGCCTATCCTGGTGACAACGAAGGTAGAGTCGTTTAGTTCCCATATCGCGAGTTTTGCCTCCAACCTGAATGATTCAGTCACCGCTGACTCCATTTTCTCCGGTATCACTACGTTTGCGAGGTTACCGTGGGTTCAATGTCTCGGTAAAGACAGAGATAACGCATTTGATATTGCCTTCATTGGCGCTCCGTTCGTGAGCAATCAAACCTGTGCATTGAAATCGGTCTGACAACGTTATCGCTGCAGGATACTGGCACTTCATACCGCCCTGGTGCCCGCTTTGGTCCCGCCGGTATTCGCGCGGGGTCACGTCGTTTGACTTTGTATGGAGGCTACAACGTCCCCCTCCAAGTCAACCCTTTCCTGTCGGGCATCAAGATCGTCGATTGTGGTGACATTCCCGTCACGCCCTACGACAACAAATTTGCCATCCAACAGATCGAGGACGGCCACAAGGAGCTCCTTCACAGACCAGCGTTCTCTCCTCTCGGTAATGATGCGCTGACGGGCAAACCGCTCGTTCCCATTTCGGCTGATGGCAAGCACCACCCAAGGATCGTCACGCTCGGCGGTGACCATACGATTGTCCTTCCCCTTCTCAGGTAGGCGTTTCCTCTAATTTATTGTAATGACGGTCCCCGATCTGACCACAGGTCCATCTACACCGCCTACGGTCCCATCTCCATCATTCACTTTGACTCGCACCTCGACACATGGAAACCATCCGTCTTTGGAGGGGCCCCATCGGACCAAGCCGCCATCAACCACGGCACCTACTTTTACTGGGCCAGTCAGGAAGGCCTCGTCAAGAACGGCAGCTCCATTGCAAGTGTCTTGTTTCCTTTCTCACTCGCGTCCAATTTTTTTCTTTCCTCTTGAGTGTGTCCGCGAGCGCTTTGATCCTAGTTTATCCGTTTATTTTAGCATGGTGCAATTCGGACGACGTTGTCGGGTCCGGCGGACTATACGAACGACGACGACTCTGGGTTCCAGAGGATAGAGGCGCGTGAGATCGACACGATCGGTGAGTTTGAGGTCGATTGAGCGCTATTTTTCCATTGACAGTGTGCATGACCATCGTTGTTAATATCTTGTCGACAGGTACCGACGGTATCATCAAGAAGATTCGGGAGACCGTCGGTGACCGCCCGGCATACCTTTCGATCGACGTACGTCATTTCGTCATTTTTGCCTGTCAGAACCCACAGCTCGAACAGATCGACTCAATCGATCCCGCGTTCGCACCTGCGACCGGTACACCCGAAACTGGGGGTACGTCCGTTTCCTCTTCTTCCACTCGTTCAGAGACAGCGACCGTATTGTGCCCACTGATATTGACAATATTGATGTATGTTCTAGGTTGGTCGACGCGCGAGCTGCGCACGATCTTGCGCGGTCTGGACGGACTTCACATCGTCTCTGCCGACATTGTCGAAGTCGCCCCTGCGTACGATACAAACGCCGAATTGACAACCATGGCAGCTGCCGACGTGAGTCTCGTAGCCCTCTTTTGCTTTCTTATCCCTCCCCTGTCCCAGAAACGAAGAAATAAAAAAAAATCTGACTCGAGGCGTGATGTAGGTCTTGTACGAGGTGATCAGCGTGATGGCAAAGACACCTCTCGGAAAAGTCGCCAACTGATCCCCGCGTGCCTTTTTCTTTCTTGCGAAAGGAATCCATTGGTTCTACAGAAAAGCTTTTCCTTTTTTTTTTTCCGTTGTATGTTCCATCCTCGTCATCACCGGTGATTTGGTAGTTCGTTGTACGTAGATTTATCCTCGAGATGTAGTCCAGCACATAAATTCAAGTTTCGAATTTCCCAAAGATGTAAGTACGACAGAATTAGCGATCATCCAATGATGTCGTTGCTCCCCCTGGCGAACAGCTCAAAACTCGAAACGATTTCTCTTGTTCCCCCCCCAACAGTAATACTTGGCAAAGGATGTGCAGTGTTTCGACCAAGTAGTCAAACGTTCACACGCTGGTGTTAACTTTCTTTTGCATAGGACCTTTACTATACGCGTTCACACCCATAGCTGATCTAGTTCTGACATTGCACACACCACGACACCCGGACACTTTGGCGTCTGACGCGCCCAACCGACACATTGCCAGTGAGTTTAAAATCAAATCATCCCTGTAAAATCGCGCGCTGTCAATGCCCTCTATTACTTCAAAAACTACGAAACACGCCCCGTCGTGATGATTTCAAAAGACGGTATTAAAAGTGGCAAAACGTCCAACTCGGCACTAGGATCGGGATCACCATCGCGAGTGACCAGTGAGTGACACACGACGGTCCGAGCCAAACGTTGACGAAAGAAACCTCTCCGGTTCGGACCTTGTCGAACATGACACAGGTATCACGAGCCATGTCACGTTGCATTTGCCCTAGTGTAACTAGTAGCTCCGAGCGAACTTGAAACATGGCATCAAAGCGCCACAAACGCGTCGACGGCATTGCATGTACTGTCTCGTTTTGCAAAATGTATGTACGGTGTGTACACGTGGCGCTTTCCCTGATCGTCATCGTCTGAAAACGATGGATCTGAAGTGGCCTGATCCGCATGCCTTGGCCTACTAGTGCTAGTGAGAGCTGACACCGACATTTATTTGGTTCTTCCAAGTCGATACCATCTCATCGCGCTGGTAGTCGAGGAGGGAGGATTTCAATCGAGACGCGCGTTCGCCGACCATGATGTGTACACGGACCCTCATCAGTTGTAAAACGCCAGGGACAAACACGAACGATCACCCGTCCACAAAAAAAAAGCATATATTAAATAACCTGAACCCGTCGATATATAGATCTTTCGCGGGGAGTACTTGGTGACCGGACACGTTCTAGCGGCAAAATAACTCACGGACGCGTGTCCACTGGCATCGCCCCAAGCTATACCATGCTGTAGCGTGAATTGGTACACCGTGTGAGGGTGGGGAACGAACGGACGCCGGGGCTGTGTACGTCCTATTGATATTCGCCGAGGCACCAAAACTGACCACTGACGCAGATACTTATCAAGGCCGTGTTCCAGGGCCTTGACAGGCTACCCAAAGCCTCGTGGACTCTGACCAAATACCACAGATCGCTCGCCGCTGACTGATCCCCAAGTACGTGGCGCTGAAAAACACGTCGAGTCACAAGGCTCTTTGCAACGTACGTCCTTGTTCGGCCGAACGAGACATGTGTAGGTCTCCACTCGACGTAATAGAAGTCCGAGAACGAGAACTGCGTTTCGTTCGACTCCATGACACGTCGGTATCGGACCGTCATGCTCGTGTTTTGCATCCACGATGCCATGTCATATCGTGAAGAGCGGGAGAACGCACATGACAGCGCAAAAAGTACAACGACGCTAGAACGGAAAACGCAAATGGAAACGCCATGGATGGTCTACTTGCTCGACCCCAACGACGACGATAAGCACAACTCGTTCGAGGAAAGAAAAAAAAAAAAAAAAGACATATTCACGCCACGTTGCAATTCGTTCGGATCGAAATCTGACGACGTTCGATGGCCGCGGAGGACCGGCTTTCTCGAATATGAACGAGCGAGTCGTACGTGGAGTGAGACCAGACGGTTCGTGGTGCAAACCTGTGACTTCAAATTTAATCCGCAGTATGTTATGTGGGGGAGATCCAAAGCCTCGGAGCACGAGCACAGCTTCAAACGGTCTATCACACCGAGCAGAAACATCTGAATGAAAGTGGACATTAGATAGAACACGTTGAAAGGGTGTGGATATCTCCCTGAATCTGAATCTCCGACTGAAAATACCCAGGGTGCATTACTCGTCGAAAAAGAAAAGGGAATAACAAACGGTGCTCCAGACGACGGGCTTGAGTAGACGGCGGCTACGAACCCATCCCCAGCGTTTCCCAGATTCAAACCCCGAACGTCAAGTGATACGCAGAGGTCGAAAGGACGTGATAGATGCACGGACGATAAAGCCAGCCGAGGGCAAAGATACGTACCACGTAGATACGGAAAAAAAAAATACGATGCAGAAAAAGCGTACCGTAAACAGTACGACCACACAAAAAAAAATACAAGGGAGGCACCAAAAAAGAAAAAAACGAAAGACGTCGAATGACGAAAACGAGTACATGTAAACACATCACCTTCACTGTCCAAACGAACTCCCACTTCTTCCTCTCCCCGTCCAATTTGCACTCAATCCACCTTGCGCCGGACTCCCCTCCCACATTGGCGCAGAATCACTCCTGGACCTTGATCCCACCACCTTGTTAGCCCCTACACCTGGACCTGCCGTCGGCGACGACCCACCCGTCAACGATATCGGCGAAGGCAGCTTGGCATCCTCGCCCGCCTCACTCGGCACAATATCCATTTCCTCCCCTCCTCGCAGGCCCGCGTCCAATCCGTCCTTTAACTTGTCACCCTCGGTTCGCGCGCGCTTCTCCAGTCGTCCGTCACCGTCTGTCTCGAGCGTGAGCGTGATATTGGGCTGTCTCGCTGAACGCCCGCCAATATAGCTCAGACTCTTCGAGTGTCCCGGTCCTTGACGGAAAAAGTTGGGGGCGAAATCGGACGTGGTGGGTGAGGATGACGGTGTGTGCAAGGCATGGGGAAACTGACAGGGATTCGTGGGTATCATGTGCGTATTTGTGTTGGGGTAGGTTTGCGATTCTCGAGATGGGGATCGAGAGTGTGAGCCGGGGTACGGCGAGGGTGACGTCGGCGAGGTGATAAAAATGTTTGGTGAATGTGGATGACGCGTAAACAGATGTGGTGAGGGTGAAGGAGATGGCGAAGGGATCGGGGAAGGAGAAACGTCAAACGACAGAGAGAGCTCGTGAAGCTCTTGCAGAATGCCCGGCGGGACTGATCATCCTGCTCAGCATGCAAAAAAAAGGAGGGGCAGATCAAAACGTACCTCCGTCTGGTTCTCGGTCTATGCTCAAACTTACAGCTGCGCCGCCGATCGACGGTGAACCATTAGCACCACCTTTTCCGGTAACATCGACCAGCGCCTTGACAACACCGACAAGCTTCTCGACTCTTTTCCTCTCCTTGAAGATCTCGCTTTCTGCCCATTGCTTCCACTCTTCTCCTCCAAAGGGTTCCCCAGAGAACGCAAAGCCAGGTACGTTCAATCCGCCGCCTGCCCATACGTTAAAGCGTGAACTCTGAGTGTCCCATTCTTCCCCGCCTTGACCTCCGCCCATACCCATTGTGATACCTGTCATGGGACCACCCCCCATGTGGACATTCATGCCATCCTCATCCTCCCAGTCGACATCCCTTTCGCCATCATCGCCTCCCAGGTTCGACGACGACCTCGAGTGTGTAAGAACCTGCCCGCCTCCCAAACCGATCTGAGAGTTGGGTGAAATGGACTGCGAACCTTCAGAGGGTCCCCCGAAATTAGCCGAGATGGTCGCTGGTCCGTGATTGGCTGCAGGTGGCACATGCTGGGGTAAACGGCTGCTCAATGACCTGACTTCTCGCCACAGTGCGCGGTTCTCATCGCGGAGTTCGGATAAAAGGCGCGCAACTTCACCTGGAAGTTCAACGCTATTCGGACAAGTTAGTGCTTGCGCAGACGAGATAGGGGATTTCCCCACCGGTTCCTCTCTCTCGGGTCGGGTTCTAGCGCCTTGCGCTTTATCGCGTCTAGTAAATCTGGGCGGCCACGCAGAAATTTTGCATGGGAAAACTCCCAAGTTTGGGAAGAGGAGGACGTGCGTTGGGCGCGCGGTGTCTATGATGATGATAATCGTGATCGCAAGCGCGTGTATTTACGTTTCGGTGAACCATGTACGCGCGCAAAGTTGTGCATATATGCAAACAAGGACAGATTCAAAGACAGCGCGAGCGAGATAAAGATTGAAACCGATCATTATGACAAGACGACGGCATGGGGAGTGCAATGACGTACCCTGTTGATCTTGTGGAATCCGTACATGTTCAGTTGACGGACAAAGGACGAGAACTGCGCATACAATCAACGTTGAAATCGGAGAGAAAGATATACGAGGAGACGTACGTTATTGTGCTTAAAGTGGGACCCAAGTATGCTCCTACTAAACTCGCCGACGTTAGACACAACGAAGCTAAGCAAGGCGTCGATTTGAGATTTGAGCATGGCCGGGGGAATAAACAAGTACCTTGTCCCTAATTCCGTCCATGTGATGAAGTGCTGGGACTTGGCGTCGTTGATCATGCTACGGGGAGATACACTGGTTATCACGCGTATGGGGCGTGGCGAGCACGACTTACTGATACAGTTTTGTTACAAAGTTGTTTGTGCCAACAGACTTTCCCATGAGATTCTGCCCTTGTTGGCCCGACGACCCGGATGCTTTTGAGTTGGCGTTGCCTGGAGGAAATCAGTCAGGGGCGTGATGGACGATGGAAATCCGTGTTCACCAAATGGACCACTGGCAGAGAACGACCCAGAAGGACTACCGAAATCGTCGTCCGAGCCATCATCACCCAGGGCGGAAAACCCAGGGCCTGCGCTATCGATTTCGTCGTAAGGCGAGGTCGGATTGGAATTGATTTCCAGTCGAGGATGAGGACGTTGCTGTTGTGGAGAGTGTGACTGGGAAAGGGACGAGTGTGAGAGGGAGTGAGAGAGGGAGCGGGAGTGGGAGTGGGATGGGTGGGATGAAGGGGAAGAGGTGGAAGAGGTCGGGAGAGGAGGGGAAGAGGCAGTCGTCGTGATGATGGGATGGGGAAGGGGGTGCTGTCCAGGCTGAGTGGTCTGGGGGGAAGAGTAGGAGTGCGAGTGCGAATGGTGGTGCATGCTGTGTGTAGCGGTGACAGCAGATGGGGAGACGGGGAGGGTGCTCGTGAGGCTTCGTTTTCGGGGGACACTTTTCTCGACGGCGAGTTCTGAAGAGGTGGCGGAGTGTGAACCTGTGCTGGGCCGTCTCTGGGTGAGAACAGGGTCTGGGGTCGGGGAGAGACCACCCGAGGAGGGGATGGGATCGCCAAAGTTGTAGGAGAATTGGAGCTGGGGGGAGACAATAGGCATGTTTTGGGGAGAGGTGGGTGTTATCGGGGAGATGGAAGGGATTGAGTGGTGGGCATGGAGCGGGTGTGGATGAAGCTGTCCGGGTTGTGCTTGGGCGTGCGTTGGTGGCGATGCGACGGAGAGTCCGCTGAGATTGAGGGAGAGACCGGACGCGGTCGGATGCGGGTCCGCGGTGGGTGACGTCTGTGATGCAGCCGGCTGCGAGGGCTGGAAGAGATAGGGACCCGCAGGTGAGACTGGGGAGGGAAAGGGGACCTGCTGCTGCTGTTGCTGCTGCTGAGACGGGGGTGTGGTCAGGAGGTGAGGTGGCCAGACGGATGGTTTATGGGAATAATCCGAAAAGTCCATCTCACGAACGGGTTGGGGGGGGGCTGAGACGGACAAGTGTTCGTGCCAGAGAGTCGCTCTTAAAATGGATGTTCAGCATCGCCACTACAGCTTGGTCGTCTTTCTACTGTACTCTTTAACGTAATCCTGCGGGGCCCACACACACACCACCCCCTCACAGCCTCGTCCTCGCTCCTTCCCGTCATCCCGTCAACCGACCATTTATACCTCCACCATTCCGTTTACTGTCCGCTCCCTCTCCCGCCGATCCAATTCAACACAACTCCAATGGTACCCCACGCCATCAAAACGTGTCAGATTCCTCGTCGATGCCAATCGCTTCGCTTGATGACGCCATTATTCAATTCCCCGTGACACTAATCCGAGTCCCTGAAACGCCGCAGCGCCGTCTCCACGAGTCCGAACGAGATAAGCTCCATGGTCTATACCATGCGTCTCCCGCGAGTCCCTGCGCGGAGCAACCAGCTCTTAAAACGAACCACCATATCTGAAATAGACCCTATCCCACTACCTACACTCACTCCGGTGCCAACGGGCGCAGACCGCAAAAGTCATCCATCTCGAGCCTCGCTCATTTCGATCACATCGAACGGTTAACGGCGTCCTCGCACATCCGCCTGCAAAAACACGCGCAACACCCTCCTCCATTCGTCCCTCCCAGTCGTGCTCCACGCGTTCCCCTCTCAACCTTCCGTCGGCGATGACTCATCAGCAGCCTTATCGTTGGTGGGGCAGTGCGGATCTCAGCTCAAGGCGACCTCCCCGTTTGATGCGAGTGACCCGCCTGTCGCTCGTCCCGATTCTTACGTCCCTCATGGTGTCCGAGATCACAACATGCACTCTCAGTGCAACGATATGCCATCAGATCATCAGATCTCCCGTCTCCGAGAGCGCACACGGCGGAACACACCATCAGTGGCTATCCGCATGCGGTTGTCCTCACCGTACACTCGCTCCCTTGCGCGCTTTCATTGTATCTTTGTATGATATCTTACGGGCTGCTCAGTCGTGCCCAAACCCGTGCAACACCACTACCAAAATCAGGTGCCCGCAAACGCGATGTCCATCATGACCCGATCGAACGAACCGTTCAACGTCCCATCCCTCATTGATGGATACATCAGACATCAACGGCTTCTCTCACCCGTTTGAGTACCAGCTGATGCTCGAGAAAACACTATATGCATATGGCGTGTCCCTAATCTTGACGCCTTGAGGACTCTGGAAGGCGACGACCCATCATATGGGTGGACCACTATTACACCTCCTACGACGGGAAAACCCCTTACGAGCCTTACGTGCACATTCCATCACAGATTAATAGCTACAGAGCATATCTCTTGGAAGAATTGACAATTGCTGAATGGGCGTCAGTTTACGTAAGCAACATAAAGTGGGAGGGCTACTTTGCTGTTCCGCAAAGAACGACTCCTTGTGCCGAGTCCGAGTTGCCCCGCATTGAATCTCTATCCATCTCAGCGTTACCTCGAAAGTGGCGCACCCACTTGCGGGTATCAGAAGGTCATAGTTGCGTGAGGTGAGGTGCGTATCATCGAGCTCCACAGTCCCTATGATAGACTGGTTTACCCTATCTCATAACTACTAGTTACCATCCGTTTCGACGACGTAAGCCTTCATGGTTGTGATACCCCAACGAGTGGCCCCTCCGAGGTCTCCGAACAACTATCCGACTCCGACTCGCGGCTCGGAGCTTCAAGACGGGTGCAGACGAGCGTTTTTCCGTCTCGTTCCTACCGCTGGTTAAACGTCAAAAGTGAGTAGATGAGGTAACGTATTGCACGTCGTCTCGCGTTCACGTTCAGGTCCCTTGCCACGGTGCCCACTGCAATCACGATAACATACACTGGATACACGCCCGCCCTGTGACGTCCACGGAAGAGACCGAGGTCGTGATCATGGGGGTTGATTCAGATGACGACTGACTGACCCCCGGAAACTGGAATTCCTTCGAGTACGGGCTGGTGTAAACTTGTCCCGACAATGTCACTGGGGTCGTTTCAAGCGTCAGCTTCACGCCTTTGGTACGCGCGAGAGCCGTTGCTGTTGGACCCAGTGGCAACAATATTCGGGAGGTGTCCAAGTGAGGCTGACATTAATGACACTGACAGGTTCATCCTCTGTGCCCTCGACCGTCATCAATACTTGGTATAGTAGTAGCTCTTGAGGCGTCGAGGCTCGAGACTGTTTCAAAGGCCCTCACATCGGTAGAAGGAAAGAAAAGTAAAAAATCAATCCGCATAACGAGTGTACTACAAATATTGTAATAGCCGGCCAAAAACACTCAAAAGAGCACCGACGGTACGTAGAAAAAGAAGAAGCTAACAATCGAGGGCGAGAAATGGAAGCGGTTACTACTCGCAGTTCGTGTGAAAAAAAAAAAAAAAAAAAAAAAAGATATAAATCCAAGGATGAGCAGACAATGGCTTTTAACGAGGTATGGGAATGAAGGAATGAAGAAAAGAGGCGTCAACGTCTCAATCCCTTCAGTTCCACGAATTAGCAGCCAGCATGTTCGGCGAATGCGGAGGCGAACTGGATTGTTGGAAATACGCAGACTGGGATGGAGACGCTATCGAGCCAGGCGGGTAGAGAGGAACCGTTGGTACAAGCTCGAATACGTGTTGTGCAATCGCCCGCGGTCGCCCAGGTTGCACAGTCTGACCCAAGGGCTCAGGTGCAGACATGACGGCGTGTATTCGAGGATCAAAATTCATCGTCTGTTGGAACCCTTCTGCACCTGCGATGCCTGCTGTGCCGGACGTGCCACGGCCATCCCAGATGCACCGGATCTCATTCCCAGGAATAATCTGCGCAAGAAGACCGTTCGAGACGTGTCTCACTTCGATGAATCGTGAGTCAAAGAGGAGGATGTATGGCCAGTGCATGGCTACGCGCTCTGCAGTGCCCTCCCACTCGATCGTTCCCGTAGAACGACTTGGCGCTCCGTGTTTGTCCACATAAATGCCGAATTCTACGACCGTTGTGAGCACTGGGCTGGATGATAACGATGCCTTACCATCATAACACAACAGAAACTCATTTTCGACGCGAAACATACCCATCGGCTTGCACGATTCGCACCGTTTTGCCAACCGCTCATGACCATCGTCTCGAAGCGGAATCGTAACACTCTTGAAACTGGTGACCGCGATGTCAGCGAAATACACCCTCGGCATCAATGGGTAAACATACTCAGTAAGATCCATGATTTCGAAACCCTTGGTGCAAAGGATCGCAATCTTTGCTTTCAAAAAGACCAAGTCGAACGATTCGGAGGGTAAGAAGAATTCCTGACAGCAAGAAAGGTCAACTTGAAAGCAAAATCGGTAACCACGCCGCGCACCCTGTATAAACGGAACCACTCCGACCGAGCAGGTCGTATGCCAAACCTCGACGTGAACGAAGCAGGCGCTTTGGATCGTTCGTTGATTTTCTCGACAACGGGCTCGAGCACACGGAAGACACTGTCGAGCTACGAGAAGGTAACTAAGGATCATAGATTCCATCCATGTGAAAAAAAAACCGACCCCTTTTTTCTTCATGTAGATAACCAACGTCCGACCGCTTTGGTTACCGACACTGAAGAAGTGGACGTCCCTGGTACCATTGACTCGTTGGGGAGTCTGCGATGTATGCGCGCTTTGCGGCGACGATGGAACAAGTGCTTCTATATGATAGGCAAATAGGGCCTATACAAGCGTCCTCTGTGCATTCCGCAAAGTCATGATAAGGTGACAAGCTTACCTTGTCTGCCAGGACGAGGAACATCCCAAAGTCTTCCAACATCGCACACTGCGTAACCATCTTAAGGTGCAGCACGCGACGCATAGCTGACACGAGCACCGAGATTAGATTGCCGACCACCAGCGAGAAGGAAGCTTACATCGAGAGTCATGTCTGAAGCCGATCCACACACCCTCTGCACATCCAATCGCAACGAGCGCCCTGCCATCCGTCGTAGCTGCAGATGGTGGTCAATAAGGATCCATATTCGCACTGCAAACGAATGACTCACTGAACGGCACAGAGCACGTCACCTTGCCGGTAAACGAATTTTCGTGGTTCCACGATGGCGCAGTTGTGCTCACAGAGATCGCAGGTATGAAGAAGGTATCCGTGCTGAGCGGTTCCATCTCAAATACCTTGTTAGACTCCTGAACGACCTTGCGCAAACCGATCGCTTCTTCCAGCTTTTGCTTCCACTCCGCCCGTGCTTGGGGAGTCTCTGTGAACAGCGTATATAGCCCACCCAGTCTCCCGCTGTAATGGATTGTGCAGGGGTAGACAAGACGAGAATCCACCGCACTATCGGGCACGCTACTACCTGGTGTTTGGGGTCCGCCGCCATCGCCATGTCTGTTACCAAGTCCTAGACGCAGAATGCCTGTGCTCCGTTGCGTCGGCGGGTCCAAGAAGCTGGTGAGGTTTAATAGGTCCAGAGGAATGGGCTATGTGTGCTTTTAGTTGCGAGGGTTATCGGATTGTCTGCAATCACTAACCCTTCGATTGACGTGATACTTTGTCACACCATCTCTCTCCTTCGTCTTCGTCAGGACCACTACATACCACTTGTCAACTAAGAGAACGGAGTAGGTGGATTATGGTGACTTACGGTAGTTGTCAAACAGAAGGACAAAGAGTTCAGTCCATCCATTCCACTCGAAACCGGTCTCCGGCTGTCTCAGCAATTTGCTAGCATGGACTAATGATCGATTCTCATTCATCAAATCCATATCCTTGCGTCCAGATTCGTCAACATTCAACTCGTACAACTGTTATAAGCATACTTACCACCGCCTCCCCTGGTTTAAACACGATATTCGAGTTGTAGCACCACAACTGTACCTTTTGTTTTGCAGACTCGACGCCCGGCTCGGTGTCTTTTCCAAGCGACTTGATGATCTCGAGAACCTGGGGGATGGCTTCGCGGTCCTCGTGACCTGTCGGAGTCTCCTCGTATATGCCTTTCAGCAGTAGCTCGTATCGCAAAAGTCGAGGTATAGGACGGTTGATGAAGCTTTTCATGTCTAAACGATGAGCGTCGGGATGACGCGTACATTGCTGTGGACGAGATCAGCACTGCAGGAAGGAAAACACGGTGAAACAATACACATACGTCGACAAAGGTCTTGAACTCAAAATTGTTGGCCATCTCGTCGTCTATTCGATACGCTGCGATCGGGTAATTGGGAATATATTCCATGTAAGCTTCCCGGAAGCTCAACGCGGCATCGAACACCGGCGCTGTGATACTCTTGACTGTGGGATGCTCCTCGCGTTGGATCTCGTGCAGTTGATCAAGCAACTTGCGGTGATGAGTATAGATTTCTGCGAAATTGTGGAACACGTCTCCCATGAAACTCTCCAACCTTTCCCGTGGAATGATGGAAGGGTCTTGCATCCGCAGCGGTTGGATATACATCTAACAAAACGAAATGTTCGGGCACTGCTAGGCAGATCACCAAGGCATCATCTCGTACCGTGTCAATGTTTTCCAGATCCCTCACGTACCCCATTTCACCCTTGATCAACTCAAAGATGATCCTGAAAATATCATTAGTCCCCAACACCATTCCCTAAACGTGGGTTGCTCACGCCTGGCGTTTCCCCTCAGATTTGCTCAAGCCTTCTCTTACTTCATTGGGAACCAAATCGTGCCATTCCCACTTTGCGCTAGCGCCTTTACCCATGGCACTCTGGAACGTACGCAGTTGAGCGACGTTCTGCAGATCCTTGATAGCATGGATGGCTTCTGCAAGATAATAGGCATCCGGGTTTCCTTCCGTTGTTTCCTTCATGATCGCTTCGAGGGCAAGAGGATACTTTTGGAGATGCTCCGAAGGTCGTGACAAGAAATGCTTCAAGTCCAAACGACGAGACTCTTGCTGCCGCACAGATTGGCGTGAACATTCCTACAAACCAAACGGAAGCCACCCATAAGTAAGCCAAAGACTCGATGGTATTCAGCGCAGATATCACTACGAACCTCGAGGAAAAGTCTCAGATTAGCATTCGCCTCAATCTCTTCCTTGAATCGCTTCTCGGCCAAGGGAAGACGAGCGACGTAGGTAGGATATGCGTATCGGAAGCTTCTAGCAGCCTCGACGAAAACGTCTCCAATCCTCTGAATGATCGGGGACTGTTCGCGTTGACGAACGTACATCGCCTCCACAAGTCGCTTATTGCATTCTCGTAGATCAAGGATGTTGCCGAATACCTCCTCGATGAATTCATCCAGTTGAGAAGCGGGCATGATGTGTGTTGCGCGGCGGAGAGGGCGAATGAATAGCTAATCACAAGTGAGTGAAGAGTCAGGTATTGGAAATAGTTGCAACGAACAGATTCAACCGAATCGAGATCTTGAACATACTGTTCCTCTTGACTTATCGTTTTGTGTATGATCCTTTGCCGAAAACATGAGGATAACGATGTAAAACACAGTGGAAACAAACGTTTGACGATGAATCTCGCTCTCCGGAAGACTACGAAGAATGCTAGGGTCTACTGTATTCAACCAATTTTCCGTCTACCATAACACCGTAAGCAGTAGTCTCTGGGACCTGTCTGTCAACTTACATGAGGCGTAACATCTGGTTCAGGTACTGGGGTGATGTCTGTCACGAGACTCGCCTAAAACAACATCAACTTGCATAATGGATGCGGTTTGGGGACTCACACGTCTTCTTGGACAAACCCACGAATAACACGGATCTTCCTCGCTACATGTTGAGGTGTAACACTTTGTGAGCATGGTAATCACAGCTGTTGGTAGCTCTTCCCTTTCCCTCTGTGACTCCGAATTACCCTCGAGGTCATCGAGGAACATGTACACGTCCTCGACTCCGTCCTGTAGCGGTTTATCGCCCCACTCAACTTCATAAAAGAAGAGTTGACTCTGGAGGCTACGCGCTACCTGTAACGCTGCACGCCTATCTGCCGTAGAGACACCGTGATTTATCAACAGTTCTCGTTGTATTTGTGATTGGATTGTCGACTTTGAATGGATCGTCAGAATCCAAACGATGAACATCGAGGACGCGTCCACATACGACTATGTCCTTGCCAGTAAAGGCACGTGGATAAGGGATACTGCTCTTGACATGTGTGCCTCTTGGGACTTTGTCGCGCAATCTAACAGCGAGATGAGAGAGTAGACTAAAGTTGACAAAACGATCCGGATCTGGATCGTCGCTGTCAGTAAAGTACTCGTCATCTTCGTCTTCTTGATCAGCCAACGCTCCCCCGGAGTTGCCAGCAGCACCGAAGTCACCTGGCCGGGCGCGGTCGAAAGAGTCTGTACTGCCCCCATTGACGCCGTAGCCATTTCGAGAATCGTCGTATGTTTCGGGGTATCCCACAGTCGAGGGCCCGGCAGCTGAGAAAGCATGAGAACCGACTGAGCTGTCCGTCGAAAGCACTGAAGAACCACCTTGTGATGTCTGATAATCACTGTAAGTAGCTGTAGTCGAAGCTGATAGATTCCGTCCAAGTAGATTTGTTTGAGCTGACGAAATTGTTGATCCTGTCGAGATAGCACGGCCTACGCCAACGTCTGAATCTTGTGAGTGCAGCTGCGTCAGCGTCGCTGGCTCAGGTATTCGGGCCAACGACGTACGGTTGATGAAATCGGTTGATGGTGAACGCTGAGGTTGTAAATCCTTAACACGTGAATTTAAAGGTGCATTTGTAGTGTTGTCCGGATGCAGACGGGCATTGGCGTGCGGATACGCGTCCGTGTATCTTGATTGGCTAGATAGTTGTTGTTGATGGGATGGACGGCTTCTGGGACGTTCCTCTGTGGTGTACATGTCAAGGAGTGAATTTTCCTCATAATGTCCCTTATAGCCTGGAATCGTGGGCGCCAGAGCACCAGGGGGTCGCGCGGAAGATTTGCGGGATAGCTGATCACGGATGTCGTCGGCACCTGGACCATTACCATTAGGATGGGTAGGGATAGCTGGAACTGGCTTGTAGATATTGGGGCCAATGTCCGATTGAGAATTCGTGATTGGTTTTCCAGGAGAAGTCGGAGAGGTTGCAGATCCGGTCGAGCCCCGACTACCCAGAAAACCAGAGGATTGCGGGCCAGGTGCTTGGGGTAATTGACGACGACTAAAGATGGAAGTATGAGAATGGCAAAAATTTATTTTAAATGAGCGTACCCGTCGACATTCGCTGTTCCTGAGTAAGAGGTATTGAGCACAGTCGGAGGGACTTCTGTGACATGAAGATCTGTAGGACTAGATACTTGTTGGAGAGCGGCACCAGGGGGAAGGGGTAATGGCCTAAGTCGCCTTTGGGAAGTAGGAGAAACAGTGGTCTCAATATTGGAACGAATTTCAGGGGGATGGGGTGGTTGTTCTGATACCGTAGTTGTGAGGCTGTACGTGACCAAGCAGAAAGGGTGATACGTACGATGAAGGCGGGGAGGGGAGTTTCTTGCGGTAGATACAGGGGGACTAGCCAGATCCGGTTCTGCGCGGAATGCGTTGAGATAGTGTTCTCTTGAATTGACGGAGGCAGCGCTGAGAGGCGCGCGCTCTGTGGGCGAGGCAGACTCGTCGCCAAAGATGCGCCAAACTTCATCGTAGAGATGCTGAAGATCCTCGTCGCCAGGTGGAGGCGGTTTAGGGTTGGGTTGGAAGGCAGACATGATGGAATGAAGGAGGGCGAGACTTATCAAGGCACTGCGGTAGCTGTGATGAGCCTGTAAGGTCCTTGTAGTCGGAGTCCGCGTTGAGGCGACTAACGAGAGCGACGAAGGGAACGATGCTGGGTTTGCAGTGATCGGGCCAGGGAGTGCAGTGATGCGCGTGTAGACAAGTCAACGACGACCCGTAGTAGCTGCGCCGTCACGGTATTATTCACACCGGACCTCGGCCGTTGCGAGTAACCGAATTGATGCCCACAAACTCGAAGAATACAGCCCCAATCCTCAAGACTTGGCCTACAATAAACGTCTTCAGTGCCCGTTGTATATGGTTGCGTACGACGGCTGTCGTGTGCAAACCAGTCGCTGTGTGGACTGAAGTACTGAGGTTCGGTCGTGGTCTGAATCAAGGGCCGGACGGTGTGCCATACACGGACTTGTACACGGACGCTGCACCGGCCGCAAGGCTTCAAATAATCTCTGGCATCAAGTTGACCGAGGACAGCCATCGTTCGATCTATTATCGGGTTCCCTCATACGCAGTGCCACTTGATCACTGATAAGCATGGCAAGAATCCCCAAATTGGCCTCGTCTGTGCACGACATCGGCTCTGAGAAACCTCCGTTTGGTTCCAGGTGAGCAAGCACTCGCGTTATGTGCCGACAAATGACTCCCGATTGTCAGATTTCTGACAGAGGACACGGACGTTTGGACCCAAAATGCGTGGGATCATGTTTCTCCTCCTGATGACCAGGCAGAGAGTATTGCTTCTTCTCTCCGAAAGCAACGACTTGCTCCTGTGCCTGACGAGGAGAAAGATATATACAACTCAAAACCTGCAAAATACTGGTGAGAACATGTTCTTCAACATCGAGCTTGGATTGTGACACAAGAATGACAAGGGACAATTTTTATAAAACGAATGCGGACAACTTTTTTCGTGATAGAAAATGGTACATTGCTATGTTGATGATTGAATAACTTCACCTCACTTTGACACAGGTTGCATCTAGAATTCCCAGAACTATTGGCAGCTGCAGAGCCTGAGGTATGTGGTCCCCTCGATTGTCGCGTGCACCCTTACCGCCAACCCAACCAGGCAGGAGCAGTCACTATTTGCGAAATCGGGTGTGGTGAGGCGTCAACTTGCGTGGTCCAGACCACGTTTCCTCTAAATATAGTCAAGGTGCTGGAAATGCCGCGTTCCCACTACTTTCCGCGAACAAAAACCCTCAACTTGCGATCCGGGCATACGATTACTCCTCGCATGCAGTCAAGCTAGTGCAGGCAAGTATATTCGCCTCCCTTTTACACTGCTCAGCATAGAACCATTCATGTATACCTACAGAACAATCCTCTATACAACAGCCCACCAGTTGGCTCGATTCGATCCGCGGTATGGGATCTCACTTCCGAAAACACACTCCCACCAGGTGTCGAACCAACTACAGTCGATATTGTGCTCTGTGTCTTCGTCCTGAGTGCATTACACCCTAATGAATGGGGAAAGGCAATGGCCAACATCCATCGTGTACGTGGCCTCTAGCTTCGTCATCGCGTGCGTAGTTGTTCATCCCGTCCGGCAGATGCTAAAACCAGGTGGGATCGTCCTAGTCCGTGACTACGGACGATACGATCTCACCCAGCTGCGGTTCAAATCTGGGAGAATGCTCGAAGACAGCTTTTACATACGCGGAGACAAGACGCGCGTATACTTTTTCGAGTTAGGTACGTACTCGCGTCTCCGGTTTTTCTACTGCCTACGAACGTCCGCCGTGGCCACCGAAAGATGAATTAGCCCTGATGTTCACCGGTTCTCGCGCATCGTCGTCGCAAACGACGGTTCGAACTACAGAAGAAGCGACGGAGTGTCAAGATCGAGAGGAAGACGGCGGGACTTCCATCTCGAGCCTCGCATCCTATACCCCATCCTCGCATAGTTCTGCCTCTCCAGCACCGTTCTTGGAGCCGTCGGTGGACCAATCGACTTGTTCATCCAAGGGTCCGGCTCCAGCTGCCCTACCCGCCACCATCCACCCTAACCTCCTCGTTCCCCTTGCATCCTGCCCTCCTCACCCCCTGTTCGCCATCGAGCAACTAGGGATAGATCGCAGGTTACTCGTGAATAGGAAGAGGCAGCTAAAGATGTATAGAGTGTGGATGCAAGGCAAATTCAAAAAGTTGTCCGGCGTTGCAGCTCTCGTCGTGGATCAAGTCCGGGACATGTGACAATCGTTCCCCTCTCTGCTGGCTATCCGACGATACTTTCGGATGGTTCCTACACTAAAACCATATCTGGATCATCATGTTACACACTGCAACAAAAGTGAGGGATACGCATGGTTATTCTTGGTAGGATCACTATAGATACAATGATGGGTTCTTGACAAGCCATAATCTCCCCGACGGATTACCGACGGACTTTTCTCCACTAGGCAAAATTCGATACAATGGCATCTGACACGAGTTTTGATCCATGGTACCGCATTACACCGCTTCGTAAATTACAAGAAATCTACAGCACGTTTCCGTCCCCGGGATGGTCCTAAGACCCCTTGAGCATCATCCACTTCCGTGGTGTCGCGACCATCATGGGTTCTCTCAACCGGAAGATCCCTAACGATATCCGGAGCTGGCTTCTCCACCCATACGTCATCCTCTACATACCCTCTGTGTTTCTTCCGTTTCTTCTTTGGACGATCCCGTTCCTTAGTTTCTCGCCGCGCTAATATCGAGAGCGACTCGCCGCCGTCCTCGTCTACATCAAACGACACGAGAGCACCTGTTTTGGATTTCTTCCCCTTCTTTTCCTTCACAGCAGGCACTTTCGCATTTCCCGAGTGCGGTTGTGAGTCACGAGGGACGAACGTCGGTTTGAACGTCGATAGATCCACTTTGTCATCCACCGTGGCCCTTGCTTTCGCCCCATCTGTCGCAGTTGGAGAGACAACCGGCGTCTCGGCGGGTTTCTCCGTCGTTTGTATTGAGATCGAGGGCTGTGAGGGCATCAGAGCCTCAGCAGTATCGTCCCCTGGCGACTTGTTCTCCTCATCTTCGCTCTCCTCGTCATCGCTTGCAAAGATGGCTTTGAAGATACTCATCGGGGGCCGCTCGTAAGTGAGAATATCGTCCCCTTGTCCATCGTCCTCTCCCAGCCCAATGTTCGCCAAGTCTCGCTGGCCACGTGGGACAGCAGGACTCGGCTGTACCTCCGTAACGCTGCCCGTCTCAACGCCACCTGCGCCACCAGTTGGCGCGTCCGCATTGGCAGACGTCGACGCCTCCGCCGTATCAAAGTGCACTTCCGCGTTAGGATCCTTGACGCCGAACCTCTTGCAGAGGAGACGCGCAGGCTGCCACGGTTTGACTTCCCTTGTCATCGAACCATACATGCCCAATCGGGCAGCGTGCACCTTTGGCTCTTCCTCCTTCTTTTCCTCCTCGTCTTCCACGATCGGTTCCTGTTCTCTTTCCATGGACGCTTGTTCTGCAGGGGTATGTAATCCTTCGACGATCTTGGGACCCAACTCGAGTACAGCAGCGCTCGTAAAACGTCCTGCCATCGCTCCCGAGACAGGACGGTAGAGGGCGGCAGCCTTGGCGAATTCGCTCATCTCGAGTGCATACGTCTCCGGCGTCTGGGTCTGCAGACGTGCAGGCATAGAGGTCCCAGAACCAGGTTCGGCATGTGCACGCAGATAAGTAGTATATCGGGATTGTTTGTTGGGGTTGGAAGTGAAGGGTTGGAACCCTTGCAATGCAGCCTGCGCAACGTGTGGTTCTATGTGAAAGATATAAGGTCCTTGGGATGGGAGTGTGCTTGGTGTTGGTTCTTGTTTTGCCGTATCGACTGTCGAGGGACCGGTGAAACGACTTGCTGTGATGGTCTTGATTCGTTCTTGGTCTTTCTTCGACATGTATTCGAAGACAGAGCGTGGTGCAGATGGAAGCGGCGTCTCTCCTAGTGCAGCACCTCGCTAAAGGGCGTGTCAGATAGGTGAACGTCGCGTCGCTCGGGGGGGACGAACCTGATCCGGAGATATCCCAATTTTCCATTGGGCATGCCTTTGGGGTTGTCCAGGTACAGGGAAATGTGGTATGTTTTCCTTCTCGCTGAGCGTTGCTCTCTCCCGTTCCCAAAGGGCCTTTGGATCAGATTTCCACCCTTTTGGTACTTCAGGAAGAGGGAACCTGCAGAGGTCGACTTACGTCGAAGGAGACTTTGACTCCGCAAACGACTTACCACGAGACTTCTGCTACCGGTTTTTCTGAAAGTTTGAACCCAGGGAGTACAGGTTTGCCATCGCGGAACACGCCCGGACTGTTTGCTTGTATCTAGAATACGTCACGCTACCCGTCCCCCTAGTAAATTGGGGACCTTACCGATGGTGTCCGAACAGTCGTACTGCTGGATTTAGCCCCACGACCACCAATAACAACGCGTTCTTCATCATGCATGTCGTTGACATCGAAAGCGTGTCGGCTTCTTCCATGACCTATGGCGTGATCATAAACGTCCAAATCATCCTCATCCGCATCGTTCAACGCGCCCAGTCCAAAACCACCTTTGGAATCAATGTAAGTAACAACAAATTCAAATGTGGACTGTAGGACATACCTGCGAGTCGTGGTTCTTGAGCACCCTGCGCACCCTGTTCATGCACCCCCAAACTTGCATGGAGACCCAATGATCTGTTATATCCAAGGCCATGGAAATCATCTTTGCGAAGTACGACGATCACTGGTGTATCCTTTGGCGCATACGTGTGTTTCTTGGCCTCCTCATCCACGTCTGGTCCAGTTTTGTCCGGGTCCCGCCCATGCTGAATCTCGCGTTGCCGCCACGTCACTCTCGGACCTATACCCTGACCTGGCCTCCACCCCATCTTCTTGAGGATACGTCCCCCCGCTGAATCCTTCGGTGAAGGTAACATGGCTTGTTCGAGCGCGAGGGTGATTGGGCTGACGTGGCGCAGGTTGAGCTAGGACAAATGCACAAGTCGAGAAACAACGCACTCTTTCTGGCTGTCGTCTACGCCGGTCTTACCGGCTCTCTCAGCCTGGGTACCCCCGAGAATATCCATTTCATCGTGTTCGCTAACGAGCTTTTGGTCCGCACGGAGTTCGGTGAGATCTTCTTCATCCATAAAGTCCTCGGGTCTCGCCGTCCGAGCCTTGGCACGATCCGATCGCGAGGAAACGAACGTCGAGGGTGTCCATCCTAAATACGAATTCACATACTGAACGCTAAATAGACAATATGACCGGACCAACCTTCCTTTGAACCAACTGAGTTGAAGTACCCGGCAGAGAAACCCCCGGTGAAAGCACCGTGTAGTCTTCTTCGGCCTTTTTCATCTCTCACCTAGACAGCAAGACATCAGATGAATAGCCCACTGATGAGCAGCAACTGACTTCTTGCTTCCAAAGCGGTACGAATTCGCCTGTGTCTCTGGACTTCTCGAGGGGGGGCAGAGGTGTGCCAATCTGCAGGAATTGTGAGCGGTACGAGGGCGGTGAAAGTGAAGAAATTACCAAGCAAAAGTTTTCATTTGCCCTCTTGCTCGAAGTATCGACACCCAAATCGCCAAGTTTCCGTTTGAGCTTTGCAGAGTTCATGATGGCCCGTGGCTATCGAGCATGTGAGTTGTGCCGTGACAGTCCGAATTACTTAAGCAACCTTGAATGCGAGAGCTCTTGCTACGACTTTCATCATGGCTGCTACTGTTCATATCTACCTGCCCAGTCAACTGAAGGTGCATCCACTGGCACCACCGAACACTGGATTCGGGCTCTTTCCATCCCGCGTGAAGATATTAAACGATTCACTCTTTACCCACTCAAATGGGTACGCTTCGCGGAGACCTCTCGGCTACCCCAGGAGGCGAGATAGTTGAGTATAACGTCTGATTCGAAAATCTCGAGCATGAATACTACTACTATGCTCCCAACGGTAAGCTTGTGCTTCCTGCTCTATTAATGCCCATATGAGGTGGGCGGATTCCGATATGGAGCCGGCTCCAAGTATTTGTCCTATTGTTGGTTGCCACCATTCGGGGAGGGATGCCAGTTGGGGTCATGTGCGACGGGTCAGTTACCATATCGTAAGTCATTCGGGGCTGGGGCATGATAGGATGTGTTCGAAGTCTTCTACTGGGGCGTTGCAGTGGGCGCATTTTGCCCGATGTTCGTAGATTTGGATGTGGAGCCAGATGAAGAAAATCTTGATTCGGAGGTGAGTCCAAAGTTCACTGGGGACTCTCACCCCCGATCTCTCCGAGCTAGGACAAGACGTTCACGAACATTTCCGCTGAGTTTCGACGTTGTATACAGGGTACGCATGGGCATCGCCTGTGCAGCTATGGGTACACTCTCATGCCCTCAGGCTGTCTTCCACTTCTACATCCACCTCAAAGTGTGGTTCCCACTCCACTTCTTCCTCATTGTCCGTATCTTGTGCTTTCTCTTTCCGCTCCCCATTTACGACTGTCAATCCTCCAGCATGTCTACCCTCGGCAACAGTTAAACACGTTAGGCGAGTGCCCTTAGTGTCATATTCCACTTCCGGATGTAGTTGCAAAGTTTCCTTCGTCTCAGCCGGCACTGCTGCCAGGTCATACACGAATATCTTGCCGTCAGATGAAATAGTACAGGCGATCGTCGTCTGTGCTCGTGCGTCCTCGCTTTTTGATGGGGTTTTCGGGAGCGCAATATGAAGCGTCTCCACAGCTTTTACTCTAGCGAGGTATTGGTCAGTTATGCTATGGGCGGAGATATTCTAACATACCTATTTGAATGGCCGACCATCTCGGCGATTATCGTAGGTGGGAATTGTGGATCGTCAGATACTTGGTATATCGATACTTTTTTATCTTCCGCTGCGACCAATAAAAATTCTCCATCGCCGTTTACGCGCTTACAAAATCGTAGGCCGTGTATTCTTGATGGATGTGTGACAGTATGTCGCAGGACCATGTCCTACACGGCGACGAGGAATGAACATGCAGATGTATTTGCAAGGACAGCCACATACCGTAGAAAAGACATCAAGAGAAGACTGGGACTGGACGATGAACATCGAGCCCGACGACGACCATCTTACAACTTCGCCCTCTTCGTGACTAACTTTGAGTAGCGTCCGCCACCAACATCGAAAATCTTACCTTTTCCCAATTTCGTGCTAGCCGACCCCTTACCACGCATCAAATCCCACATACGCAAGGTCTTGTCATGCCCGACACTCAATGCAACTTTTCCAGACGGGTGAATGGCGACAGAATTAACGCGGCCTTTGTGTCCCTTTAGCGAACGGAGGACAGTCCAATCCCGGGCATGGAAAAGACATAGTGTGCCATCCTCGGATGCGGAGAGAAGATGAGAACGTGACGGAAATTGGAGATACGTGATAGATCCTGAGTATGGTTATTCTGGCCTGTTGTCTCCGGCGTCTGAATGAGCACATACCTTGGTGGTGCATCAGACCACCGATCTCTTTCCGCCTTGCCAAGTCCCACACCTTTACGATTTCATCTGAGCTTCCCGTAGCCAGCCATTTCCCTCCATTCGGTGATGCAGCAACAGCTTTGATAGATGACACGTGTGCAGGAAATATGAAGATGGGGTTCAAATGAAACTCGTAGCCAGATTCAGAGGACGTGATTGTCCCTTCGAGTCCGTAGAGCAACTTTTCGTAGGAGCCTGCAACGACGACGAAAGAAGCTGGTAACTCAGACTTGCGAGATGGTTCTGGAGTGTTTACAATATCTTGATGGGTCACTTTGCGCTTTCCTTTATCTTTTGCAGAGAACGAGACGGATGACTTGCTTTTTGGGAGTTGTTGCTGATCTGATGGTTTTACCACGATGGGCTTTTCTATCCGGGCCTTTTTGAGGTTTCTTTCCGCCTTTCGAGTGGCTTTTGCTTCTGCCATATGTGCGTCGTAGCGTTCTCGGACGCAAAAAAATGCGGTAAAGTCAAAACCTCCAAAAATGGCATACACCTCCGAAGCGTTGCCGATCGCAAGTGACTCAACGTTTGAACTTTGGAATCCGTCTCTCGGAGCGTTACTCGATTTCTAGGCACTTTCTGCTCTAGTCCAGCGCGAGACATAGAGCGGTCGCGCAACGGGAGCGACACGGAGTGTTTCTCCACGTCAATTCGTTGAATGTCACGGGTCTGAATTGAACTAAGTGCGTTCACGACGATCTTCTCAGGTCATAACTACTAAACGGAATGACTTGAGGTCAGCATATCGTCAGTCAGACCGTTAACATGGGAGATTTTATCACAGACTGTCAGGCTGATTCCAATCTCGTCCTTGGCTGACAACACTAAGACATCCCAGGCTGAGGGTATAAGAACAGTCACTATGAGCGCTTTTCTTTTTTTCCAACTCTTCCTTCCTTTCCTTGGGTCCCAGTGATCCTAGCAGCGTCAGGCAGCGCTATTTTTGCTTCTTATCCTACCTTATCGTCTCGAGTCTTCAGCGCTGGTCGCACTCCCCCTTGTCATCCATTTCCGAACCTTTTTAGTCCCTGTTCCATTCATTAACACAAACGTGATTCGTGATGACGATTCTCCACGCACGCTTCGCCGTTCTTGCTTGCCTTTGTGCAGCCCTCCCCCTTGCTCTCCCGCTCCCTGTGGAAGCTGCATCCCTCTATGGTAGATACTCGACGGAGACGCACCCTTCCGTCCCTTACTCTCAGCGACTGACGCGGACGCGCGACGGGTCTTTCTTCGGCGGGTCAACTGCAGCTCAGAGGCACGACGGCAACGGTGATAGGTACCAGGTAAGCATCCTCACATGTTCGATGTATCGCGTCGATTCGCCGGTTTACGACCCTTTGTGCAGGCACAGGACCACCGAGCCTCGGAGCATCCGCCCCTTCTGCGACGCTACCGCGGCCATGGTCACAACAAGGTTCACAACCAGCAAGGCCAGGATCCTCATGACCACGCCCATCACAAATCTCCTCGGTCTGCTTTCGCGCGAAGCCGCTACCGTCGAGAATCTGCTCACCTCGGTCGTCGCTCCTCGGTATATGTCCCCGGAGAGCATGGCAAGACGTATCTGGTCTCTCGGACACCGCCGAGAAATTCGGAGCAGGGGCGTACAGACACAGATAAACGATCGACCCATGTCTTCAATCGGCGTCAACTCGACGAAGGCAATCTAATCATGGGGAGGATCGACATCATGGCAAGTTATTTTCCTTATTCAACCGTCTCGTTTTCTCATGATTCCCTCCGTCTAGGGTACCTTTCAATCGCCCGGTAGCACCCAGCGTCTTGCGTCATTGTCAGTGGACCCGACTCCAATTGATTGGACGTCTGGTCAGAATTCCGCCAAAGCATTCCCGTTGAACGCTTCTACGACAAACCAGACTCAGTTCATCATGATTCCTATGGATGAATCATCGTATGCGGCAGGTATGTCTTAAGCCCCCTACCGATGACATGTCACTAACCTCTCATAGGAAACTCCAGCAAGCACGTTACTCTCGCGACGGAGGTGTTTGATGCAGGCAGCGCTGACATGGTCATGTATTGCGCCACCTATGATCCGGATCCCGCGGCAACATCTGCGCTCCTCATGACACCTTGCACAGGCGCCATTCAGTCGGCGTCCTCAGCACCCGATCCTTGTGCCGACGATGGAAACGACGCTTCCTCGTCAAATCCGCAAGAGAGCCAGATATTCTCTTACGACCCTTCTAGCGGACAGATCGAACCGATATCAACTACTACTAGCTCCTCAGGCGCTGGCAATGACTCGACCGACCTGACCTCGTGCACTGATGCAAGAGTCCGGAGAGATAACAGCAACTCTACGACGAGTGGCTCTGTCACACCTTCGAGCACCTCGACGAGTACAGCTCCCACCAACAGCGCCTCACAACAGGCTCGAAACGTCACGCTCGTATACGTCGCCGCTGTCCCCGAAGTGCCTGCGCCTTCTCCGAGCTCGTCTAATACCACCAACACCACCCAGGCCAGCATCGGTCAGGCGGCAGCCCTCACAACCACCATCACGACGACGGTTGTAGTCGCCACGACGGCTTCTGAATCCTCCAGTCGGACTGTCACACCCGCCCAGGCCGCGGTGTCGGTGTCGGTTTCCTCGATTCCTTCCCAGTCGACGACCACTGCGGCACCGTCTGCCTTCACCACAGCGACAACAACGCGACCGTCTTTGAGCCTTTTGAGTTCCGTGTCCACCACGACCACGTCGAGAGCACCGGGGAACGCAGACGAGTCCCTCGAGGTCGAAATCGTTGGAATTGTACCGTCCACGACCAGTTCCTCGTCGACCACCACCACCACCACGACGACGGCAAATCCGTACAGCTCTCCCGCCGTCAGTACGACTCTCGACGCACAGGCCATAGCGTCATCGATCGCAAAGGAGATGGTGTCTCGTCGTGCCCCAGTATTCGCATCCGTCACACTAACCCGGTAATGTAGATGTGACGCCCGCACTACCGAGATGGATGTAGTCACGCCTTTTCAGAAAAACGGATGTATATTGCTTTCAGAGTGTATGTGTTTGTTGCGAATGATATATGACGACAGACATCGGCTTTCTGCTATTCGCGCGTAGGATCGAGATGTCTGCCAGACTGTTGCACAACACTCCGTACATCGTACAAGATTCTATCACCTGAGAGATGTTACACGAGAGGTGGATACCACGACATCACACAGACAAGACCAAGAAAACACAGGTTGATCACAATATTCCGGGTTATGCAAGAGGAGGTGCATTACAAGGATCCTCATCGAGAGTTGTCAGCGAGTGCAGCAACAGCAAAGATGCGGACGTTGACAAGTGTCAAAGGTGGAACGTATTCATCAAGACATGCGTGCGGGAAAATGCAATACGATGACGGATAATTGACGAGAAAAGACAGCGACAGACTCGGACACGCTGGCCACAAAGTCCTGACCGTGGAAGATTATTGCTGGCCTTACTATAAGATACCACACTGATCATCTTGGCAGATACTTAGTATTTGCAGACGAGACAAAGTCCTAGCCTGTCCTACCAAAGGACCGGCTTTCCAAGTTTTTAGTATTTTTTGTTCAAGTTCTGAGTCCAATTGACCTGAGAACATGCCACAAGTCAGCCACATGAATCTGGCACGGTGAGACTATCCGAGTCGGGACGTCACGTATGACCAACCTTGTACTACATCTCCTCGTCATCGAAAGTGATCTCTTCTACAGGAAAGTCCCCGACTCTCACTTTATCCGGTCGCACGAAGACCCCATGATTTGGACGACAGGTAAAGTATCGCTCTCCTTGGACGCTACATAAAATATGGCATGATTAATTGAGATCGCGACCTAAAGAGGGTAACGTACGATCCATCATTACGCCCAATCGGCTCGTCGTATTCAATGCCGACCCAAACACCTGTCTTTGCGAAAGTAGTCTGGCCCACGAAACACACCATACCACGCTTATGGAACCCTTCCTCGGTCGATTCGACTTCACAACGTGCACCAATCGGGATGTCTACATCAGTCACAGGTGCGAGGACGGTCTCCGATGGTGGAGCAAATCGGCCCACTTTGTGCCGTTGCTTGTACGCCAGTACGGAATCTGGAAGAGAGTAGACATGAGGAATGTGCAACGTCACCTCGTGGTGATGGGTAGGGACCTGTTCTTTTCGCGTACGCGTCGTCACTCAGCTCGAATTTCTCGACCTGGGATACGTCGGAAAGCTGTCCGGTGAACGAGGTGGCGGGGTTCGTATCGATCACCTGCGGCATAGACACATTAATTGCGTCGAGTGGATCACGGACACGACGATTGATCTTACATTTATGGTTTGCAGCGCCGTCAATCCGTAGAAGCCCAGTTGATTATTGTCATCCGAAAGCTGCGCGATCGTCACTCCCTCGTTGTTTTGTATGGAAATACGCTGATTTTGGACCGGGATCCCAGTGACGAGCTCAAGTTTTGACTGTACATGAGACGTGAAGCGATGAGGTGATAGAGTAGGGAGATCAGAACCTTGAGCTGCTGGACGGTTATGTGGAGGTCAAACCGCCGCTCGGATCGCGTGTCTGGAGAAACTACGAAAACGTTCACGATGCTCGACATATTTTGGAGAGCCTGCTATGTGGCCCCCCTGAAGCACCCTAACGAGGTCCAAGACCCCCGAAAGACGCTGATCTGGGTCTAGATCCAATTGATGACCTGGTCTCGACATCTGAGTCACACAATCAAGCGTTGATGAAAACCTCACCACAGAAAAGAGGAACAGAAGTACAGCATATCACTTGTAGAGCATTAGAGGGAAAAGAGGGCCACACGCGATTGGCCACCGTTTGTCTCAAGATGTCTGCTTGGACACGGCGATTGAAAACATTTCACTGACCCCCGAGTGTAGTTTGTAGAATGGAGTCACGTGCTTTTCTCCATTAAAGGAAAGCATTGCAAATGATTGGTCGCAGGGTGAATCTGTACATCGAGCCGTCTCCGACACTGGACACTCATCTCATTCCCGAGCAGTCTGCGCCGCGAGACAGCTTAAGATGGATTACAGTCACCCGTTGACGGCATCAAACCGGACATTGTCTGCATCTGCGTTACGCGAAAGATTATCCAAATTGACGTCTTCGCCGTTGCGCCCTGTCGCCGCCCTACAAACATCAATCGAGTTGAGTGATTCTTTTGTGTCATCTTCTTTCTCGCTCGCACAAGAGACCATGGATTATCCAAATACTGAAGCATCTGCTTTTAGTTTTGTACCAACAAAGATACCCCGGAGACGCAGATTGCAGACCATGGCGGTCGCCGCCTGGTCCACCTTACTTGTTATTTCTATCTTCCTTTTTTTAATTCTATGGTGCGACGCTGTTTTCTTGCACTCGTGCTTTACTTACCTTGTATACTCTCAAGTTCGACTCCAGCCCTCTGGCCGTTCCTCGCTATTTATCTCATGTGGATGCACTGGATCGATAAAACTCCGGAGCATGGCACGAGGCTGAGCCCGTGGTTTCGTTCTTTGAAGATATGGCAGTACTTTGCGGACTACTATCCTGCGTCGTACGTTTCTAGAAATATATCAGGCTTCGATCTTTAATTATCGTGTGCAACGTGCCCAGATTAATGAAGGTGAGTTGAGTGCCTTCCGGGTCTTTAATCCTTTTACCCAAAGGTCCTGTAAAGGAATGTGATTTACCAGCAGACAGACCATATGTGTTTGGTTATCATCCACATGGTTCGTCCTGAATCACAATGATCTCACCAGCTTGCATCTAACCCGTTCGACTCTAGGAATCATAGGAATGTAAGGGATAATTTTTGTTAATAAACTATCTTTCAATGTACTCTCACAGGGGTGCACTGGCCACTTTCGCAACAGAAGGTTACTCTAGCATCCTCTCGTAAAGCCACATACTGAGGATCGGGGCATCTAGCTACTGGGTTTTCACTCGCATTTCCAGGGATCCAGCCTCATCTTCTTACACTCACAAATAACTTCAACGTACCTCTATATCGCGAAATCCTCATGGCCCTTGGGATCAGCAGTGTTTCTAGGCGATCGTGCTCCAACATCTTGAAACGCGGAGCTGGGCAGGCCATTGCTATCGTGGTCGGCGGTGCTGCAGAAAGCTTGAGTGCTCGCCCAGGTACGGCAGATCTGACGTTGAGAAGGAGGTAAGTTAAGATAGTTGGTGCTAACGCTAATGCTCATACGTTGAATTCGTAGGCTGGGATTCATCAAGGTCGCGATTCAGCATGGGTATGTCAGATTACCTCCGGAAATCAATATATCCTTACCCCTCATTCATGTTCGTGTTGTCAGCGCCGACTTGGTGCCAGTGTTTTCCTTTGGCGAAAACGATGTACGGATCTTAGATTAACCCTGATCTCGAATTGATCTCGATATTGCTCTAGATCTACGAGCAAATGCCGAATGAAAAGGGGACCACTGTTTACGTTTTGCAAAAGAAGTTCCAGAGCATGTTTGGATTTACCCTCCCTTTGTTCCACGGACGTGGATTATTAAATTGTACGCCTTTTGCGATATCCTACAGCTGACTTCCTGTTGATGAATTGGTTCTGTATCTGTATCTTCCATCCGTAGATAACTTGGGACTAATGCCCTATCGCCGGAGGATCGTATCAGTTAGTGAGTTATTCTGTGACCTCCAAACCTTCGACCTTCAGACTCTGACGTCAATAGTTGGTCGGCCAGTACATATCCAGCAATGTGACAGGCCGTCGATCGAGGAAGTGACTCGGGTGCAGACGCTGTATATCGAAGAGCTGACCCGGTCCGTCCACTTTTCGACGGCCTCTAATCAAATCCCTGACCCAACTCCTACAGAATCTGGAATACATACAAAGATGAATTCGCGAAAACACGTACCAGGGAATTGAGCATCATCGACTAGACAACCTTTTTGTTCATTATTCTCCTATTTAATTTTCTCTCCGGGCTTTTTTTTTTTTAGCGTGTAACATGGATGTGATGTACGGACCACGAATACGTGGAATGAAGACCGTTTCGAAGTATAAAACAGGCTCAATGAGAATGGCTTCTAGTCTGATGAGCAGGATGACTGGTTTCAACATGCCCTCAGGGGAGTCAGATGTTGTTAAACATCATTACCTGGTTCACCAACTAGTGTTGGCGTTGTGGTCCGCTGACAGTCCACAGATCTTTCGTAAACCCCATCTGTTCCATGGGCCATATCTCAGAGTTGAGCTAGTTATGGTTAACTGGCGCGCTTTCAGTTCGAAGTACAGTAAGTACTGTTTGTCTTTGCCAAGAATTCAAATCTATGCATTTTTTTCTGGGTCTAACTTGAATTCTGCATAGGCTGTCCTACTTAATATACTTGCTGTGACATTTTTCCAGAATGAATGCGGTATCTAATACAATTATAATCTGTGAAGTCGGATAAAAATGGCCACTTTGCAATGCAGCCCACATCAGAACGCAGGTGGGCTCCGTATATGCAAATTTGAGGCGATAACAACATTCCAAAAGCTATCCACCTCTCAATTATCAGCTGGTGCCGGTGAGATTTGGTTTCAGATGTGACTCGCAAAATTTTTGGCCAAACCATACTAGCGGGCCACACCAAGAATCGTCTGCGCAGGCCAGTAAGACCAAAACCCGTGAGCGCGGGTACCATTGCAAAGTTTGGAGTCTAACTCCAAACTTTGCAATGGTATTCGCCACTAATCCGCGGATCGGACAAGGTCCTACCCCACTGCTCGGAGAGGGTAACCAGACTCTGCCATGGCCAGTGGTAACAGTGAGAAAGCAGTTCAAATTCCGAATTCTGTATCCATGGACCGAGGGATTCCAAGGCGATTTCCGTTTGATCGTTCACGTTGACCAAGGAACGACTGCTTCCAATTGCTCCCTTTGATGGGTAATCCACAAGTCTATCATGAGAAGCGCGGGGGCCGGGATTCTGCACATGCATCTCACTGCCCCAACAATTTGGTGAGTGATGTACCTGCAACGACTCTCTCAGAGGTCTCGTCCAACAAGAAGGGACATGATAGCGAACAAACGGTGTTCCCTGGCATTGTGAGACGATGGGCTCGGTGAGGCTTGAGCAAAGGGGGCACTTGTGTGACGAGACGGGCCCCAAGGTTTTGCCGATCCAGACTCAAATGGGCTGTGCCGCCAGATCTTGATCTGATCAGCATCAAGTTTTGATACGAATACTAATAAACTTGACTTCGGGCACCAGAGGGTTGAGATGGAATTACAACTACAAGGAGTACTTACCTGCAAAAGTTTGCCACTGCACATACTTGAACAAACCTGTAATACTTACTCTCAATGATAGCTATGCAACCACTTATATCTTCCTGTGATAACGGAGAATTACAACATGTTTTAGTTGATTGTGGCCCTCGAGCTGACATAAGCCGAGTACTTCATGACAACTGTACATCGCATCGCCGGCCACCGTTGCTCATTAACATTCAAGGCACCGAACACATGACTACTAGCTCGGCCACCGGCGACATCATTGAACTCCCCTGCGATGTTAGTCCCTCCCACTGTGAGAGTCGCTTTGCCCTTTCACAGGCAGGACTCTTGGGTCATATTGGGCTGTCGTGCTGCGTAGACCCTGACGACGGGGCATTCACGCGAGCTACTTGATCATGTTTTCCGCCTTGCTGATCATGGACAATTGGAACGGGTTGGATGTAGAACTGATGTCCGATTGCCTTGCGATGATTTGGCCTGCGGATACTAGTAGCTTATCTCGATAAACTGCATCATGGCGCCAGGGATGATGCATATGGTCCCTCATCGCTTTCTTTTTTTCCCTCACCATGCTACGATCAATCTTATATTGTACTTATCCTGATAGGCTTGGTGTTTCCAGTAGCGCTGGGAACCATCATTCGCTGCCCACAAGATATTCATAGTGAGTTTTCCCTCGAAGTTTCGGACGATCTAATGTGAGCATAGCATGTCTCACGATAGGCATTATTCCCTTGGGTATATATATAAATGCTATGAGCTGGCTGCCGCTCCGTTTCCAGTCCCGTTTCCAGCCCTTGCTAGCTGAAGCACAATCGAGCCCATACGAATCATGTCAACCCCCAGTGTCGGCGAACTTGTCGACCTATATGGAACGATTTACGGTTCATTGTACTTTTCTATTGTCATGTCGACCGCATTTTACGGTATTACATGCATGCAAACGTGAGTGCTGTTCACTCTAGAGGGATGACAGTGATCGAGCAAGTGCACTCTTACCACTCGGACAGATTCTTTTATTATGTGCAGTAAGGCCCATGTTTCTTGTACCCTATCGTCAGTTTATCGCTCTTCGTTCCAGCTATCCGAACGATAGTTCGTACATGAAGACAGCTGTAAGTCAGATTATGGACGAGCCAAACATGATAATGTAGCATTCTTCACAGGTAGCAGTGTTATGGTAAAGTACCATATTGCTTTCATTTACGATGTCCCTGACACTTCGCGATAGGGCATTCAATACAGTCCACGAAACTTTGTGTATTTCCGGTGGTTCGTTTCTTGACATGCATGGCATTCGGACGTCGCGTTCATATTGCATTCCACTTAGGATATTCTTACTTCATGGCTGGCTGGGTGAACCCTGCTTCAATAGTGATTGTTACTTCGTGAGTCGTTACTTTCAGAATCCTATTTTTCACGCCTCGACCATCATCCTAGGGAAATCGTCGTAAGTTTCATTTGTAACTCGCTTGAAATGTCTACCAACAAGTCGTAGGTACAGTTACTCTTCACGGTACGCATATTTTTTTGTGCTCGGAACGAGTGCTAATTTCATTCAGGCCCTGGTTGCAGTACCTACGCAGAGCTATTTCGTCTACCGAATCTACATCTGTGCGTCTCGGCCTCCAACTCCCTTTCCAATTTGCTCACTCCCGTTCAGTTAGTGGAAAGAACATTCTTGCGCCACTTTTATATGTAGGTGTCTGCACTATCAGAAATTCAGTCTCACTTAATTCCTGCGATACAGTTCCCCATGGGGCTCATCCAATTTGGCAAGGCTTTATCATTTGTTTTGGGACTGAAGTCTGATAGGTTTTTTGAACACATCAGTGACCGCTTTCAGTAGGCTATCATTGACCGCATTCACATCAATATAATACTGATGATCAAAACATCAGTTTGCGTAATCGAATCGCTATCTAGTACCAAGGAGTTCGTTCATTTCATTTTCCCCGACTGCAATTTGCCCATGCACGTTTCCTGTTTGCTTCCAGCTTACAGGCTGGCATTTCAATCACCCAGCTCACCACCTATACATATGTGGTAGGGTCATATTTTATGCTCAGAATCGAAGGCCTCACCGTCTTGTGGACAGATCTCAGTTACCTTGTGCATCGCTTTCGCTGCCGGAGCAGATATCCTGATCGCCATTTTCCTGACGTACTTGCTTGTCCGCAAGCGGTCCACGACTGCATTCGCAAAGTAAGTGCGCAAGGCTATGCGTCGTGTTGACGAAATCATCTGATCGTGGATTTTGGTGCCAAGGACGGCAAGCCTTTTGCAACGCCTCACGGTGTTCGCAGTGAATACGGGTATCTGGACAGCCACGTTCGCGCTATTGTCCCTCGTCTTAGTGCGTATCGCTCGTCACCGGCACGCTTGTTTGCAATATGTCCTGATCTAAACGCCATAGCTGCAAGTCTACCCAACAAATTTGCTCTATGTGGTATTCGGCATTCCAGCTGCCTCCATCTACTGTAACACCTTCCTGGCCAACTTGAATGCCAGATCGTATATTCGGGGTGAAGCGTTACCGCACGATGACGATGTGGACTTGTTCGCGAGTTCAGCCTCGCCATTGTCTGACACCATCAAGACTGACAGACGGCTTGAAGCTGTGGAGATGGCCCCTCCCATCCATCAGGTGGGTTTTCAGAGTCCAAGCTGGTTCGGCTGTCATGGGCTTATCATGCGGCGATTGTCACCGTAGAGAATTTGGAAGACCACGGAGGTGGTGAGTTTTACGGATGCCAAAGTGGACACAACAGAGAATGCATTGTGAGCTGGACGGGTTTTGACAACGGAGGCCTACCGTCCTTGTTGATTGAGTCCAAGTACTCCTCCGTTTGCTTCCTCCATCTCATCGGAACACATTTTTTTTATTTGCGGGCGAAATACTACATGGTACATATTCTGCAGGGTCTCTCTTGCTTAGCAAACCGCTTTAGAATTCAGGTTCCTCTGGGGCCCTGGTACTATTATCGAACACTGTCGAATCACAATTATAACTTACATGGAAATCGCCACTGTACCGTGGTCTGAGGCTCCTTGTTTAATAAAATACTTTTCGGCGTTGTCTTTTGGAATACCGACACGGTCAGGATCCATCGACCTTGTTGCATCCTGATAATTCGTCACTAGGGTATTCCACGATGAGTCCTCCAAGTCGATGTCGCGCCGTTCGAACCGACTCGCCCTTGGATCGTTGGGACTTCCTAGACTAGTTCAATTTGTAGTACGTTGCTCCAAAGCAGGTTGTAAATTGACTGGAAAAAAAAACCCATCTGGAAACCTGGGAACGCGAGGCATTGGATCTGTGCGTGCATTCCCTCGGTGTCGATATGCACTTCTGGCCTGATGGATGATCAGATTTACTAGATAGTCAAACGCGAGGTCAGATTCTAATCTGTACCGGCTGGGCGCTGTTCAGTTTCCCATGTTCGGGTAAGATTTATCTGGGAGCTGGTAAATCCTCGGAAATGGCGCTCTCTCTGGCGAGCGATGTGAGTGCGGCAATTAATCGGACCATAGGGAACCTAGACTAAAGGGTACACTCAAACACTGATGAACGCTGCTTACTAGGTAAGTCCCATTCAAACTCCGACATGTATCTGCACCTCTACAGACATCATTGGACTGCCTAATCTCAAACAGCATCGACACCAAGCAGATCGACGAAGAAACGTGCGCGATGCCGAGCGATAGAGAAACACTGTTGAGCATGGGGTTCGACCCCGCCCGTGTCGATTGTCAGTTATCCCATCTATCCGCCGTTCCCCACCTTTCTCATCCTCGTCGTGTGTCCGGATCGGTGATTGGGGTCACTAACCTGTCCTTTTTTTCTTCTTTCTTTCGCTCGTTTCTTTGTTTACGCGTTTCTTGGGTCGTCGGTTTGATGGACGCGTGATCGATGGATTGTATGTACGTTGGTGCTCGCTAGGGGCACTCAGGGCGACGAACAGACGGGGACTCCAGCCTGCGATGGATCACCTGCTTGAACATGAGGGCGACCCCGTTCCCGCATCCGATGCTGGCTCAGGTCCTGTGGCTGGTGCGTCGTCGACGGGTGTAGGTACGGAGGCGGAGGCGGCGGATGAGGACGAAGACGTGGCGGCGTTGGGGATCGCGGGTGCGGGAGACGTCGAGGCCAAGGTACGTCC
Source organism: Boletus sp. NGJ (assembly GCA_019096195.1). NCBI lineage: Eukaryota > Fungi > Basidiomycota > Agaricomycetes > Boletales > Boletaceae > Boletus > Boletus sp. NGJ. Next base: position 900,481 of record JAGTXK010000091.1, read on the forward strand.
CCGTGCACATACTTGTATGCGGGGTTCTCCTGCCCCTCGCACCGTCTCGACTGAGCTTCTCTCTCGTCTCGTCATTTCGCGTACGCCGTCATCGCACACACACTCGACAGAGCATCAAATGTTCGATCTGTGACAAAACCTTTCGAAATACCGCCTTGGCGAATTTCCACGCTGAGAAGAGTGGGCATGATCAGTTTGAGGAAAGCACAGAAGAGGTACGCCATGCGTGTGTCATTCCTATGTGGTCTTTTTGAAGAAGAAAATACCCCCCACCACTCTTCGCTTGGGCTTGGGCATCACGCGCGAATAGATGAAGCCACTGACGGAAGAGGAGAGAAAAGAAAAGCTCGCTGAGCTGCGCGCCAAGATGGCTGCGAAACGTGCGGTCAAGGTAACAGAGGACGCCAAAGAAGCGAAGGCGAACGAAAAGATTCGGCGAAAGCAGGGCAAGGTAGGTCGATCAAACCACGTCGATCTTGGTTTTATCTCACTCTTTTCTTCGATGTTCAGGACATACACAAGGTCAAGGAAGAGCTGAAGGCAAAGGAAATTGTCAAGGAAGCAGAGCAGAGACGACAAGGTAACGTTGCCCCACACCTCTCTCACCCACGGACGCTCAACCATACGCATACAGACAAGATCGACGATGCCAAAGCCAAAGCAGCCATCCGCGCTCAGATCGAAGCAGACAAGAAAACCCGCGCCGAAAAAGCCGCGCGTGAAAAGGCACTCCGAGAGGGTCGACCGATTGTCGATGCCGCTGCTTCCTCCTCTTCCTCCGCCGCCGCCACCCCTGCAGTCACGTCAGCCTCAAACAGTGCTAGTGCGGTGGCAGGCAAAGACTTCAAGGACACGCGGCTCCAGATCAGGCTTGCGAGTGGGGGAACGCCGTACGTGACGACGCTGCCGAGTGATTCAAGTACGTGATTCGCCTCGTCTTCATTTCCGCTTTCCCCCCCTCGTCTTGCGTCTCCCCTCGCTCCCGCACATCTTGGTGGACCCGACTGCGGACTGATGCGGCCTATTCTACAGCGCTATGCGACGTTGCCGAGTTTGTCGCTGCACAGACGTTGAGCGTCAGCGTCGACACGATCTCGTTTACCCAACAATTTCCCAGGTGGGTGTGAATCGCGTACATACGTTACACGCCGTGCATGCGTGTGCATTAGACCGAGACGCTCACCCGTTTTCAAGGAAAACGTTTACGCGTGCCGAGTTTGGAAAGACGTTGCGAGAGTTGGGGATTGACGCCTTCTGCGGTGGGTTGTGTCGTGTTTTGTTGGTTTAGAAGAACTGACGATGGATCTTGGGTGCATAGGTCTTGATCGCGTCTTGATGGACGAGGTAAAGGTGTATGTACTATATATGCATGCAAACTACACGGAAGGACGTTGAACGATATTTCTTGTGCGCAAATCGATCGGTAAGTATCATTTTGAGTGCATCGAACTCGACGATATCGCATCTATACCCAGAGCCAGGGTCTAAATGTATGACATCTAAGCAGTGCATTGGAATCGACGACATGATGGTCATGTTTCTGATTAGTACTCCAACAACGTGATTGCACCATCGGTATGTCCGAGCGCGATCCGCCCTGCTTCTTCCTCCGTCGCGATGCGCGTCCACGCGTCGTCGCCACGCATACCAAACACCATCGACGCACCACTCGAATTGGTGGGGACGGTTGGTTCTGCACCCGTCGCTGGCGTTGTCGCCATCTGCACACCTCCACCTCCACCCCCACCTGGCGCACCGACTCCTACCATCGCTAGCCCCTCATCCCCAAGCTGAACCATCCTCCCCGCCAATCGCTGACCGTGCTCACTCGGCCCCAACCAATCTTCCGTATGATTATCCAACCACAGGGCCGTACCGTACCGTCCGAGCGTCATCGCAGACTGGCCGAACAAGCGGAGGGGCGAGCCGATGGTGTGGATGGGGTGCGGGCGGGGGTCGTACGGGAGGTTGTGCTCGGTCGTGAATGTGAACGTCGGCGAGGATGAGTGGGGTGAGGATGAGGGTGGGGTTGTCGGTGATGAGCGTTGGGTCGAGGCCAGTGTCGGGGTGCGTCCTCCACGCCCGTGTGCACGTCCCCCGGTGTGGTATATAGGGTTGGGGAGCAAGAGGTAATGATGGAGGACGTTGACAGGCCACGGAAAGATGCTTCCGAAGCGCACAAATAGATGGATGGGACGTGGGCCTGGGCTGGAAGACGCGTGTTGCTCACATAGCATGACCGTGTCGGTGCGCCACTGGAACTTGAACTGCGCAAGTGGGTAGGCGATGGGGGCGCCTCGCGCGGAGAGGAGGCTCGGGCGTGGTGTGGTGGTGTAGATCTCGATGGACAGGATACGGACGACGATGGCGTAGTCGTGTGCGAGGTGGATGGCTTGTACACGGTCGTCGGGCTGGGGTGGTGTGAGTGCGTGAAGTGTGCTGTGGGTGGGGACTGACCTGGATCAGGGAAGGGTTGAGGAGCTGGAGTTTTTCTTGTCGGAGGTCTGGGAGGTCCCAGAGACAGAGTGCGCCGCCGTCGTCTATGCGACGGGTGACGAGTGTGGAACCGCTGAGGAGGTGGAGCTCGCGGATGCCGTCGATGGTGGCTTGGGTTTCGAACGCACATTCAGGGTCTTCGGCATCAAAGTGGACCGAAAACATCTCTGTTCTATCCCACCGGAGAGTCAACAAGGTTAAGAAATGAATTGTGCACGAGATCACGCACTGAGCAGATTGCATCGCCAATACGGCTGAGCTGGTCGGGTCCGAATTGAGGACGACACCGCCGTACGGGCCATCGGCATGCCTGAGCTCTGCGACGCATCTCGGCTGCTCGCGCGCCAGGTCCCAGCACTGGAGCAGATACGTTCGAGGCTGGGCCGTCATCCGCACGGAGATCAACCACCGATTTGATCGCCCCGGTAGGAACTGGAGGAAGATGATGCGCGCGCTCGGTTCGGTGGGGGTGTTGAGTGTTATCGTTCTGCGCGGCACGGGCGAGGGCGAGGTCCAGGTGCGACGGAGGGTGAAGGCGCGGTGGGTGAGGGATTCGAGGCTGTGGGCGGAGAGGTCGGCGAGGGGGGTTGTGCCGAGGTCGGGGCAGGGGATGTGTCGATCGAGGACGTGTGTGCGGAAGAGGAGGGCCCAGAGAGAGCGCAAGTGTGTCACTGCATAGAGGCTTTTGCATGTCTAGACGGGGGGTGAGAACGGGACGGGAAAACGACGACGACGACGACGGGGACGTACGCGACGGAGTGCGAGGACGCTCTGAAGCGGGAGGTGTGCGACAATGTCGAGGAGGATGTCGAGCGGGACGGGGAGAGGGGGGGAGTGTTCCCAAGTGTTATCCATGAGAACGGTGCAGAGTGCAGCGAGGGCGATTTATAGAGGGAGAAAAGAGACATGGTTGTATTTTCCGTGTGCGACGTGAGCTAGGAGCAAAACATGCGAAAAAATCGGACGTGGACGACCTCGAGGACGAGAAGGGTCCGCGAATATCGTGTCAAGCAGTCGAGATTAGATTAGATACGGTACAGTTTGCGGCTAAACCGTTTCGTTTCCCATTCCCAACCGCCGCGCGCTCACTGAGTTCGACATGGACCTCGACGACGCTGCACCACAGACAGCGAGGAGAACGTCCTCCGCACACGGCCGTCCCTCGCGCGCACCGTCTGGTCCACGGATACGCACGAGAACAATGAAGCACTCGGCCGAGCACCCCAGCCCCGGCCCGCCATCCGCGGACGGTCCCGCCTCCCCACTCTCCGTCTTCAGACCAGATTCACCCGGCGCCGACCCCGCCGCCCTCTCCATCGACGTCTCCCTCCCCCACCCACCACTCCCCGCGCTACCACATCCTCTCTTCTCGCTCCCCGCCCACGCGGACGCTGCAGTCCAGGTACTCTCCACCACACCACCCCCAGCCCCGTCTCCATCGCCAGCGCCCACCTCAAAACCCGCCTCCACGCTCCCAAAATCCACCGCCGCCGCTGGCACGACTTTCACACCCCCGCCCCCTCTCACACCGCCACCTGCCATCACGTTCGAGTCCAAGCCCATCCCATGGAGAGGCCTCCCGCTCGAAGCAGCCCAGTGGACCTTTTCCTCCACCGAGCTCCAAGAAATCGTCTCCAGTGCCATCCGTCTCAGCGCCCGCGAGCCCTTTGTCCGTCTGCTGTCCCTGCAAGCGCTCGAAGTCGACATCGTGCACGAGACAGAACGCCTGGACGCAGAGCGCGTCGCGGCGCAGGCAAAATGGCGCTTCGAAGTCGGCCGGCGCACGATGCTCATGCAGGCACTCAATTCCAGCGCGGCTACCTCGGGGCCAGGCGAGAGTGCGAATCCGATTACGGCCTTCATTGGTCAGCTCGCTTCTTCCGTTGCGTCCTGCGACGCGCTCTTGTCGTCCATACTCCACTTTTCGGACCAACAGTCTCAGATTGCGCTCATACAGCATCAGCATTGGGCGTCCGCCCTTGCGGTTGCGTTGAGGAAACTCAAGAGGGCGTATGAATGCCAGGAACAGGAGCTCAAGTGCGCCCAGGCGAGGGCTCAGACGCTCGAGGACGAACTCGAGGAAGCGTGGCGGGAAGCAGAGAAAATGGCCATTGAATTCGACGACCTCGAGGAAGAGGTCGCAGCTAATAGCACAGAGGATGGGTTACAAGGCATGGACGTGCCACAAGAGGACAATGGGGATGCAGAGTCACAGTGGCTTGATGCAGGCCCACGCCTAAAAGTCAAGCAGGATCCAGACGAAACAGGTACGTTGGGTGATGTCAACACCGACGTTGCCGTCGTGCTTGGTGTCACTGCCACAGCAGTCGCCTCCAAGGCGACCCTCGTCTCTGCTCCGGTTAGCCCCAGAGTCACTGGCCAATCCGACACCAAATCGATTCGGTCAGTCAAATCGACACGAAGCCGACGGTCGATGCGTGATGGACCGGGTTATGTTTCACGTCTGTCTGCTGCGCGCACGCGCAGTCGCACTGCGTCCAATGCGAGCTTACGACTCCCAAAAGCACTCCGCTCGGTTCCGTCGACGCCCGTCAATGCACCGCCCATCCCTGCACTCCCCCAAGATCACTCCTTTTTAGACATGGACACCCTCGCCCACGAACGGGTCCACAAAACCCTCCCACCACAACGTTTGTGTTGCGTACCCTCTTTCTTGTATACATGCTCACACGTCCCTACTCATCATCGTACAGCCTACCCTGAACCGTCGCTCGCCCTCCCCATCCCACCTCACTCGGCAGGCCTCCCGCCGACCCGCGTCCCGTCCATCTGGCTCGAAACAGACGGCGGTGACAGTACGCGTCTCAACGGCCTCGATCGGACGCATTCGCTGCAGATCTTTTCCTCCCTCATGACGAGAACGCCGAGAAAAACGCGGCGGAGTAATCTCGTGATGAGTTTGGTGGGGTCAGATCAGAGTTTGATGGGGTCACCTGTGGAGACTAGCTTTGGCTCTCCCTCGAGCTTGGGCATGGGGATAGGAACAGGCGCAGGGACCGCCTCACCGACCTCCAATAGCTCCCCCGTCTCGCTTCCGGCACACGCGCTCGCCCACTTTCGCAGTCCGAGTCTATCTTCGTCAGCGACGCCTCGACCAGGCTCGGCGGGTGCGCGTCTGACGACGACGATGGACACGCGGACGCCGATGCCGGTGGCGACGCCGAGACGGTCGCTTGTGAGTCGTGCGAGTTCGGTGATTTTGCGGCGGTTGTCGCAGGCGACGATGGGGGGGAGTAGGGGTGGTAAGGTGGCAGGTTTGGCGTCGCCGTCGAGGTCGCGTGAGGCGTTGCGGTTGAGTGGGGGTGGACGTGCGTTGGAGAGGTGGAAGGAGGAGGGGGAGGGACAGGTGATGGTGATAGGGTCACCGGATGCGGCGTTGTTGGACGGATGACGTCCTGCTTGTCGGGCAGAGGAAAAAATAACAAAGAAAACCGACAGGGTTCTACCGTTCGACACCGTTTGCTATCGCGATTGACTCTTTCTTTCCCTTTGCTCTCATTGCATACACACATTTCCAAGGCACCCTTTTTTCTTTTTTCTTTTTTTCACTGGAAACCGTTCATACCATCTATGCTTACTTGGCTGATGCCACCCAATCTCCGTGTCTATAATGCCATCTTGTTTTACATGACAAAACGCCGTTATGCATACAATGATACCATTCATACATGCCTGAATTCAGAGTTTGGGAACAAACGAATCCCTCCACCTCCGAGCTTGGCCCTAGACCCAATTCCCGTCGAGAAGCGTCTCGAACCAAGTTCGACATCCCCGTCCATACGATGTGATGGATGAAAAACGAGTCCTTTTCTCTCAGTTGCCACCCAACAACGCAGCCGCTTTGTTCGACAAGAGCGTAAACCACGTATCTTGGCCAGCATCGACTTTGGTCGCGCCAACGTTGGCGGGGATGCGCGATGAGCCGAGGGCGCCAGCTTTGGCCATAGATTTGGCGAGGAGGGAGACCTGTGCGTGGGGTGTGAGCCGGGAAGGGGAGCAAGAGCGAGAGGAGAGAACACACCTCGATTTCGACATGTGGACTAAAATGCGCGGCGGCGCCTGAGAAGATGCTGCAAGGGAAAGAACGGAGCGTGAGTGCGATGAACGAGACGAGACGAACGAGGGTTCCGTACCCAAAGATTGACTCGGCGATGCGCCTTTCAGGACGCTCGGCGCCGCGGAGGAGGGCGGGACGGAAGACGATGGTGTCTGCGTATCCGAGACGTGCGAGGCCAAGTTCTGTGAGACCCTTTGATCTGTGCGCGGTGTTAGTATCAAGGGGAGGGACGGGGTGCGATGGGGACTTGCTTCATGTAGAGAAAGGACGAGGTCGGGTCCGCTCCACCAGACTAGGAAGAGACGGTCAACACAAGAAGAGAAGCACCTGCGAGGAAGAAACGTACCGAGAGATACACGACCCGCTGCTCGTGCGTCGGATCGTCCGTCTTTGCCGCCTCGCACGCACGCACGACATACCTGTTGTCGTAAGTAACACGCACTGTCAGCACCCGCACTCGGAGAAATTCCCCTACTACGCACTCTCGATCAATCTTCTCAAACTGCGCCGCACTCCCCGCCGTTGCCCGCGACGTCCCCAACGTGACGAACACGACGTCCCACCGGCCCGCCTTGAGCTCCGCCTTGCCGAGGTCTTCGAAATCAATCACTTTTTGTTCCAGTTTCGCTGGTGGGCCTTGAGCTTGGGGCGTCGCGCTCACGTGCCTCCCGTACTCGCCCACGCGCACCCATTCGTCGCTTGCAAGGAGTTCCGCGAGGAGCTTTTTACCCACAGCGCCTGTCCCTCCAAGGAGGAGCGCTGATTTTCCTATCTTGGTTGCCATGTCGATGCAGGGGGACAAATTATTGGGATGACGAGTTATGTGTCGATGGTGAGGGTAAAGAAGCGTGAACACCTGACCGCCGCCTGGATCGAGTCCTTATAGGTTGGTGGTAGAGTATATCAGGAGGGAGCCGAACCGTTACCTGGCGTTTGCGTCACCTTCAGCCGGTAACTTGCAAGTATGTGACGACGCGCGATGCCGTGTCAACTCAATCGAGATGACGAGTGACACTGCCTCGACCGGGAACATCATACATGTTGGCTTTGACGGTTACCCAGGGTGCAGCTGCACGACGCAAACACGAAATTTGAACCGACGGAGACCGCTGGTTCACAAACAGCAGCGGAACTCTTGGTCAAAGGCATGTCCACTCAACCTGGTCTCGAAACTGGCGAGGAGTCCACTGCTGCACTGGACGACTTCAAGCACCCGACTGCTCCAGAAGCGCAGGGACCGTGAGTGACAAAGATGCTCAAAGCATTGGTTCAGGCAGGAGAGCAGTGATAACTAAATGTTGTGCCATAGTGACGATGTAAGCTACGCTATGATGGCTACACAGTGCACATTCCTTCTTTGCAGATGGGCCGGCCTGGCCCCAGGCTGTTTTTGATAACATCGTCCTTTCTCCTTGTTCCATTTCTCCCATTCTGCAGCCATTGATTTAGGTGTAGTAGAAGAAATCAGTTTTATGATCCATGAATCGTTTGAATCGCCCCCGGGGAGATGAGCAAACGACCATGGGAAGTGAGAACATTCTGTGACGATAAACCTCAAAAGGGTATAGAACATTAGCGTGAACAGTAGGCCAATTCCCCAAAATTTTGCACAGGGGAAATCATGGATACCCATAACAAACCACTCGAGCGATGTGCGTCTTTTTCCCTCGTACACCCACGCGTTCGGTCATTCCTCGTCCTCTCCCAACACGTGCATTGCGCCTTCCTCCTTCGGCACGGGCGCATACCACCTGGACGCATCCCTCGGACTCGTCAACTCGATTTCACCATTCAGAGGGGCAGAAAAGACGACATCGTGCGTGTCTGCGTTTCTCCCCGAGGTCGCGTAGAGGTTGAGAAGGAAAAGCGTGAAGAGGTAGAATAAGAAGGCCAGACTTTAGGAAGAAATGGGTGGAGGAGGCGCAGTGAGCACACAGATGGGCGGGCAATGGATAAAAAGACCGACGCACCTGTACATCCCGAGAACGTACGTGACGTGGTCCATCTCCATATCATGGACAACCTCCAATTCTTCGTCCGTGGCCGACATGAACAACAATCTACCCAAGGGTCTCAACAGTCCGAGGAAACGAAAACATCGATGGAAACGGGGAGCTTACCCTGACGCCACGAGCAACTACTCGCCGCAAAAGCAAACAGTCGTCAGAAAAGAACGAGATCAAAAAACGATGCACGGCACACGCACGAATGGGGGCAAATGGCGGAACGCACGCGCTGCCTTTGCTTTCGACCTCAACTCGCCATGGGCATTAGTCCCCGACGCGAACGTGTGCTCGCTTTCGTTGCCATCGAGCGATCCAGCTGACGAACTGGTTGTTATGAAACAGATGTCGATGATCCGCGCGAGTCCCGCGAGCATGAGCGTGTATCCAAACATCGCGTGTACCTTGGAAGGAACGCGTCAGTGCAAAGGGATCAGGCTAGCCAGAGGAGGTTCACTTTTGTGGATAACATGAGTGCTTGTGCGTGTTCTGACATGGCCCAACCGGTCAATATAATGCTATCATGGAGAATGATGTTATAATTCTGATCTGCCGGAACGAATATAAAATGACGGACATCAAACCTGGAACAACATTTCTCTAAGATAAATGTTCAGCTGGTTGGTTAGGTAAAAATTGGAAGGTAACATGCCTGATTATTGCGGGCGAGGTAGATACCCAATGCACCACCTGCCCACCAAGTCACTCCCAATACACTTGCATAATATGAGAACACAGAGAAAGGGAGGCAAAGCATCACGTACGTATGTTGCATATCCTTCACTGACCATCCGCCGCCGTGATGCAGTGTAAACGTGTTCACAATACCCTGCGAGATAGGGGTATATAGTATGTCCTCGCTCTGAAAACCCACAAACAAACCCAGAGCATAATCACCCACGAATCCCACCACTCTGGACTCCGTCCGCTCCGACGTACCCAATGTTCGCCAACGACTAATAGCAGGGCCATAATGATTCCATAGCCAATGAACGCGCTTCCCTGGGGTAAGATGAATGTGTCATCCTCGCGAGAGCAATCTTCCAAGTCTTCTCACCATGATATAATGCGCTGCACACTGCACCGCGCCAGCTTCACCACAGAAACCCCTCAGCACGATGACGCCGAACAAGCCCTGTACCCATCCCAGTATCGGCCAAACGCGTCCGAGAATCCCGTGTGCACGGACTGCATACGGTCTTAACGTCCTTTCATTAACGTGTAGTTTAAGATAGATTCCGAGGGAGAGCTGGGCGAGGATGGGGAGGAGGAGCCAAGACCCAAGGGAGCCGTGGAAGGAATGGGGAAACCGTCTACCCCCGTGTGCGTGTCCGAGAATAATACCAGCAAACGTCAGTGCGAATGCTAGGCTCTGTGGAAGTTGCGTTCGTTAGAGGGAAGTTCACCAGGAGTGAAGCAGGGGGACAACGAAACTTGGAGAGGGACGTGCCAACGACTACGGGTGAGACCAAACACCATACCGATGGGAAATAACACGCCCCAGACAAGGGCCTGGAGACCCATGTGGAGGAATAGGATGACATCCAGCGGTGCATGCAGTTGGTCTTCGGATACGTCGTCGGGTGCGTGGGCATATGCAGGGATGGACTGCGCGGCGATGAGCAGAAAGGAGAGTGGGAGGTGGATTTTGGTCGTCATTATCGCCAACAACGGCGGCGAGGATGGACTTGGGCGTCAAAGGCGTTGGGACGATGACAAATCGTATGACAGGGGTTATTTACTGTTGGGCTTCACAAAGGCCCTTACAGCTCGCTTTTTGCTGAATCCTCGTGGGCAATCAAGTTTGAGTTCGTCCAAGCCAGTGACTGACGAGCAATCCGAAGTGAACAACAATGTAAGCGGGATTGTGCAGGTTGCTCATTCGGTCCGCCATAACAAGGTACTACTTGATAGTAAGATGGTCGACACGTTGCTCTGGGTAGAGAGATTCCAACGAGTATTGAGTTTTGCACTGACCGGGACAACGTGCGAAGTGGGAGGTTGAGCGCATTTTGGACGACACACAAAGCCAGTCGAGAACCTCACGCGGCCGTCACATCATGTTTTCCAGTCGCCATGCATTGTGCATCGCCCGTCGTCCTTTGCCAGCAACCCGACATCATAATAGAACTTTTATAAGCGGGTCCTCTATTAAGGTGAGTCGATGGTATTGGCATGTCTTGACGCTGAATTGTCCTACAGTCCCTTCAAGATGCATTTCGTGACCCTTCATCCCCGTTTCACATACCTCCTGGGTCTACTGGCCCTGCGTCCCCAGATGAGCTTCCCGCCGACTCACACACAACCAGGCAATCCTCCCCAATGCTCACCGCTCATGTTGGCGGCAGTGCCTCCCAGAATGACCAGCCTGACCCCGCTGTCCAAGCGCGCGCCAAATTGATCTCACTCGGATACGACGCAGATTCGCTCTGGGAGCAGAGCATCGTTTGGGGACATCACGATGCCTTTCGGTACGATTGTCCTTGTTCCGCCGTTACCCATACTGAAGGTGTAACAGACATGTGAATAACGCCCACTACCGTAAGTCAGACTCTTGCTCCTGCTGGGACCAACGGGTGTTCATTGTAACATTTACTCATCAGTGCGGTTTATCGAGTCGGTAGGCGGTTGTTGAACGTCCGGCGTACAAGCGTCTAAATCCGCGATGATATGGATCTAGGGCCGAATGCACTGGGTCATAAAGGTAGGTAACCTATTGGGCGGCGAGAAACGTGCGCAAGCCATGCTCGCAGGGCAGGGCGTCTCCCTCATACTCAAGTCTATCAATGTCAACTTTAGGCGGCCTGTCACCTTCCCAGATACCGTACGTGTACTCTTAATACTCTTTCTGGCAGTCTGAAAACGACTCGTACATAGTTACTCATCGGACAGAAGGCCATCGTGTCATCGAGCCGTACCCATTTTACGTTGGCTTCTGCGGCTTATTCATACGCTCAGCAAACAATCGTGGCGGACTCTGAAGGGGTGATTGTGTGGTACGACTATGATACCCTGAAAAGGTGCGATCCAGGTGACGAGACATGGAGAGTACTCAAGGAGGAGATGGGCTCAGAAGTACGAGAAGGACAAGGACGGCCCGGAAATGGCAGGTAGGGCATACGTGGCGAGCTGTACCGACTAGTAGTCAGCTGTGCTACTAGATCATGATGGTACTTAGTGGAAGGATCGTGAAGGTAGCTGATTAGATAAGCATTGACCACGTGCCTGTCTTTATGGCCGGTGTTCTCCAATGCAAAGGTCTGCCAAGGACGCGCGTCCTCCACCAACTCCAGCTCAGTTGCTTCTTTCTTTTCAACCACCAGCACCACTCATCCCAGATTCAACTAGAATGGCTGATCCCAGCGGTGCACCACCACAACCCGGCCCGAATGACATCTCAACGGCCATCCTCCGCCCAAAGAAGTCGTATGTATCCTTTACTCCCATATCATATCCTTCGCGATCCGACGTGCTCTGCAGGCCGAATCGTCTCATTGTAGACGAAGCGACTTCGGATGATAACTCTGGTAAGCATATCCTCATCTCAGCAGTTATCTTGATTGAACATAATCCCAGTCGCGACCTTGAACCCGGCAACGATGGAAACCCTCTCGCTATTCCGAGGTGACACCATCATCGTAAGGTATACATTCCTTGTCAACCTCATCGTATTCCGTGATGTTCACCACTCCACACAACCCACAGGGGAAAGAAACGTCGTGACACCGTTCTCATCTGCTTGACCTCCGATGAAGTCGAAGAAGGACGCATCCAATTGAACAAGGTTGCACGGAACAACCTACGTGTGAAGTTGGGCGATCTCGTCAACGTTCACCAATGTCTCGATATCAAGTATGGAAAACGGATACATGTCCTCCCCTTTGACGACTCCATCGAGGGGCTGAGTGGTAACCTATTTGAGGTCTACCTCAAGCCTTACTTCCTTGAGGGTATGTTTATGAAACAGCATTTATTGAATAACTCGTTCATTCCGTGGTAGCCTACCGTCCCGTCCGCAAGGGCGATACTTTCCTCGTACGAGGAGGTATGAGAACTGTTGAATTCAAAGTTATTGAAACCGATCCCGCCGAGTACTGTATCGTTGCCCAAGACACTGTCATCCACACAGGTATGTATGCTGTACTCTCTCAGGTGCATGTATTTGACACATCCTCCAGAGGGCGACCCAGTGAAGCGCGAGGACGAAGAAGCAAACCTCAATGATGTTGGCTACGATGATATCGGTGGCTGTCGCAAGCAAATGGCACAAATTCGTGAACTTGTCGAACTGCCCCTCCGCCATCCTCAACTCTTCAAATCGATTGGTATCAAGCCACCGCGGGGTATCCTCATGTACGGTCCTCCAGGTACTGGTAAAACTCTCATGGCTCGTGCGGTGGCCAACGAGACTGGTGCATTTTTCTTCTTGATCAATGGCCCGGAGATTATGAGTAAGATGGCTGGTGAGAGTGAGAGTAATCTGCGCAAGGCTTTCGAAGAGGCAGAGAAGAACTCTCCTTCTATCATCTTCATTGACGAAATAGACTCTATTGCTCCAAAACGCGAGAAGGTCCGTTGGAATGTCTGCTCCATCTGATTATTGTGCTCATATTGTTCGTAGACGAATGGAGAAGTCGAGCGCCGTGTCGTGTCTCAACTCCTTACTCTCATGGACGGTCTAAAGGCGCGGTCAAACGTCGTCGTCATGGCTGCCACCAACCGACCGAACTCGATCGATCCAGCACTCCGTCGCTTCGGTCGTTTCGATCGTGAAGTCGACATCGGCATCCCGGACCCAACAGGACGTTTAGAGATTCTTCGCATCCACACCAAGAACATGAAATTGGCTGATGACGTTGATTTGGAGCAGGTAAGCACGCATGTCAGCCTCCTGTGACTTCTTCGGAAATCTGAGCCTTGCTGGATATACAGATTGCAGCTGATACGCACGGTTATGTTGGTTCGGATATCGCTTCTCTGTGCTCCGAAGCCGCCATGCAACAGATTCGAGAGAAGATGGATCTAATTGATCTTGACGAGGACACCATCGACGCCGAAGTCCTCGACTCCCTCGGTGTCACTATGGACAACTTCCGATTCGCTCTCGGCACTTCCAACCCCTCGGCGCTCAGAGAGACTGTCGTCGAAGTACCGACCGTTACATGGGACGACATTGGTGGTCTCGACAAAGTTAAACTTGAACTTCAAGAAACCGTACAGTACCCCGTTGACCACCCCGAGAAGTTCCTCAAATACGGTATGGCACCATCGAAGGGTGTCCTGTTCTATGGTCCACCTGGAACTGGTAAAACATTACTCGCGAAAGCCATCGCCAACGAGTGCAATGCCAACTTCATCAGTATCAAGGGTCCTGAATTGCTTACAATGTGGTTCGGTGAATCCGAAGCCAACGTTCGCGATGTCTTTGACAAGGCACGCGCTGCCGCACCCTGTGTCATGTTCTTTGATGAGCTCGACTCTATTGCGAAATCCCGTGGAGGCTCGATGGGCGATGGGGGCGGCGCCGGTGACCGCGTGCTCAACCAGATCCTCACTGAAATGGACGGTATGAACACCAAGAAAAACGTCTTCATCATCGGTGCTACAAACCGCCCTGACCAAATCGATCCCGCATTATTGCGTCCCGGACGATTGGACCAGTTGATTTATATTCCACTCCCTGACGAACCCTCGCGCTTGTCCATTCTGAAGGCTCAGCTCAAGAAGTCCCCTGTGGCGCCAGACGTCGATCTCAATTTCCTCTCCAAGTCGACGCACGGTTTCTCGGGTGCCGATCTGACGGAAATTTGCCAGCGTGCTGCCAAGCTCGCCATCCGGGAGAGTATCGAGGCTGACGTCAGGCGGCAGAGAGAAAAGCGCGAAAAGGAGGAAGCTGCCGGGGATGAAGCCGACGCCGAGATGGACGAAGACGAAGAAGAGGATCCAGTACCGCAGATCACCAAGGATCATTTCGAGGAAGCAATGAAGTATGCGAGACGATCAGTGTCCGATCAAGATATTAGGCGGTATGAGATGTTTTCTCAAGTAAGTGTTTGGATTTTTTTCCGTGCGCGTCTATCATTCACGCTGTGCGTTTGTACAGAACCTTCAGCAATCACGTGGATTCGGGAACAACTTTAGGTTCCCAGAGGGTGCTGATCCTTCTGGGTCGGCGTCTGCACCATCTGGGAACGCTGGGTTCCAGGATGACACGCAAGAGGACGATTTGTATGCTTAGGGGTAGTGACTGCAGGACCGTTTCCCCTTGGGGCCTCTCACCGTACGTGATGTGGTTCACCCTTTTTTTTTACACTCAACGTCGACGTTGCCCGTGCCCTCTGTAGTAGTTTCTCTTCTTTCCTTTGTACGTGACAATAAACGCGATATAGACGAACGAATGGCGTGGTCGAATGGGTCTTGATCGACATTGAGCGGGAAGAGTATAATCCCTCATTTCGTCTAGGTTCTATAGTACATGATCATGACAAGACGTGTTAAGTAAATCAGCGTGTGGAAGCGGAGCTGGGTTGATGTTTATGGTGCATTCTCATCTATGGATTGAGACCTACCGGGACTGAGTGTGAATTTCATCTGAGATCAGTGATTGGTCACGACTGGTCCTCACTAGGTCCTCCGCCAAGTCCATTCACTGACGAGCTCGGCTCTGATGCCAACGTGGATTTGTCTTTAGACCGTCGAACGAGGATGCGCCGCATGATGACGAACATGAGACACCCGAGAGCAGCTGCGATCTGTTGTTGGTGACAAAAAGTATTGGCGTGGGTTGGAAGATCAGAAAACGATGTTTCGAAAACGGGAAAAAAACGATCAGGAAATGTAATTAAAAATAAAAGGGGTGAGGGGGGGAGTAAAAAAAAGAAATTGAAATGGAGGGGGGGGGGCGCAACGTACCCCGTTGAAGACGGCGCCTCGCCACCAGATATATGCGGGCGTGAGGAGGGCGCCGGATATAGGGGGACCTGTGTGGGGGGTCAGCGTGAGGAATGGTCAAGTCGTGCGGCGAGAAAGCGAGTCTCACCGACGAGGCCACCGATCGCTATAGAGAGGGAGATACGACGTCAGCGGGATGCGTGCATTCAGATCAGTACAGCCTGAGGGCATGAGAGCGTACCCATAGCTGCACAGGCGATGCCCATGCGTACCCTGTATGCGAACGTCAACATTCGGAATAAATGTTCGTGAACGCGTTCGGCTTTGATGACGACTTACCCTAGCTCGGAGAGATCGGGGGTGAGAAGTGTCATCACGGGCGTCCACAGCGCTAGAACTGCATACAAGCATGGTGAAAAAAGGCGTTTCGTCGTAACGAGTAAGCCCGAGCGTGATCGGCCGAGTTTATCAAATGTGGAGACGTACATATTCCAGCGAAATAGCCATACAAGACTCCAAAGACGACGACGCCCGTCACCGTATGCACACCAATCATCCCAAAGAGGATTACGCTGCAGCAAAATGTGGCGATGGTGACTATGGCGGGGACGCGGAGGTATCCAACAAGGACGGTCGAACTAAGTTGACCGATGAAGCTCGAGGCGTTCATGATCACGAGCTGTTATCCCATCGTCGACTCAGGTTCAAATAGATGAAGATGAAGAAGGAAAACGCAACTGAGTAGAACGAAAACGTATTTCCCAACCCATGTCTCACGGCGTCGAGCTGGAGATAAAACAAGGGATAATAAAAACCCACAACAAAGATGGTGAGGCTATGTACACCAGTCAGATAGGTGCTATGCAGACGTTGAGAGGATAGCCGTGACTCACCCAAGGCACCCAAAGATGAACGCACTGTCTCGGCCACATTTTTTGGCGGCAACGACAAAGTTTGTGCGAGACTCGGAAGGCGGTAGTCTTGTTCTCATCAACAGACTTGCGATCAACAAGAGCCCGCTGATGAGCCCGGCGCTGGCGCGAACGCCCTTTGCGAAACCGAGTTGGCCATTGAGAGTGTTGTTCAGCATAATGGGGTGTACCACTGCACCGAGATAAGCGCCGGAGGACGCGAACGTCATGACTTGTGCAAGGCGCTTGTCGAAGTGATGGGACAGGACTGCCATGGAAGGGACGTACAACAACCCCACGGCACATCCAGATGCTATCCCCTGAGCGAGAAAGATCTTGGCGTCCCCGTCAATCAGTGTATGATTTACATCGTGTATGCGCACCTGAACATAATTGTCTGGACGCGCCAGTGAAAGCATGAAAATGGAAAAGGCCTGCAGTAGAGATGCCCCATAAAGTAGGTGATAACTAGTTGTGGACAAGTTGAAACGAGAATAATGATTTGCCGCATGGGACTCACAAATAGCCACGATCATACATCCTGCCGGCCAAAAGTCCGCATATCTCGAACAGAAATGCGTTTGTGCTCCCAATCCACCTGTGAAGTACGAGTGAAAGGGAGAATACAATCGCCAGCTGGGCGACTCACGCGATGGTGGAGGATGTCTCGTTGGTGATGTACGTTTGAGCATAGAAATCTCAGAGGTTCGAGTTAATGATCCATCTTGATAGAACGGTGACCGCCATACCTTGATACACCCCAAATGAAATCGTGTAGCTAATAGACGATCGCGTAAGGACTCGAAAAAGAAACTGCTACGCTTAGCGCTTATATAACTTACCCATACGTGCAGAACTGGACGAGAAATCTGTTCAAGAGTCATCAGGAACGTCGAGGACCACCATGAGGACAGTTGCATCTGCACGCACGCGCCGATAGCGGTTGCCCACCCTGCAACCCCGCCCTCGCGAAGGTCTTGCGATTTCGCATTCGATTCCTTCGCCGCAGGAGACCCGGGCCCCAACGCACTGCTTTTCTCTTCCCCTTTCAGGGAGCTCTGAGGCACTTGTGTATCGTCTTTTCCTCCGTTGCTCATATCTGACGATGACGAGAAGGAAGATGTGAGTGAACGGGACTGTCGTCGCTTACGTGCTCGGACGTGACTCGAAGGCGACTCATGTAGCGCCTTCAAGTTCGTCGAGCAAGCCCTCGAATTCCCTTCTCAGCTCGATCAGGCATTCGCCAGACTCATTAACCAAGAGCAAACGTTGATGTAAGTAGTAGACTCAGACCTCAAGTCATTTCTCTAACTTGAAGCTCGCTCCTTGTTTCTGGAGCAATGGCGATGTGCTACTAGTAGTTCACTTTGCTTATTATTAGGCTACTCCTTGTCACTTTCCCACCCACTTGGAGGCCGCCTATTCACCGGTAAGCATGTGTACACGTTGTACAACCCCTTACTCCTGGTCTCCTCCATTTATGAGACGATCTTGTGAAGACGGGTCAACCTTTTCAATCGGCGTAAATAGAGGTTGCGCAACAGAGCTTTTTTGGAAGACTCAAGACTTGGACTGACTGACAGTGGCAGCCAATTTGGTTACCTGACGAATCTACAACTGTGAGGTGCGTGAGGCTTTCAGACCGCTGGGAAGGACTGCCGTGTTCTTTGTCAATGCCAGAATCACGAATCGGGGTTGAACGTTGAACTTCCGAGGAGCCATGCATATACACCTCGTGGGACCTGCGGCTATTCCAGCTGATACTCGAATTTGTGTGTATATCTGAAACCTGGTCACCGCTTCGTCAACCCGTTCCCACCCGCTGGGCACTCCAGAATACGCGCTGGCGGTGACCTCAGCCGCCTGAGGAGGAGATACATCGACGGTGGGTATAGTCGCGATCGGACGAAACCGAGAAAATGGTCATCCCGCGCTGACCCGGGGAGGGGCCACAAGGTTTCTGGTCACCGCCCCGCCACATCTGCCCGTGATAGCATCCACCGTCTTATCTGTACGTAGAACCGCCGCCAATCAATAGAAATTGATTCGAAATCAGAAGTAGGCATTTATACCTCGACGTGGGGACGCCAGATAACCCGTTCCCCAGATTCCTGCGCAGTGAAATATAAGTACCGTTGTGAAAGGCTTCGTGTAGCTGGTCATGGAGAAAGACGCTAAAAGAAAAATCGATGAACGCTGTGCCGAGGAGGATGCATGAAGTCTACACAAACTTTGGTGTCTCTTGTTAGGGCCGTTTTGTCATGGACTCATGGCGCATGCACAATGAGTTAGTTCTTTCATTGACAGTTAGTTCGCCGGACAAGTAGTCACCTAATCATCGTGCCAGGTATCACGCACCAGTCTTGCTTTATATATGTATGTACATCGAGGTTTCTTTGTGCAAGCCATCATAGAAAGCCCGTCGACCCACTTAAAAATCAATATGCGCCGTCGTTCCTCGCCACTTATGATGCCTCTTCAACTATACTGCGGACAATAGGAGCGCAGTACACAACCCACCCCCATCTTTGTGAACGATTCTGGTCCTCGGCAGCGGCTTGGAGATCATTTGTTGCATAGTTTGTCATTTACTGATGGTTTAAACACGGATCGTCTTTGGTACTATCGTGACCCGTGGACCTCGCTCTCCCCTGGCGTCCAAGGAGCTCGATGAGGCCTGTGTGTTTTTCACGAAAGCCGCTCCCCGCAATCGTAGGGCGGCGAAAGCACTTGAGAGATATGCTGAACCTGTAACTCAAGTTCTCGCTTCGCTCACTGGACCATTCTTATAGCCAATCCTGACCAAGTTGAGTGAGAAGGCACTGGCTGCATCTCAGAACGAGAAGGTGTCAAGCCAGTTGGGACAACAATGGTCAATCAAGGAAGAGGGTGACGACGACGAACTGGCAATCTTTGCTGGTAGAATGCAGTTTGTGTCGAAGATGCGCCTGTCAAGGTCAAAGCAAGCCCCTGAGAGGTACGCGCTTCTGGGTTCGTACCGTACCCAGGCAGCCATCCAGAATCATCCGTCTCACAGTTGTATCGACCGGAGGACTCTACTTACTCTGTCGACCTCTGGGGACAAACCGAGCGGGATCAACTGTACTATCCGATCCGCCCCGCAGAGTATACGAACGCTGGCGTTCAACCACAGGTCATACCTCAGTGGCGACCACCGCGGCGATCCCACTATTCATACACACCACAGCATACTCACCCCCCCCCACGGCTAGTACTACCTACGTCTCAGTCGCAGCCCGTTCCTCATTGACAGCATACGGCGCACGAACATTCATGACATCGCTGTCATAATCTTGGACCCAGTCATCCTCGGGGGTCTCCAACCAATTCAGCTCAGCACCGTATTCGGTAGCGGCGAACGCGTCCCAATCACACTGATATCCGGCCCACTATTCACATGCCTACGAACGGCACCATTGTCTGCACCACCGCCTACGAATGCGTATCAACACCCACAGCTGCAGTCGTCACAGCAACCGCAGACACAAGCGTGCAGTCGGCTGGCACCCTCTGAGCTGACTGAGTTCGGGTTGGTCTCTGAAGAGTTGCGACTGGATGAACGTTGGACATCGTTGATTTATGACCCGGGTTCTTACATGACAAAATGTTGTTATGCATGCAATGATACCATTCGTACACGTGTGTTTCGCCTGAAATCAGAGTTTGAGAACAAATGAATACCTCCACCTCCGAGCTTAGTCCTAGTAGTCCCAGCCCCTGTCGAGTAGCATCTCGAACCAGGTTCGACATTACCATCCATACGATGTGATGGTTTAAAGTGGATAAAAACAAGTCCTTTTCTCTCACTTGCCCCAACAACTTATCAGTAGTCCTTCACTCAGGAAACAGGCATTTAATGAAAGCACCCACAGATGAATCTGAGTTCAGCCACTGTTGTACCTTCTCACAACTATGTTCTTGAGAACGTTGTTCCCTCTCCCTGTTCTGTTTCTCCCATTCTGTAGCCATCAATTCAGGTGTAGTGCCCTTCACCATCATTGACAAGTATAGGACCATATCCATGGCTTCGAGTAAGCCTGCTGACGCATCCGACGAGAATGTTTTTCTCCCTTTCTCGTTTGTCCCTCCGAGGGTTTCCCAATCTCGGTCGTTGTTCCCTGGATCAAGTCTAACTCAACTTCGGATTCATCGTCTTCGGGAGTGGAATGTTTTGGATTTTCAGCCAAGACTTTACTGAAGTCATCTTCAAACCGTTTCCGCAGCACGTCACCCAAAGGATTGCACCCCCAGCGCTTCACGACGGCAGCCCCATACATGAAGTCAAGCAGGATGCTGGGTGGGGGTGGTAGTTCATCACGGGACCAATCGGCTCGAATGTCCCATTGCTCAAGAGAACCTCGTCCCGTATGTGGTTTCATTAGATACTGTAATGTCGTCCGGCTGTGTGGAATAGGACCTTGCTCAATCCACGGAACATCGGTGGGTAGCATAGCAAAATTTGGAGTCTGAACATGGCACATATTAGAGACAAGTGTAGGGGGGACAAATTTGCGCATACATTAAGGAATCCAATTACAGCCATGCCAAATTCTTGATGTAGGTCCTTGCGCAGAAGTATTCCATTCTCAATACAGTTGATATCAACATCGTCATCAAGAAAGAATGGCAGTTGTTCGTATAAACTGGAGCGGTCACGAACAACATAAGTAATATACTAATGAAAAGGTAAGCATCGCCCAGGGCCTGCCACGATCTGGTGAACATACGTTGCTGCCTTTGCTGTTAGGTATAATATGCGCTGCATCGCAAAATCCATGGCTACGCCCTGTGATAACGCAACTATTGTCGCGTCTGCGAATATCCTCGCGGAAGTTGGTGCGTCGTGGAGTAGCCGCAGTTGACGTGACTCCGTCATTAAATGCCTGGTAGTCAGTGAGATGGTACGTGTCTGTCTCGACACATCGTCAGAATATATTAATAGAGCAGGAAGCACAAGCTTACCGTTGGGGGTATAGTAGTATTTATGCTCGAGATTTTCGAATGAGACATTGTCATGCTCGACGATCTCGCCTCCTGGGGTAGCCGAGAGGTCTCCCTTGGCGCCACAAACGGTAAATGTGGCGAAGCGTACCCATTTGAGTGGGTAAAGAGTGAATCTTTTAATATCTTCACGCGGGATGGAAAGAGCCCGAATCCAGTGTTCGGTGGTGCCAGTGGATGCACCTTCAAGTTGACTGTGCAGGTAGATATGAACAGTAGCAGCCATGGTGAAAGTCGCAGCAAGAGCTGTCGCATTGATCTGAAGGTTGCTTAAGTAATTCGGACTGTCACAACTCACATGGTCGATAGCCACGGGCCATCATGAACTCTGCAAAGCTCAAATGGAAACTCGGCGATTTGGGTGTCGATACTTCGAGCAAGAGGGCAAATGAAAACTTCGCACTTTCCCCGCCCTCGTACCGCTCACAGTTCCTGCAGATTGGCACACCTCTGCCCCCCCCCCTCGAGAAGTCCAGAGACACAGGCGAATTCGTACCGCTTTGGGAAGCAAGAAGTCAGTTGCTGCTCGTCAGTGGGCTATTCATCTGATGTCTTGCTGTCTAGTAAGCGAGAGATGAAAAAGGCCGAGAAGACTACACGACGCTTTCACCGGGTTTCTCTGCCGGGTACTTCAACTTGAACTCAGTTGGTTCGAAGGAAGGTTGGTTCGGTCATATTGTCTATTTATTGTTAAGTGTGTGACTCAATTCGTATTTAGGATAGACACCCTCGACGTTTATGTCCTCGCCTAAGAGAGCGGGAAAGCGACAAGGAGTAGCCTAATAATAAGAAAAGTGAACTGGCACATGACAAATGCTAGAAACATATGTAGGTGCAAAATAAAGCTCGAGTCAGCGAGCCTTACCCAGCCACAGAGGTTCCCTACGCATTGCCCCCCGCGTTTCACAGACCCACAACAGCTTCCCGAGGGTTACCGCTACGGGAACAAGGACTACGTCTACGAGACCAAACGCGAGTGACCATGCATCATGATGATGGTACACACAGGGGCTCAGCGCTCACTTCTTGCATACGTAGATTGTTATCAGCCTGCCAATGATGGACAGGGTGCAGGTTATATTCCATTTTCGATTGCTTTGGCATGATGACGGAAAAAGATGTGTTGTCAGGAACCTCCATGGTCGACAGGAAAGGTCTCGGTGAACCGTCGGAAGATCCGTAAGTCAACGATCCTACTTTCCATGACGCCTTTCCTCGACCGACGACTTACATTCTTAGTCTCTTCGTGAACATCGTATCCCCGTCATCGTTCACGCGTGACTCCAAGTTCCCGGTCAAGGTATACATACACGGAGGGTACGCTTTTCCCTTTATTGTCCCCGAGATTCGCCGCGATCAACGAGTTTACATCTCCAGGTTCCTCCAGTTCGACCCTCCTCATGGGCGTAACGCTCAGGCACAATATGTCGCTCAAGGACGTTCAGAGGTCTGGGTTAACATCGAGTACCGTCTTTCGGTGTTTGGTTTCCTTGCCTGCGATGAGCCCAAGATCGACGGGAACTTTGGATTCAAGGATCAATGGCTTGTACTACAGTGGCTCCAGGAGAATATCGAAGGGTTTGCAGGTAATCGCCCTTGGTCTATAGGTGAACACAGGACTCATAGAGATGTTGGGCAGGTGACCCGGCTAATGTACAGCTCTCTGGGTTATCGGCTGGCGAGTGATGAGCACGCAATGTAGTGCGAGATGAGGGATAGCTCACGCTGTCGACAGGCGCCCACTCGGTCCACCAGATTCTCCACCATGTATCTCACCACCCCGAGGGTCAGAAGTCCCCCATCAAATCTGTTGTCCTCCAGTCCGACTCGGACGGTACCTGGATCCCCACCTCCCTCGACTCAATGATCTGGCAGTGCTCCGGCCGACTCACACGTAAACTGCGTGAAAAGGGCTTGACGAGCGATCTCTCTGAGGAGTGGTACCTCTACACGATCGCGCATCCCGTTCACGGACCACGCGACGTCTTCCCGAACATCTTGCGGTACTATCCGCTCCAGATCGTGGAGCGCCTCGTGGAACAGTACAGGGCGCTTTCAAACTGTGCGAGCGTCGAAGAGGCGGAGATATTGATATCTTGAGCGATGGGCCAGGTGCACGTCCCCGTGCGGATATTCGTGCGGGACTTTTACAAGGCAGATTTCCGAGTCGTGAGGTACGAGATCAGGTGGACGCCTGAGCATGTGAGGCCGAGGGGTGAGCCGAGAGGTTGGATGCGCTTTGGGTGACCGAAGCGAGTGGTTGCGATTTTTATCTCTTTTTTTTCTTTTTAAAAACAGGGCTTGTCACGCACGGCACGGATCGCTGTTTCTGGGCGCTTCGCGTTCCGAGTTTGACTGCTGCACAGAAAGAGGTGGCAGTTGCCTGGCTGGACGCGATCGACAAAGAGTTTGAAATTCTTGAGCGCGAAGGGAAACCTACGCGACCGCTCCATCAAGCGCTTACGCTAAGAGAAGACCAGACGATCGCATGGCAAAACGATAAGAGGTGGGACCAGCTCATGAATATCGCCAAAGTCCTACCTGGAAGAAGGTTCGTAAACCCATCCCCCCCCTCGCTGCACATAGTGATACCTGAACGTGGGATACACGGGACGACGAAAGGAATGCCAAGAGCATGTGGGGCTAGTACTCGATCTTGCGAAGACGGTCAACCTTTTCGATCGGTAAATAGAGGTTGCAGAGTTCTGTTGGAAGGCTCAAGACTTGGACTGACCGAGTGGGACTGTCAGTGGCAGCCAATCTGATTACCTGACGAACCTACAACTGTGGCTTCCAGACTACCGGGAAAAACTGCCGTATTCTTTGTCAATGCCAGAATCACACATCGGGGTTGAACATTGAACTTCCGAGGAGCCATGCATATACACCTCATGGGACCTGTGGCTATTCCAGCTGATACTCGAGTTTGTGTATATCTGGCCCGGGGTGACCACCTGGTCACCGCTTCGTCAACCCGTTCTGTGACGTGTCATGTGGACCTGTGACTGATAAAACGCGTTCGAGATGTCCGCCGGGTACCTCGTCCCAGATGAGAAAGTTTAAAAGCTGAAGTGTTGATCCTGGGATGGGCCATGTGAGTGGGCTATCTGCGCAGCTTCAATAGTCACCGGCGGAAAAGTACTGTAAACATCGGCTCAGCGTGTGGATACTCAATCGCTGTAGCCGTGCATGGAAACATGTCATGGCATATGTTTGGGCCACACCCAATGCTATAACACCACTCTTTGTTCGTTGTTTGAGTGACTCGAGCTGCAGAGAGAGAAGGAAAGTGCGAGTGTGGGTGAAGGCACGAAGTGCCTCCCAGCTGTGATCTGTGAGAGAACCTGTGGGGCCCGAGTGTCAGCTGTGTTCCCCGAGAGTTAGGAGAGGCCCGATGCGACGAGGTGGCACTTGGATCCCAGGTTCTAGGAGGGCTGTACTTATGGTGTGGGTGACTATCACACTGCCAACCTGGTGAATTCCAGGGCTGTTTTGGGTGGCATGGACTGCATGTAAGGCACTAGGATTTGGTTGTGCTTTCTGAGATAGAGTTGAAAGGGCCAGGAAGGCGTTGCTGGCCCAGCGTGTTGGAGTTTGATTACCGTATATGATCATTATGGCTTACTTAATCACGTTCCGCCTCTATTTTTGTTGTTTCGTCTCTTCTGACGCACCTCAGTTACTTGTCATAGTCAACTGAGGCAAGACATCCTTTCTACACAGACTTATAGACTTTACTTACATTCCTGTAGTCTTACACTTGCTACAGGTTATGAGCCCTGTTTGCTTCAGTTAAAAAGGACTTGAGACTATAACATTATAGAAGCAAACACAGAAGATGTCGAGAGCAGAAGATAGAGTACTTGAGGTCCCGAAGTTAGATTCTTCAGGGAAAGACTGGTTCATTTGGAAGAACCAGCTTAAAGTCTCACTCTCAGCATGAAAGCTCAGTGGATACATACCTCCATGGCAAGAAGCCACCTTCAACACACCCCAGTGTAGGGAAGTCATTAGAATGGACAGCAACCACACCCACTGAGGTTAAGGCTGTTGCTGACTATGATAAAGCCCTCAAGAAGTGGAATGAAGAAAATTTCATTGTAAAACAACAGATTGCCATCACCATCCCTGACTCTTTTTTTATTGACATCATGTCATTGCCAACTGCACACAAATACTATGAAACCCTTCAGAAGAAATTTGAAAACTCATCAGTAAAAACAGAACTAACTGTCTAGTGCTGGACAGTACTGGACAGTAATATACTGTAGTGCTCATAGTGAGGGTCCAACTGGATAGTGGTTTGATAGTACTATGACAGTGTCTCATACTCTGTTCATAGTATGGCCATAGTCTGTCATAGTATTCTTATAGTGTCTCATAGTATTCTCAAAGTACTTTCATAGTGGTCATAGTATGTCAGAAAATTGGAAGTTTTAATTCAATGGATTGTAAGGTATTGCAATGCCTAAATAGGATATTACCATTACATTCATATTGAGATAGTAAAGGTCCAATTGAAATAGCATGCTAATCAGGATTTCAATTGTTGTTGCAATGGGATTCGGATGTGGCTGGTATCATTTTGATTATGTGTGTGGTTGCAAAGCAATTATATTGTGTGAATTGTGAGAAGATTACAATGTGGCTTACAATGATATCATGTGACTTTTGATTAGATTACAATGTGGCATGCAATAATGTCATGTGAATTGTGATAAGATAACAATGCAATTGTAATATAGTCACAACAGGGGGTAAATCCATAAAAAGAAAGTGTGGCACAGTCTCAATGGTGTGAGAATCACTGAAATAGGCCAATCCAACTGGCCAATGAGAATTCTCTTTTATTGCTTTTGGGACTGGGATTTGAACTTGTCACCACCAATCTAACTGGCCAATTAGAATTGTCTTTTAATACTGTTGGGACTGGAATTTGAACCTAGGACTTTGTTGTCAGTACTCTAAATCATTAGCTAATTTTACTATAATTACTACTCACCTCATCGATAGTTAACCATTAGACTATGCACCCACAACTACTCTAAAACCACACTTCAATATATTGGGCCTTCACATATTACTCAGAGTCAATCTAAAGTGTACCACTAAGTCAACAGCAATAGATACTTAACATTCACAACTCAATTTAAACAATGGACAAACATTGATGACATGTATTGGAATTCCTATTTAGCAGCACTACAGCGTGTGCGTCACACTGCTGCACCATTTGCAGCTGCTTTATTACCCTTATTAGTACTGTGTGCCCTTCCATGCCCTCTTGCTAAAACAGACTTCTTGGGATTGTCCAAAACCTCCTCTGATGTCTCTAGACTAAAAGCCACTTTACCTGCCTGTGGGTTTGGAACTTGGAGCGACACCATAGAAGCCTGCTCAGTACCAGCAATGTCATTGGATGATACAATTTCCACCATTGCACTGGATGATGAGCTAAGGGTAGACTCTAAAAGATCTGAGTTTTGGAACTTGGAATGAGATACCACTGGCAGTGAGTCAGAATCTGGCAGTGCCATTGCCATGGCAGCCATAGCAGCATTGATGTCAGCTGTGAAATCCTCATTTATTGTTGTGGTACCTGATGTGTGAGCCTTGGTTTTGCCAAAGACTTGTTGGTTGACTTTGCTGACCAAGTTGAGAACATATGGTGTGTCCTAGCTATTGACGAAGAGGTGCTTGTACTGAAAGAACAGTTTGTGATACTGGATCTCAGAGTTGGCACCAACACCATCCTTAGGAAACTGGGAATCAGGTGAAACAAGAAAGACTGCCTATAATTTTAATCAAGCAAGTAACCATTAGGGATTCAGACAATTTAGATATAAAAACAAAGAAATTCGTACTGACTATGATGGCAGCCCATGCAAGGCACCCTGGAGTACAGTAGGTTACGCCCCATATCATTCCATTGGATTTTCCACCAGGGTGGCATGTGACATCATGTGTAAGGGCGGTCTGTCCCCAAAACACAATATGAAGAATCTATGATTAGAAAATGATCCAGTTAATATCAATGAAAAGTAGAGTGACTGTATAACATATAGAAGCAAGTAACTCCCAGTTAGAGAAGGGAGTGCATGCATTGACTTTGTGATCAGTATAGAGAAGCGGCAGGAATGTGGGATACTTGGGCTTGGTGGTGTCCTGTGGTATTCTGAGTAGTACACAAATTTCTGGGAACTCGAGGTGATGAGGAGCAGTATCACAGCTGAAGTAATGATTGCCAGAGGGCAGTTGAAAAAGGTTGTTGGCTGCCTGATGAAGTTTGTGGAGTTTGCTAGATTGGCCAGTGCTAACATGAGTCGCTAACTGAGTTATTGATACATTAGTTTATATGTGATATTAAATTGAATCATGAATATACAGTGGCTCAAAAAAGTGTCCCAATGTTTGACTATTTTGCAAAGACTTGATATTTGCAAAAGAACCAAAAGGTATTAGCCCTAACCCTTGCTGGGCCATTGATAGCCCTAATCCTTGCCCTGAAGATGAGCCCTTAGTCATATAATTTGGTTGTCATGGTACTGAATTATAGCCATATTAAAAGGATAGGTCATTGGGACACTTATTTGACCCTGATATTATCAACTATCATTTAGTAAATAACATAAGGTTCTGATGGATGCTGTGCTTCAACCCTGTCTGATTATGTCACTTACATAACTCCAAATGGTATAAAGAGCAGAGATACCATTCAGCCAACCCTACTTCATTATGAAATCAAAAGGAGTATGGGAGCTTTGGGAGAGAATTGAAGTGGAGTGGGGGAAGATAGAGGTTGAGGAGTGTCAAGGATTGATAGAGGGTATGCCTAGAAGACTAGAGGCAGTGATAAAAGCAAAGGGAGGGCATACAAAGTACTAAATTGAAGAATAGAAATGTTGCTCAAAAAAGTGTCCCAATGACATGTCACTTTAATATGACTATATCTCAGTGCCATGACAACCAAATTATATGACTAAGGGCTCATCTTCAGGGCAAGGATTAGGGCTATCAATGGACCAGCAAGGGTTAGGGCTAATACCTTTTGGTTCTTTTGCAAATGTCACAGTCTTTGCAAAATAGCCAAACATTGGGACACTTTTTTGAGCCACTGTAACATACCTGATCAGCGAAATGGTGTGACGTTTGGAGGTTTTGGATGTGAGGTGGAAGTATCGAGTCTAGCTCTGCAACAATTGCTGCTTCCTCCGCGAGGCTTGATGCATAGCGGGCCTTACTGACGATCTCTAATGACATAGGTGACATGTTTGATACACCAGGAGTTAGTGGGTGACTGAGAACGTCTTTCGACAGAGGGAACATTTCAACCAAGACTCCGAATTTCTTTGCGAGAGTCTGTATTTCGGTATCAAAGGTGCCAAGCACCTCAGAGACAGAAGCTTTCATTGACTTGCATGATCTGTTTGCCTCAGCAATGCGAACCTGCTCCTGTAAGACATGACACTGTTCTTTCACAGCATCAAGCTCAAGCTGTGCCTGCCTCAATGCCTGTTCGACACATAAAGATCAGTTCCGTGGACTTGAAGTGTTGAAATCAATCGCAGGTCGTTGCTTACCTCGTCATTCTGGGTTTCCACTGTGGCTAGGCAGGGATGGATGACGACAGGTTCATCATCGTCGAGATCCAGAAGAACATTAGCAGCATGACCAGAGATAGCAGGCATGGTGCAGATTGTATGGGGGTGGAGCAGAGAGCTGTATAACAGGTAATGTAGTTAAGGAGGAGTGAAAGACGACACAAATAGATGCGACTCATCATCCAGTATTTAAACCAAGCAAGCATAATGAATGGGGATATGGGACCAGGAAGCACAAGTCAGTTGACGTGTCAATGATATGCCCCACCAGGTGCTGTGGAGACCATCATCCAAGCATCTTGAGTGTTGAATGCAATGTTACATCACATTTCTGGGCTCACCTTGTTTAGAAGGTCTAGATCTTCCTGAATATATACATTGACCTTCACCTGATATTGTCAAGTGATCCAGGAGATGTGGGGCATGGTCACGTCGCTGTTGTTGACGTGTTATGGCGGTGATTTCAGGGTTGTGAACTTTATTATTACCAAAGTTGCCGCTCCCGATTTGATCCGAGTCTGAATCAATTCCTTGTTGAAGTAACCCAGCTATCATTCACCGCAGGTCTGGCATGTTGGTGTCAATAGAGGGGTGGGATAGGGAGGTGTTGTGAAGCCAAACCATTTGATGTTGTACACAAATGGGTCTTGAGCGTGGTTTGAGGGATGGATGGTCCAAAGAAGAGTGAAGCAGAGCTGGAGCTCGAGAGATGTGTTGTACTAGATGAGCATGGCGCATTGTTGGGTGCATTTGGAATCTGCAAGAATGGATGTGGCCCACTACTGCCAGTAAGCCATCTGTGGGGTAATAGGAAGTCGCTCGCTGATGAAGAAAAAACATTGTGGACAACAGACTTCTGATTCTGATTGGCTGACGGAAAAGCAACTGGTGGCGACTTTGATGCATGTCTATGTTTAGGACTTGATATGTTAGGCTATACATGAGCCAATAATCTTTAGTACAACAGATGCTTAAAGAAAGAGCAAAATGTACCTGAGATGAAGCAGACGGTGGTGTTTGATTTACACTCTCAAGAAGCTTGAGAGATATGGGCCTCAAGCGAGCCCATCTTTTGAGAATGTGACCCCCAGGTGAGATTGCCACCGCGGAGATCTTTTCCTGTGGAATGCTGAGTGTGTGAAACATTCACCGTTGATACCTATTATTTAACACCACCTCCCTACACTCCTGCACTACCTATGAACGATACATTCGCCTACCATTCACCAAACTCCATCCTCGCTTCACCTCGCATACACCTACAGTAGCCACTCATCGTATCCTCCCTCATATGATACATCACACCACCATTTACACCCACGTGCACTTTCACTAGCCACACCCTCATCATACCCACCACAACTACGACACCAAGTAGCCTCACAGCTAACCCCAGCATTCATCGCCACAAGAACAGGCCCGCACATGCCTCTAAACTACGACACCCCATAGACCGTACCTGATGCAGCGCTTGGTACACTACACAAGCACTGATCAAGCCATGCTAGATCACCAAGTTATTTATAGGGTACATATTCTGAATGCTCCGACCATCCCGAGTTCCCAACCGGAACCATTCCGAGCATTCCGAAGTACTCTGAGCATTCCGACCGGAACCACCCCTGGAACCCTCCAGAAGCCCCACACCTATGCAATGCCTCACGTGTCACCCTCCTGTTTCTCCTTTCGCCTCTATTTATTAGTCTCTCTGACATATCACAACGTAGCCACACCTAGAGCATCGCGGACTACATTCCACTTATATACGTATACCACGCACATCTCATTCCACCATTTCTCTCTTTTGCTATTGGACACTAACACTTCCCCGTTCCTGTGATGTCATACCCGGTACTTACAATGTCATAGCATAGCATGGTCCGTGCACCACTATCGGTAGTATATAAATAGCCGGTAGAACACCGTGTATCATTTAGTCTTGAAATTGCCTTTCTCTCTCTTGCATATTGCCTCCGAGGTAACGCTTGAGATATTAGGTCTAGGTTTCATCTTCCGTTTGTTGCTTGTTCCTTTCATTTTTCTAGTGCTTGAATCACTGCAAGCAATTCTTTGTTGTAAATGGGATAGTTGCGCTCTGCGCTATCGAAAGAATGTGAGATAAAGGCAATTGGACGCCAATTACCATCTTTGCATAGGGTTGAGAGCACTGCTCCCGTTGTGATGTCTGAGGCATTGGTTTCCACACGTACTTCTTGATCTACAGTTTGGATAGGCAAGAAGTGGGCAATTCCATGAATTTTCTTTTTAAAGTTTTGAAGGCCTTCTGTTGATTGGGTCCCCATTTGAATGGAACATCTTTCTTGATAAGATCGTTCAGAGGACATGCAATTTCTGCAAAGCCTTCTATGAATTGTCTATAATAATTACAGAGTTCAAGGAATCCCTGGAGTTGCTTTAGTCATGTGGGAATTGGCCAGTCCATGAACTCCTGCCACCTTCTTCGACTGCATCTCTACCCCCTTTTTAGATACAACCATACCTAGGAAGTCCACTTTGTCCATGGAGAAGGTGCACTTTTCTGGTTTTACATATGTATAGGTTATTCTTGTGCAAGCGACAAAGAACTTCCTTGACAACCTCCTCATGTTCTTCTTTGGACTTCCCAGATGTAAATATCATACAGTCATTGATATAGATAACCATCACCACATACATGTCATTAAATATGTCATTTATCATAGTTTGGAATGTGGGGGGAGAGTTCATTAAGCCGAAATACATTACCGTCAGTTCATAAGCACCTATGGGCATTACAAATGCTGCTTTCCATTTGTCTCCTTCTTTGATATGGACGTTGTTGTATCCCCACCAGAGATCCATTGCCGTAAACATATCTGCATTCTTGAGCCTATCAATTAGTTGTGGAATAAGAGGGAGAGGATAGAAATTCTTGACGGTTCCTTCGTTTAAATATCTATAGTCCATAACCATTCATTTTTTACCATCTTTTTTTGGAATAAAGAAGACCAGGAGATGTTTGCGGAGATTTTGAAGATTTGATATATCCCTTCTTTACTTCTTTCTCTATGAATGCCCTGACTTCTTCCATTTCAATGTCAGAAAGGGGAATGATCGTGTCCTTTCTTGGGAGAGAAGTCTTCTTTGAGATCTATGGTATGATTCCAATGTTTCCTTATAGGTATTCTTGCCCCGAGAAAACATCTAAAAACTCATGATAAGTTAGTGGTACTTTTTCTTTGAGTCCTTCTTCAATAGTATATAGGTTAACTGGTGTATATGAAGATGAAGGTCTGAGTCCCATAACTTTACAGTAGGAGGTACAATGAGAAAAAGAATTTGTTTGTTTAGCTCAATCAATATGAGAATTATGGCAGTAAAGCCAGTCATACCTGATGATCATTCGATGGGTTCCCAATTTAGATGCATAAGTGTCAATGACTTCATAATGTCCTTGCACTTCCACGATCAGTGTTACTGTGTGACGGATAGGTCCGATAGCTTCTTCCATACTGTCTGCATTACGTATCTTAATCGGTTGTGTGATATTATGGAATGGAATGCCGTGATGAGTAATGTAGTCCTGATCAATAAACATGTGTGACGCTTCTGAATCCAAAAGGGATTTGAATCGGTAACATGACCACTGTTCATGACTTTGCATGATATGACTGTCTCAAGCGAGAATTCTCCACCGAATGACAAGATCGATGCTTGGTTTAACATAACTTTCATGGATTTATAGATAGAAGAGATTTTCTGCTGTTTCACAAGGGAATTAAGCACACTTATTTCCAGTGCCATGCTCGATAGAGACGCCCTTTCAGATTGCAGAGATAAATTACGTAGAATGGAAGACATATCAGTAATGGGGAAATCTGATTCTGTGCAGTCTATTAAAGAAGAAGAAAAGGAAGATTGTTCTGGCTGCAGGGTTCCCTCAACACTCATTGGTGTTGTCCATTTAAAGCTTTGGCTGCTCTTGCCTTAGCTTCTACCTCAAATTTATCTCTATAGTATGCTTCTGCCTCTTCAGAAACGTATGCCCTTTGTGCTGCATTTGATACCACTGCAGCTGTGAAAGGAGTAGGAAGTGGTCATCTGATATAGTGCTGTTGTCAGACCTGAGATTGATCAAAAAATGCAGGATACTCATTTTCTCCTGTTGATTGTGCTACGTAGGCACCTTGGTTCCAATCCCAGATCATTTACCTCTGCTGAGGTGGATGAGTAGTGCAATGGTAGGGGTTGGTTGGGCAATTTGGCTTTATATGTTCTGACTTCCCACAGTGGAAGCAGGTCCTTGTGTCTTTTGACGGTCCAGCTTGCTGGATGTCTATTTCCATGGGGGCATCTTGGCCCGGTTGTGTGCCTACTGCCAAGAATTGTGGGTGATTATATTGTTGTGGGGGTTGCCCACAAGGAGGAGGGTAGGATAAGTGGAGGGTAAAATGCGATGGAGTAACAGAAAGACCATGTTCCATTTGCATTTGTTTGAATGCTCTTCCAATGACTCTGTATGAGATCACTAGATCCTCATAGTCGTAAGTTCTCGCAGGGTTTTTTAGGTGAGACCTTTTGTAGATTTTGAAATCTACAGCCTTTTTTATGAGGACCATTGTGTGATTGTTGTTGATCATAGATTCCTTGCACAAGACTTTGAACCTTTATAGAAACTGGTCTATTGGGTGCCCATTTTGTTTAAGAGTCTCTAGCTTCTTCAGAGACTTGTGTGCTAGGGTATCAATGCAGAAGTGGGCATGAATTTGCTCCTGCATCTTTTTTCATGTCGGCCACACACTTTTGCCTTTGACAGGAAGGAAATGGCCATTTTCGTCTGTTTCCAGTACATCCTCCTGCTCAAGGTAATATTCCATCATTAGTTGGCCAAATCCTTCTGCCTTTCCTTCTAGGCATGAAAGCACTGTGATGATGAGGATCTTGTTATTCTTCCATTTTTGTGTGTTAACCCATAGACACAACTTAACCCACCAACTTCTAAATGTGGTGTAATTACTGTCCCATTTTCTGGGGTCGATAATCTTTTTGGTAATGTTTTCCTTGTCTTGCTCAAGCATGAGATCAGTGAGCTTTTGGACAAGGTTGTCTATATCCAGATGAGACATACTTTATAATGGGTTTAAAGGGAGGTTGGTCATAGATAGGAACGATGGATGGTGATGTGGTATAAGGTGAAGGCAGAGGAGGAATAAAGGGGTCTTTGTTTGTCAGGATTTGCTTTGTAGATTTTCCTTGGTCAGGCTTCTTTCAGCACCTTACTACCTAGTATCTTACAACTAGGTTCTGGGGTGCCTATGAATGAGTCAAAGTAGAGGTTGTTGAAAATAATTGCGATAGGAGAGCTGGATCTGCCTGGCTTCAGCGTAAGGGAATACTACCCTTATTAGTCATGACATTACAGGTAATCATGAGAGCCTGGGTTCACTATCATAGTAACCAGCATACACTCAAGTCGGCACCCACTTGAGAAAGGGAACTAGTACACTATGTCCAGCAGCAACTTTATCCATATTTATAATGCCAGATGAGCATACTATATCTTTGACATTCCACTAAATACCTACAAGCCATTATAGTCTGCAATACAGAGTGAAAGATTTACAATGCACTTATAAGGCAAGTTTACCTGGTAGATTTTTGCTCCTTTGTAGAAGGACTTCAGAAAATAGTCAGCAAGATGCAAAAGGTGGAGTTCTTGAATGAGATCCTTTTCATTTGAATTTTCTAATGAGGAGATTGGCTTGCATTGAAAAATTGCATAGTCAACTTGTTTCAGAAAATCCTATAATATTACAGTTAGCTTGAGCACATTGTGAGTGATATGATTATATTTGGAATGGCTTACCTTGAATGCAAATTGCTAAGACCTTTGAAGATATAGCCTCCACTTTGAACTCCATCAGATATATATTTTTGCTAATGTTTTGCAATAAGAATAGTTTCCATCTCTTTCCATTCAGTGATCTCAACATTGCCATCAGCATCAACAATGCACTCTTGTCGTATGAACTCAAAGGCTTTATATTCAATGTGCGCTGTTGAAATCCTTGGTTGATAAGCACTCTTATACTGCTTAACAGGGCTACTAGGAGTGTTTTCTGTGAAATATTGTAGTGATCACTTGTATGAAACAGAAGTTTACATACTGTCACCAATTGCCTCAAGCTTCCACTTGGATTGTTGTGCAGTAGTAGAGGTCTTCACACTACTAGCAAACAACTTCCTTGTGGGCTTGGCCATGAACTTGTCATTGGGTTCATCCTCATCAGGGTTAGTCTAGCAAAATGAAGCTGTGGTAGTTCCAACAATTGAAATGGGAGACATACTGGCTCATTGAGAAATAGCCAAAGGAAAAGTGCATTTCGTTTCTTGTCTTTGTCAAATAGACTTAACCTGACTGTACATTTTCCCTATAGTAACACCAGATGTGTAACTCTGTTCAAGGTGAAAGCACTCCATCACAGATTGTGTGACAGCAAAGATAGCATTTGAACTACACATATTTTTATTATTAGTATGAAGATGGATAAAACTGGTTTACTAACCAATCAAAGGGTGGTGTTGTGGCTTTATTTCCCTTGCTGGATTCCTCATAAACATGTGAGACCTTCAGTAACATTTGCTTCAGCATGTTTTCAGCATTGTCTTGCATATCAAGAGTAACCGGGATGAGCAAAATATGATACTAAATGTTAGAATGAACATTAGTACTGTTCTCAAAGGTTGACTAGGACACAAACCTTCTTCTGAGCCTTTGGCTTATCAGGTGGACATAAGAAAATGTTAAGATATATGTTAAGTGTCTCGGTACAATTTTAATGCCTGAGTGCCACCATGGCCTCATTGACTTGTGAGGCTTTTTGCAAACTAGCATTCTTTGGTTGCTAATTAAGACAATGCTCCAATGCCTGTGCAGAGTGCACCTCCATATATCCTAGAATTGAGAACTCTTGGCCTAGTGCAATGAGTAATTGAGGACATGATATAGTACATTCATAACTAACCTATGGTTTGCATTGTTGTCTGTGATATTGTCAGATTGTCTGTGAATTCATAAGTATCCATATTGTCAACCAGATGAAGTAGACATACCTTCCTCACAACTCACACAGACATCTCCTGTTAAGAACTGGAAGATGCAACCACACAATTTGCATTGCAGAATTTCCTATGCATTATGAAGAACCATTATTGTTGTAACTAGTAATCCAATGCTAAAAAAAAGGTGAACTGACCTTGATGGATTTGTTGTTTGGATTGGCAAGGTGTTTCCAGCATTTGGAGCACTTGCTGACCTCAAGATTTGGAAAGGATTTAGAACAGACTGAGCAGCAGGTCATATGACTCAATAAACAAATGGCAAGAATTACTGAAAAATACTATAATGAACAACTGAGTATGATGAGACAAAAGAAAAAAAAAAGAGAAAGGAGAGATGAGGAAAGCTCTGGGAAAAGCTGTGTTAGTATATATTCATCAACAGTGCCATGGCAATTACCTTACCAACAGTGGCATAAATGTGATGCCAGCTCCAATGAAAGGGCTCTATGAGTACATTTTATGTGTACTGTGCATAATGAGTGGCATGCTGTGATGTCAAAGGGATTGATTTGCACTGGAATGAGATGTGTTAGAGCAGGGATCAGTGGAATATGAGGAGAGAGTCCACTTACCATGGTATAAACATGCATGTTGAAGTACAATACAGTATACACTTCAAGTTGTTCAGGCCCAGACCTGGTGTGTCTCAGGGTAACAATCATCACCCCACAGAAGGTAGAGGTAATTAAACTGGCAGACAGCAGTAATGCTGACTGATACCTGCAGTAAATGACACCCCACAGTGGTGACACTAGTGAGCACTAAGCAGTGTTGACTCAGAGCACTCAGCACTGACCTACTGACTGTGGTGACAAGAGCATGAGATCTGGTAACTAATTTAAAATTAAAATAATTGTGGGATAAACCAATGCCAAACCAATTGTGAAACTGCAAACCTTGAAATGGCAATCTAATTCTTCTTGCCCACCATAATATCTATATTCAAATCATTACTGTCCATGATGTCCAAAATGACCAGAACAACAAATGTCTCACCATCAGCAACTGACATATGAATGAAGTTGCTTCAAAGCTAATCACTGTAATAGTAGCAAAGTGTTGAGCAGGAAAAGGAAGGGGAAAAGGGGGGGTTGCCCCTGGATACACCTGACACAAAGGTTTCTCACACACCCGCCAGACCCCACTATCAGGTTAAGGTTAGGTTACAGAAAAGTCAAGCCAAGCATTCCCACGTGTGGCTAACTTTTGCATATCAAATTAATTCTTGCTTTTGAAGCCTCCAGGTCCAGGAATAAACGAATTTTGACATCCACCAGACATTACCTTGACTTGGGTATGTACTGATGGTTTGAACACAGATCATCCTTGGTACTGTGGACCTCTCTCCCCTGGTGTCCAACACAATTAAGGAGCTCGATAGGGCCTGCGTGTTCACGAAAGCCGCTCCCCGCAGTCGTAGGGCAGCAAAAGCATTTGTGAGATATGCTGAAACTGTAACCCGAGTTCTCGCTTCGTTCACTGGACCATTCTTATAGCCAATCCTGACCAAGTTGAGTGAGAAGGTACACAACACACTGGCTGCATCTCAGAACGAGAAGGTGCCAAGCCAGTTAGGACAACTATGGTCAATCAAGGGAAGAGGGTGACGACGACTCGGAACGGGCAATCTTTGCTGGTAGAACGCAGTTTGTGTCGACGATGCGCCTGTCAAAGTCAAAGCAAGCCCCTGAGAGGTACGTGCTTCTGCCAGTGGGTTCGTGCCGTACCCAGGCTCAGCACCGTATTCGGCGGCGGCGAACGCGTCCCAATCACACGGATATCCGGCCCACCATCCACATGTCTACGAACGGCATCGTTGTCTGCACCACCGCCTACGAATGCGTCACAGCAACCGCAGACACAAGCCGTGCAGTCGGCGGTACCCTCGGAGCTGACTGAGCTCGGCTTGGTCTCTCATGAGTCGCGTCTGGATGAACGTTGGACGTCGTTTGTGTGACCCGCCGGGTTCTTACACGACAAAATGCTGTTATGCATACAATGATCATTCGTACACGTGTTATTCGCCTGAAATCAGAGTTTGAGAACAAATGAATACCTCCACCTGTGAGCTTAGTCCTAGTCCCAGCCCTGTCGAGTACCGTCTTGAATGGTTTAAAGTGGATGAAAACAAGTCCTTTTCCCTCACTTGCGACCCAACAACTTATCACTAGTCCATCGCTCAGGAAACATGCATTTGATGAAAGCACTCACAGATGCATCCGAGTCCAGCCACTGTTGTACCTTCTCACAACTATGTTCTTGAGAACGTTGTTCTCTCTCCTTGTTCTGTTTCTCCCATTCTGCAGCCATCAATTCAGGTGTAGTGCCCTTCACCATCATTGACAAGTATAGGACCATATCCATGGCTTCGAGTAAGCCTGCTGACGCATCCGACGAGAATGTTCTTCTCCCTTTCTGTTTGTCCTTCGAGGGTTTCCAATCCGGGTCGTTGTTCCCTGGATCATCTAACTCAACTTCGGATTCATCGTCTTCGGGAGTGGAATGTTTTGGATTTTCAGCCAAGACTTTACTGAAGTCATCCTCAAACCGTTTCCGCAGCACGTCACCCAAAGGATTGCACCCCCAGTGCTTGACGACGGCAGCCCCATACATGAAGTCAAGCAGGATGCTGGGTGGGGGTGGTAGCTCATCGCGGGACCAATCAGCTCGAATGTCACGTTGCAGAACAATATCCGATCCTGTAGGTGGCATATGATATTGTAACGTCGTCCGGCTGTGTGGAATAGGACCTTGCTCAATCCGCGGAACATCGGTGGGTAGCATGGCAAAATTTGGAGTCTGAACATGGCACACATCAGAGACAAATGTGGGGGTACATATGCATCCAATTCTGAGCATACCTTGAGGAATCCAATTGCAGCCATGCCAAATTTTTGATGTAGATCCTTGCGCAGAAGTATTCCATTCTCAATGCAGTTGATATCGACATCATTATCAAGAGAGAATGGCAGTTGTTCGTATAAACTGGAGCGGTCACGAACAACATAAGTAATGTACTAATGAATGGGTAAGCATCGCCCAGGGCCTGCCAAGATCAAGTGAACATACGTTGCTGCCTTTGCTGTTAGGTATAATATGTGCCGCGTCGCAATATTCAGGCCCATCCCCCGTAATAACGCAACTATTGTCGCGTCTGCGAATATCCTCGCGGAACTTGGCGCGTCGTGGAGTAGCCGCAGTTGACGTGATTCCGTCATTAAATGCCTGGTAGTCAGTGAGATGGTATGTGTCTATCTCGACACATCGTCAGAATATATTCATAGAGCAGGAAGCACGAGCTTACCGTTGGGGGCATAGTAGTATTTATGCTCGAGATTTTCGAATGAGACATTGTCATACTCGACTATCTCGCCTCCTGGAGTGGCCAAGAGGTGTCCCTTGGCGCCACAAACGGTAAATGTGGCGAAGCGTACCCATTTGAGTGGGTAAAGAGTGAATCTTTTAATATCTTCACGCGGGATGGAAAGGGCCCGAATCCAGTGTTCGGTGGTGCCAGTGGATGCACCTTCAAGTTGACTATGCAGGTAGATATGAACAGTAGCAGCCATGATAAAAGTCGTAGCAAGAGCTCATTGCTTACATAATTGTCACGGTGCCAAGGCACGACAGTCAACATGTAGTGGGGAGGGTATTACACTCATTTGTACACTACACTTTGCTACATTTGTGTACACTTTTTACATTTACTACACTTTTGTGTGCATTCTGACTACACATTATTTGCTACACTTTTGCTCGCTTTTGCTTTCTTTGACCCGGGCGGGTCTGGTCAGCAAGGTGTTTCCGTGACGCACAATGTACATGCTGGTAAACTTTGACAATGGTGGGTCACTTGCATTCGGAGTCTCGTCCGAGTTTGATGATGGCTCGTACAGATCGGCTGACGTGGGGAGATCATCTGGGATCCGCTCGGTGACCGGGTCCACGGCCCGGAATTAGACAAAACCTGTCGGTGGAGTGTGCAAAGTCAAAAATCGCGATGACTTGGTTAGTGTTAAAGAAATACACGCAGATATCGTACCCGTCCTTGAATTCTGAATCAGGTCCAGCGTCGATTCACGCATAGATATTCATAGGATCAACATATACTCGCGAGTCGCGCCCCGGAAAAAAACCGTAATGACGAATATCCAGAAAGCGCAACAGCCCCAAACCCTAAAAAACATCGGCGCAAAGGGCAAAGAGAGACGAACGTCAATCAGATTAAATAACTGTGCAAAACAAAAACGTTCAAGAAAAGGTATCGACGAGATGAGGCCCGTTGACCGGTGGAGTAAAAGCACTGATCCATCGATGGATCATCGATATCCCCACTATCTCGGGAAAAAAAGAAAAGCTCCCGCGCAGCTGGTTTTCCGACAATCATCCGCAGCATCACCTTGGTACGTGCTTTCGAGGTGAAACCCGGTGCGGTGGGATCGGCCATCTCGTTGCGGCGAGTTGAAGAAATTCAGAAGAACGAAGGGCGTCTGGTATTCCCCACACCTAGCACTAGAAGACCAAAGTGTAAGAATCATCATCATCTGCGGCGTTTGTCTCCAGCTTGTCTTCAGGCAAATAATCTGACCTCGTGGAGAAGCGATTGTGTGTCACTACACGTGCGGATGGGTGGGCAAAGATACGAGAACCTGGTAATTCATTGACAGTTAGTTCCCCGGACAAGTAGTCACCTAACTATCGTGCCAGGTATCACGCGTCACGAACCAGTCTTGCTTTATACATGCTAGTACATCGAGGTTTCTTTGTGCAAACCATCATAGAAAGCCCGTCAACCCACTGAAAAGTTAATACGCGCCGTCGTTCCTCGCCACTTATCGTGCCTCTTCAACTACACTGCGAACAATAGGAGCGCAGTACATAACCCACCCCCATCTTTGTGAGCGATTCTGGTCGACGTGGACGGATGCTTTCCCGGCAGCGATTTGGAGATCACTCGTTGCATAGTTTGTCGTTTACTGATGGTTTGAACACAGATCGTCTTTGGTACTATCGTGACCCGTGGACCTCGCTCTCCCCTGGCGTCCAACGCGATTAAGGAGCTCGATAGGGCCTGCGTGTTCACGAAAGCCGCTCCCCGCAGTCGTGGGGCAGCGAAAGCATTTGTGAGATATGCTGAAACTGTAACCCGAGTTCTCGCTTCGTTCACTGGACCATTCTTATAGCCAATCCTGACCAAGTTGAGTGAGAAGGCACACATCGCACTGGCTGCATCTCAGAACGAGAAGGTACTATCAAGCCAGTTGGGATAACAGTGGTCAGTCAAGGAAGAGGGTGACGACGACGAACTGGCAATCTTTGCTTGTAGAACGCAGTTTGTGTCGACGATGCGCCTGTCAAAGTCAAAGCAAGCCCCTGAGAGGTACGTGCTTCTGGGTTCGCACCGTACCCAGGCTCAGCACCGTATTCGGCGGCGGCGATGGCGTCCCAATCACACGGATATCCGGCCCACCATCCACATGTCTACGAACGGCATCGTTGTCTGCACCACCGCCTACGAATGCGTCACAGCAACCGCAGACACAAGCTGTGCAGTCGGCGGTACCCTCGGAGCTGACTGAGCTCGACTTGGTCTCTCAAGAGTTGCGTCTGTATGAACGTTGGACGTCGTTTATGCGTGATCCGGGTTCTTACTACATGACAAAATGCTGTTATACATACAATGATACCATTCGTACACGTGTGTTTCGCTTGAAATCAAAGTTTGAGAACAAATGAATACCTCCACCTCCGAGCTTAGTCCTAGTAGTCCCAGCCCCTGTCGAGTAGCATCTCGAACCAGGTTCGACATTACCATCCATACAATGTGATGGTTTAAAGTGGATGAAAACAAGTCCTTTTCTCTCACTTGCAACCCAACAACTTATCAGTAGTCCTTCACTGAGAAAACATGCATTTGATGAAAGCACTCACAGATGCATCCGAGTCCAGCCACTGTTGTACCTTCTCACAACTATGTTCTTGAGAACGTTGTTCTCTCTCCTTGTTCTGTTTCTCCCATTCTGCAGCCATCAATTCAGGTGTAGTGCCCTTCACCATCATTGACAAGTATAGGACCATATCCATGGCTTCGAGTAAGCCTGCTGACGCATCCGACGAGAATGTTCTTCTCCCTTTCTGTTTGTCCTTCGAGGGTTTCCAATCTGGGTCGTTGTTCCCTGGATCATCTAACTCAACTTCGGATTCATCGTCTTCGGGAGTGGAATGCTTTGGATTTTCAGCCAAGACTTTACTGAAGTCATCTTCAAACCGTTTCCGCAGCACGTCACCCAAAGGATTGCACCCCCAGTGCTTGACGACGGCAGCCCCATACATGAAGTCAAGCAGGATGCTGGGTGGGGGTGGTAGCTCATCGCGGGACCAATCAGCTCGAATGTCACGTTGCAGAACAATATCCGATCCTGTAGGTGGCATATGATATTGTAACGTCGTCCGGCTGTGTGGAATAGGACCTTGCTCAATCCACGGAACATCGGTGGGTAGCATGGCAAAATTCGGAGTCTGAACATGGCACATGTTAGAGACAACTGTGGGGGGGACATAAATTCTGGGCAAGCCTTAAGGAATCCAATTGCAGCCATGCCAAAATCTGCATGTAGGTCCTTGCGCAGAAGTATTCCATTCTCAATACAGTTGATATCAACATCGTCATCAAGAGAGTATGGCAGTTGTTCGTATAAACTGGAGCGGTCACGAACAACATAAGTAATGTACTAATGAAAAGGTAAGCATCGCCCAGGACCTGCCAAGATCAAGTGAACATACGTTGCTGCCTTTGCTGTTATGTATGATATGCGCTGCATCGCAAAATTCATGACTACGCCCTGTGATAACGCAACTGTTGTCGCGTCTGCGAATATCCTCGCGGAACTTGGCGCGTCGCGGAGTAGCCACACTTGACGTGATTCCGTCATTAAATGCCCAGTAGTCAACGAGATGGTACGTGTCTATCTCGCCACATCGTCAGAATATATTAATAGAACAGGAAGCACAAGCTTACCGTTGGGGGCATAGTAGTATTCATGCTCGAGATTTTCGAATGAGACATTGTCATACTCGACGATCTCGCCTCCTGGAGTGGCCAAGAGGTGTCCCTTGGCGCCACAAACGGTAAATGTGGCGAAGCGTACCCATTTGAGTGGGTAAAGAGTGAATCTTTTGATGTCTTCACGCGGAATGGAAAGGGCCCGAATCCAGTGTTCGGTGGTGCCAGTGGATACACCTTCAAGTTGACTGTGCAGGTAGATATGAACAGTAGCAGCCATGATGAAAGTCGCGGCAAGAGCTGTCGCATTGATCTGAAGGTTGCTTAAGTAATTCGGACTGTCACAACTCACATGGTCGATAGCCACGGGCCATCATGAATTCTGCAAAGCTCAAACGGAAACTCGGCGATTTGGGTGTCGATACTTCGAGCAAGAGGGCAAATGAAAACTTCGCACTTTCCCCGTCCTCATGCCGCTCACAGTTCCTCCAGATTGGCACACCTCTGTCCCTCAAAAACTCAACAGACACCGTAGGCGAATTCGTACCGCTTTGGAAGCAAGAAGTCAGTTGCTGCTCGTCAGTGGGTTATTCATCTGATGCTTGCTGTCTAGGTGAGAAATGAAAAAGGCCGAGAAGACTACACGGCGCTTTCACCGGGGGTTTCTCTGCCGGGTACTTCAACTCAGTGGTTCAAAGGAAGGTTGGTCCGGTCATATTGTGTATTTATCGTTCAGTGTGCGACTTAATTCGTATTTAGGATGGACACCCTCGACGTTTGTTTCCTCGCGATCGGATCGTGCCAAGGCTCGGACGGGCCGACGGCGAGACCCGAGGACTTTTTGGATAAAGAAGATCTCACCTGTTCATCGTTTGGGTTCTCTCTAATCTGTTCAAAGTCGACAATCCAATCACAAATTCAACGAGAACTGTTGGTAAATCACGGCGTCTCTACGGCAGATAGGCGTGTGGCGTTACAGGTAGCGCGTAACCTCCAAAGTCAACTTTTCTTTTATGAAGTTGAGTGGGGCGATAAACCGCTACAGGACGGAGACAAGGACGTGTAAATATTCCTCGATGACCTTGAGGGTAACTCGGAGTCACAGAGGGAAAGGGAGTCATCACCTTTGCACCTAACCAGATGTTATGTGTTCCACAATTTCGCAGAAATCTATACTCATCATAGTGCCTTCAAGTTCGTCGAGCAAGCCCTCGAATCCCCTTCCCAGCTCGATCAGGGATTTGCCAGACTCATCAACCATATTGATTATATCAAGAGCAAACGCTGATGTAGGTAGTAGACTCAGACCTCCAGTAAGTCTTTCTCCAAGCTCGCTACCGTGTTTCTAGCAATTGTCATGTGCCAGTTCACTTTGCTTATTCTTAGGCTACTCCTTGTCAATCTCCCGCCCTCTTGGAGGCTGCTCATTCACCAGTAAGCATGTATACACGTTGTCCAACCCCTTACTCCTGGTCTCCTCCATGTATGAGGCATCATATCTAGGGGCTAGTACTCGATCTTGCGCAGACGGTTAACCTTTTTGATCGGCGTAATAGAGGTTGTGCAACAGAGCTCCGTTGGAAGGCTCAAGACTTGGACTGACCGAGTGGGATCGACAGTGGCAGCCAA
The DNA here is from genome assembly GCA_019096195.1 of Boletus sp. NGJ. Classification (NCBI taxonomy): domain Eukaryota; kingdom Fungi; phylum Basidiomycota; class Agaricomycetes; order Boletales; family Boletaceae; genus Boletus; species Boletus sp. NGJ. The sequence goes on from JAGTXK010000091.1 coordinate 945,216, forward strand.
TCTAATTACCTGACGAACCTACTCAGACATGCAACTGTGAGGTGCGTGAGGCTTTCAGACCGCTGGGAAGAACTGCCGTGTTCTTTGTCAATGCCAGAATCACAAATTGGGGTTGACGAGGAGCCATGTATGTATATACACCTCATGGGAACTGCGGCTATTCCAGCTGATACTCGAGTTTGTGTGTATATCTGGCACCTGTTCCCACCCGCTGGGCACACCAGAATACGCGCCGGCGGTGACGTCAGCCGCCTGAGGAGGAGATACATCGACGGTGGGTATAGTCGCGATCGGACGAAACCGAGAAAATGGTCATCCCGCGCTGACCCGGGGAGGGGCCACAAGGTTTCTGGTCACCGCCCGCCACATCTGTCCATGATAGCGTCCACCGTCTTATCCGCACGTAGAACCACCGCCAATCAAGAAGTTGATTTCGAAATTAGATGTAGACATTTATACCTCGATGTGGACGCCAGATATCCCGTTCCCTAGATTTCCTGCACAGTGAAGTATAAGTACCGTTGTGAAAGGCTTCGTGTAGCTCATCAGCCGGCGAGGTTGCGCCTGAACCTCTGGGATGCGACGAGGATTATTCCAGTCACTGTGAAGGTGTTTTATAAACTTTCATTTGTCGCGGGATCCAAATGGCATTATGAAAAGCCTTGAACCTCTTTTGGTTTAATAAGTAGATGACCAAATTTTAGGGGTTTAAATTATGCATCTATTACAACAACTTTGTACTGGATGGACGTTTGGGATTTATTTGAAACAGGTGAACGAGGCACATTCCATGTCCTTGGCAATAAATTTTTTTTGGTTAAGCGTGATCTTGTGATGTGGAGGAACACACTGCCAGCAATATGAAGAACAGTACAGGCTGTGGCGGACCGAGAGAAGGCGGCTCCATCCACGTGTCACTTACCTAATCGGTTCGGTTCGATCGATATGAACTTCAAGACATGTCCCCAAACAGCTTTATTTTTTTGCACCTGTCTGCCTACGAGATCTTCTGACAGTAAAAATCTTGCACGTTCAACTACAGGCAGTGTACACTGTGTACACTGTACATGCATTAATGACACGCTACCCAACCGAATATGACACTACCCAGTTCGAAGCACCGATCAGCACGGGTCCATGTCTGCATCGACCTATCAATAACTCAGACAGGTCAGCGGACGCGCCGTGCTGCCGTCGTTGGCAACGTTTCACTCATGTGGTACTCTACTTTCGATCGTCGTTCGCCAGTGTGCCTCGCATGTTCACAGCGCCGCTTCAGTGGATCAGTATAAATATTGGGCGATTCCGTGAATCTTTTTCCCTGGTCCAAATTCCGACTTCCCACGATGAGGAACCTGCAGTTGGGTATATCCCTGTTCCTGTCGTCGACGCTCTTTCCGTATGTCCTTGCGGGACTGCCAAACTACAAGATATATGGTGTAAACTTGGGTTCATGGTCAGTACAGCTCAACTTCAGTTTTCCGCTTGACTCTTGATCCCGTCGGCCTAGGCTTGTGCTCGAGGCCTGGATGCTCCCACAAAGTACGCGCGCCCGTTGCACTATCACGCTTGCTCGTCTTGACTGTCTTCAGAATGGCTGAACATGGGTGGAGAATCGTGTGCAAATTGTGCAGATTGTATTTCAACCGAATTGTAAGTTGAACCTGCACCACAGCGCGACGTGATTCGTATTTCACGCGGAGCTAGTGCATACGCCAAAGCGTATCCCCACACTGTTGATGAGAAATTTGCGCAACACTGGGATACGTGGTTCACTGAAGCCCACGTCAATCAACTCAGAGAATATGGGATCAACACAGTTCGAGTCCCGGTATGTATGCAACTCCGCATTCTCCTTTATTTTAATGACAATCATTGATTGTCCAGCTCGGATATTGGATCGTTGAAGCACTCGTAGACCGCCCAACAGAAGCGTACCCTCGCGGAGGTCTTGCGTACCTAGTATGTACTTGAAAGCAAGAAACCAGCCCCAGAATGTCAACATGAGCCGATTTGACAGCGCCGTGCCTTGACATGGATACAAGATGCCAAAATGGGGGTGATTTTGGATCACCATGCACTGCCAGGCGTTCAAACACCTTCGCAACAATTCACCGGAAAGTACGTGGTCTAACATCCCAAATTCATCGAAGCTGAGTACATGATAGTTGCACCACCGATGTTCAGTTCTATGTCAGTACGCTTGGCCGCATATATACTACGACCTGACGACCTGCCTACTAGACACCCTATAATTATCACCGTGCATTGGTTTGGACTGCTGTGATGACATCGCTCTCCCATCTCGATCCTAACTTTGGCAGTGTTTTCGCCATCGAGGCCATCAACGAGCCGATCATGGATGCTACGCAGACACCGGACTATGGCGAATGTATGTTTTGCCATGTGTATTGATCCATCTGGACTCAAGCCCTTGTATTCCAGTCCAGGTCAACTTTGTCCAAACTGTTCGTGCTGTGGAGCTCACTCTTGGAATTCCGGTTCCTGGCATGTCGTTGAATGTCGCTACGTCAACAACGAACTTTACCGCCGCTCTTAGTGATGCGTGTTCGTCTCCTTTATTCAATGCTCAAGTTGCAGCAGCGCTTAAGGATGCTGTCCCTATCCTCCTCGAAATTGCCCATGAGTGCGGGATCGACGCCGAGTTTACATCGTCGTCATTCAGGTCCGACCGATCGTCATTGGTTACCACGTAAGATTTCCGGTATGCACAACGTGTCGTATAGCTTACATCGCCACAAGCTTCATGGACATTAACTGGCAGTACAACAACCCGTCCAACCCTGCAAATGCTGCGATCGGACCCCAGGGATACGATAACCATTTGTACTATTCGTAAGCAGCTGATCATCTCTTAAGTATCTCTCTGCTCACGCACGGTCAAGGTTCGGGGTAATGCTATCCGCGCGGTGTCTCTTGGCGCTTTACTCATCATGTTCTCCAGGGTGTTGCCGCTGCGGATCCGAATTCCTACTTGACAAGTGTGTGCAGTAAGTCATTTCATCGTATTTCTCAACTGTATTGTTCACCCTGCCGTACTCTTAGACCTGCAGCGTATCCAAAATGATGCCGCCCTTGGCAACTCGCCTCTCTGGTTCGGTGAATGGGGACTTCCAACTCAATTCAATGCCACGGACGCATTCCTCAACCAGTGGGCAGATGCTCAGAAATGGGCGTACAGCAAAGGTGCTGGGTGGATCGTAAGTCATGGTCATTTGCACAAATCAAGGCTACCCTTCTCAAACCGAACTCGTGAACTACTTTTTATTAGTTTTGGAACTTCAAGACCGAGATTTCGAGTCTGACAAACGGAACTACGTTGGCTCGGCAATGGTATGTGGCCAAAACCAAGTGTTGAGCTCTTCCGTGCCGAAATCGTTGATGACCGATCTTGTTAGGTCTTACCTCGAAGGCGTTGAGATGGGATTCCTCACAAGGGATCCTTCCGCCTATAACGACCCCAACGTGTGCGCACCGTACATTAATGGCACGAACAGCACGACGTCGTGAGCGTTGCCAGCGTTGTGCCTTGGATAAGGCGTGGGTGCTTGAACGCGGCTACCCTTGACTATTTATTACAATACCTAAAAAGTGGCCAATCGGGTTTTTTGATACCTCATACCTGACCCGCATACACTCGTTTTGTTCGTTTTTATTCGCGTTCTTTCTGGGGATGTACATAGTGATACCAAGTTTCTCGTTGCGCAAGTTCTGTGAAGAGCTGTAGTTGGCAGTCGTAGTCGACATGGAAAATTTTGATGTCTGGAGTGGTATACCACTACCCGCTGGGCAGTATACCCGGACCCGAAGTTGATTGGTATGCCCGAAATTTCCGGAAGAGATATAATAGGGTAGAATTACTTAAAGGCATAGTGGTAAGTACACAATATAATCCAATCCAGCATAACGCCCAAGTGTATCAGCGACCACAACTAATGCTACACGTACTTGATAACGAAATAATAACAATGCCAACCGTCAGAGAGAGAAAGAGGTACAAGGGATACAACAATCGAAACGACAAGGTAAGACAATACCTAACACATCACTGCTTCCTTCCTTGCCGATCGAAAGTGTCCGATCATGTTAAACACGGATGGTTTCGTTTTCATCCTCAGACTTGTCAAACCGTTGTTGACAGCCCGCCGAGGCGCGTTGGTCGCCCGACTGCTTCCAAACTGTCGCGCGCGCACGTCCACGGGCGTGGTCAGAGATATAGCCGTCGCAGGCGTCACTGGGATCGAAACCACAGGCTCGAAACTAGCCTCAATAAAGTCCTTCCGGACTTTGTCTGCATCGATCGGTGAATTCGTAGGCCGCTTTGATCCCAGACTTGGCGGGGAGAGCTTGAGTGGTGGCGGCCGCCTCCTTGCTTTCCCTTTGGGATTCGACAATCCTATACTAACCCCCGCCGAGGTCGGAGACTTTGGATTCTTGGGGGAGGCACAGAGCCGCGAAAACGCCACGTCGACTAAAAGGCCGGGCTTCCGCAGGTGCTTCGCAGCGCGACGCGGCCGAGAAGGAAGGGAGAGGACAGACATGGCAGGTCTATGTATCGCGAGGGGTACAATGGCGCTTCCAAACAGTGCGAGATCGTCCCCATCAAGCAAGTCGGTGGGCTGAACGACATACTCGGGGTCTAGATCGGAATACTGGGTCGACACGCTGCCGCGCCGTTCCTCTCCTGGAATACCTGCCATAGAATGCGACGGGTTGCCGCCAAAGGTTACCCATTGGAGATCGCCAGTTGCGTGAGGGCGACATTCGTCGCCCTCTGAAAGGAGATGGGCATATTCCCACTCCTCATCTTGGTCCCACCAGATACCGCCTTCGCTATCGCGGTAGACGTCGGCAAGACCGACGGCGCCTGCAGCCTTGGCCTGGGCTTGCATGAGACGCTTGATGTTATCATCCGTGTTGCCACCATCGGCGAACTGCATGACAGCAAGCTCATTAGCGAGAGGGGGTGGACGCATGGCATACTTTGCTTTCTTGCGCTTGGCGATGGCAGCGGCAGCTCCTGCCTTCATTTTCATAGGGGAGTCGGGACCAACAGATTTGGACCTGCCTCGGGGTCGAAGGACGGAGAGCGAACGAAACCGGGTGAAACCGCGAGGTTTGCAAGTAGGAGAGGGGACAGGTGGTACGGGCATGTTCTTGGCGACGTTTGGAGAAGGGGGTTTGATAGTGAGGGGTAGCGTAGCAGATATGGGGGTGTTGGGGAGTTGGAGGAAAACAGAGGTGTAGCCGACGGTGGTGAGATCGGCCTTGAAGTTGCGCACGGAAGGGGTGGTTATGTGGGCAGTGGTCGGTGTGGGGGCGACGTGGAGGAAGGATACGGAGGTGGCGCGAATGGAGGTAACGGATGGGCAACGACCCCTGCGGAGGGAAGGACGGCGATGTGGAGAGCGGGGAGAGAGGGGGGTGGGGGAACCAGGTTGAACGTGAGCAGCCCAGGCAGCGATCGCGGACCTTCGGTGGGGGGCACACTCGAAAGATGGGCGGGAAGAGGGAGGGGGAGGGGGAGGCTGGAGGGGACGCCTTTTCTGGGGAGGGGGGCGAGCGAGGAAGGGATATTCGGTTTTAATAGCGGAATGCAACGCCATTGCGGGGGTTATCTGGAAAGCCAGTGAGCTCAGAAAGGATAATCAAGAACGGAAGAAGGCGTACAGGAAGTAGTAAACTGTAATGAAGGTGAGACAGAAAATGCCGGGAGAGACCAGCTCAACTTTGAGACATGACCCATTGAAGGAAGAGGCCCTTATATGAAGGATCTACGAACAATTGACGGACTGGCACCCACAATTTAAACAAGGTCATTTCGTTCATTGTCCACTGTCTTTGTCCGTTTACAACAATTGCCTTTTAGGGGAACAAGTTGATTGGCGTTTCGCGCCTTGACAACGCGACCCAACTGATCAAAACAAAAAGATTGGTCTCACGCAGCCGCTTTACTAGCGTTGTATTCGTTCCAACGACAATTCTCAGCCTCTATGTATGACTCCCTCCAACGTTGCACGTCTTTCTTCAACATCCAGGTACGCATCTTAACACCGTTTCTCCATGATGCAAACCAAAGCGTCATCGCTGAGTGCAGCGCTGGCGAGACTCTTGAGACCGGTCGATATATTGAACATCGCTTTCCCTAAAGGGCACAAGAAATGTGAACGTGAACGCCTCGGATGCACGCCTGGCTCTCAATAGACCCTATCTCACGCTGCAGCCAAGGTAACGGAATCAAGCTTCGAGGCACCACGCGTCGCTACACTCGTCAAGATAGATGGGTTTCGAGCCCGTCAGATACCTCACATATCCTACGCCCTTGTTACCAATACCATCGTTAGGTGCGCTACGTGTATGTATCGATTTACTCGTTTCCTCTTCCCTTCACGCCGCCTTGAACCTGCATAACTCCACCCCGGGCTGTTCCGCGGGGAGGGAAACCCCTTGTATATCCACCTCGTTTGGCAGGTGCATCTGAGACGATCCCACCTCCACGTGCATGTACTGTATGTGGGCGAACATTTGCAGCGATCCTAGCTCTTCCTCTTCCTCTTGGACCGAAGTTGCCCCTCAACACTTGAGGATTATGTAGTTCAGGATGCATGAATCCTCCACTTTTTCCGCCCCGTCCAAACCGAATCGCTGGTGGCACCAACGAGATCGAGCTCATCGACTGTACCAGATCGTCCACTCGTCCGTGCGATAACGAAGATGGGCGTACGCTTGATTGTCGAGGGGATGGCGGTTTTGGGGGAAACCGCGGGAGATCTAGCGTTGCTTCCGTCGTTGTACCGTGCTTTGGGTGTTTCTTCACCCTCATTCCCTTCATCAAGGTCTTCCTCTTCCTCTGCTTCGTCTTCGTCTTCGTCCTCCTCCTCCTCGTCTTCTTCGTCTTCTTCGTCCTCGTTTTCAGAGTCAGGGTCTACTTCCATGTTTTCCTTTTCCTCGGTCTTGTTCTCTTGTCCTTTATTGTTGTCCCTCGGCTTCCATGTTCCCCGTATCATACTCGCTCCATCTCCCCATCTCTTCAGGAGGTCACCAACCCCCCTGTTAGTGACAGCAAAAAAATATTCCTTTGGGTATGAATGCGCTTGGATGAGATGTAACCTTCGTGTTTTAGGTGTCGAGAACAGACGTGGACACGAAACTAGATGACAAGCAAACTACGACAACAGTCCCCCCGCCTGAGTGCCCCGATAGGGATGGATCGACAGATAGGAACACGCACGATCTTTTCTCCCCTCTCTCGCCGCACCGCAGCAAGTGGGTCGTGGCACTCTGTCTGATGCTGTTGATAACCATCAAAAATATGTAACGATCAGTATCAAAGCATCCGCGACAAGGTCAATGCCGTGGACAGATCAACATCCTCACCAACTCCAAAAGTCGCGCATCTGGAAAGACGCACCCACATCCCCGTTGCTCACACACGTGTGCGTGGTATTTCCCGTAGTGAATTTCGAGATCGCGCGAGTCGGCGATCGGGGTGGGGTTATTGAGCGGCGGATTGCAAGTGGGGGGTAACGTGCACAGTAAGGCGCGATCGCGGGTATGTGTGTCGGATGTTCGAGAAGACTTGTACATGGGTGCCGATTCTTGATCTTGACTACCGTCTCGCGTTTGATGTTGTACTTGGACTTTGTTGATGGACGAGGTCGTGTGGAGAGATGGCGCGTCTGATAATCTGGGAGAGGCGCGTGGCCGCTTGGAGGTGTGCATCAAAAAGGCGTGGCTGAGGTGCGTTCGCGTAGATGGTGAAGGATCATCACAACGCCGCTGAGTTTGAAACTATACGTCACGCCGTCGTGACGCGTGTCACATCAACCTATCCCGAACCCTCGTCAGTGCCCGTCGCGACGACGTTAGCTACATTTACCACGTCCAAATGTCGTCGAAACGCAAATGGGACCAAGCTGCACCCGAAGCATTTGCAGAGAGCGAAGTACCTTTCAAAGCGACCAAAACCGAGGAGGGAAAATCGGCTTCGGAGGCAGCTGCAGCCGCCGCTGCCATCGCTGCAAAAATCGCAGCTCAGTTTAGTGCGGGCGGGTCTGCACCCGGGAGCATACAGATTGGGCAGAGAGACCCGCATGACGCCGAGTTTACGCATGATATCGATATCAATGACGTGCGGAATCGGTATGTGTTAACCAAGGGTTTGACGCAGTCGGAAGTACGTTTTTCTCCTTTTCCTTGTTTTTATCTTTGGTGTCGTTTTTTGTTTTGTTATTTGTGGATTGGTAGATTAATGGTGGTTGGGACAGATACACGAGGAGACCGGTGCATCGGTGAGCACCAAGGGCGTTTGGTACCCAGATCGATCCAAGGCGACGGAAAAGGATCCCCCTCTATACCTCCACCTCTCTGCGTCCACGAGAGACGTCCTCCAAAAAGCCATCGACAGGATCAACGATTTAATCTCCATAGACCTTGGACCACTCGTCGAAGACAAAAAAGACCGACTGCGCGAAAAGGTAGACCAGGACACTCGTATGCGCTGCTTGCGTGACTCACCATCGTCTAGCGGAAATGGCCAGAAGAGAAACTACCAGTCGGCCTAGAGACGATCCGGAATTTCAATGTCCGTGCCAAGGTTGTCGGACCACAGGTAATGGTGATCAAGCGCTGGAAGATGCTTGCGCTCAATATGCTGTAGGGTGTTTTTGTGAAATATATTCAACAAGAAACGGGCACGCGCGTCCAGATAAAGGGTATCGGCTCAGGTTTTGTGGAGCAAGAAACTGGGAAAGAATCGGAGGAACCCATGCATATACACATCACGTATGTTTATCCATCCAACCTTGTCGACTGACCAAACCGCTCACAATCCTCTAGCGGGCCGGACGACGGCCAAGTGGCTCGTGCCAAAGTACTGACCGAAGATCTTCTTGAGGTTGTGCATGCAGAGCACGGAAAAGCCCAGGCGGGCCTCGTACAACAACAAATGGAACTCCACCAAGCGCAGATGCAATATGCCCAATACAGTGCCTTGTCGGTACGTCCATCTACCCTCACTCATTTAGGCATGTGACACAATGCTCAACAATGTGTCGTGTCCTACTTGGGCACAGGGTGGATATGGTTCCGCACCTCCACCTCCCGGTAGTGCACCACCACCACCACCGCCCGGCGAACAGCCACCACCACCTCCAGATGGGATTGCACCACCTGCTCCCGACTCTGACGCCTCTGTGGACGCATATGCGGCCTACTGGTACGTTTCGGTCCGCTCGTTCGTTGATTCGTCACCAGTCTGTCCATCCTCCTTGCCTTCTCTTACATACTATGTTTTCAAATTATAGGGCACAGTTTGGGTACGACGTCAATTCGCAACAGTTTAAAGAATGGGCGGCGAGTCAGCAACAACAGTATACTCAGTACTACGCTCAGCAGGGGTACGGGGCTGGCGATGCGCCGGGTGGAGCAGGGGGACCGCCTGCGCCGTCGGATGGGGTGCCGCCGCCGCCACCACCACCGCCTACATAGTCCCAGTGCTAGCCCTCCTGGTTCCGGTGCTCGCACTGTTCTTGATCCGGGGTCTAGGGTGGGATGTGGTTGTTATTATTGTAATGATTTTCTTTCTAGCTTGCTTTATTTTCAATGTATATTTTTTGTTCGTATTGGGGGGATGGACGATGTAGAGAAGACGTCACCCAGCGCACTGCGAGTTTGTACGTGTGGGAGTAATCATGACGGTCGTCGAGTGGGGTTGACAGAGTAGGTTGCGGTTGGACCACCAGTTGGTGACATCCGGCAAGGAGGAGGTTCATAATCGGGGACACGATAAAACTCCAATAACGGAAGATATCAGTTGCTAGCCTATCCTGCCTGACCATGCCGATGTAATGAAGAAGCAGCGGAGGAGTCGCACTCGTTTCAAGTTGTGGTTGGATGAGCGCTGGAGTAAGACAATTGACGGAAGAATTCGACATCGTAATGGACATGGTTCACGCTGTTGCCAACCGGTCAGTGGCCATTCGCTTTGCGCTCCAAGAGCGCAAGCTAGTAGCGCCTTCCTTACTGCTCTATTGAGCTGACCCGCAGAGACTGATCAACAGTTCCGCACGGAAAATGTAGAGGAAAATACAACGGAATCCGATTATGCGGCCTCACTAGGTCACCACTAAGTAACCCACCCAGGACATCAATTTTCGCCCCTGCCGAGCTTCTCCAGCGACCGAACACCCTGCTCGAACCACTCCTCTTTCGATATCCAAAAGTCGTTCCGGTTCTTCATGATATCGGCGAGGACAGCACCGCCGAGGAAGACCATGTGTTTTCGACGTGGAGGGTCTTCAATACGGATTTTGAATTTCTAACATGCGCCGCGGATACTGTGGGTGAATTTCAACAGGGGGGTGGAATTGGATGACCTACGTTCAACCGTGAGGGGTCTCCGTTGAGCACCCGCGTGAGATAGAGCTGCTTCATCTCCTTCTCGAGACGACTTGGGAGTCCGGGGTACATGCTTGACCCGCCAGAAAGGACGATGTGTTTGTAAAGTTCCGAGCGAATATCCAGAGCCGCAGTCTGGATTGTTTCGAAGAGCATTTCTGTGAGTCCCAATATGTCAGCGCGCTGCGACGGAAGAAGGAGAATGGAGGATGGGAGGTGGGACGAACCTGCTACACCTGGTTGGTCCATGTCGACCAGGTGTGGTTGGAACATACACTCTGGAGCTTCAAACCGCTCTGAGCCCACTTTGATCGTCCGCCCATCAGGAAGCTAACGTATAGGTGAGCATCGTCACAAGGCCCGATGACAGTTAATCCCGCACCGTATAATTTTCAACGAGGACCGTGGTTTCTTCTGATAGCTTTTGATCGAGGTCGAGGTCGTAACTAACATGGAGTATATATCCGAGCAACGAGATGGTGGTAAATGGTGTCTCTTACCTGACATAACATAGCTTTTCCTTGATCTCTCGCACAGTCTCGAAATCAGCGGTACGGTTGAAAGCGTATCCGCGCATGAGCAGGAGTTTGATCAAGTATCGCGTCACGTCTCGGCCAGCGATATCCAGGCGACGAGTGAGATGCGGGATGGAAAAGCCTGAGTATACAGGTATGATGTGCGTGACACCATCACCCGAATCGACGACGACGCCTGTCGTCAGACCTGCCCGAAAATACACCGATCTTGATCCCAAAGCACGAGCACGCCTTACTAAAACACCTACCTTGCGCGTAGAGCGTTAACACGGCCTGAATGGCTACATATACGCCTTGGAACCCATACTCCTCAAACATGACTTGTACCATTCGCTGCCTGTTAACCTTTGGGTTCATCGGCGGTTCAGTGAGCAATACTTTTCGCCCGCGCGGGTCGACTTTGAGTTTCTCGTCAAAGGTGTAATCCCAAAGGTGTTTCATGTCTTCCCAGTTCCGGACGATACCGTGTTCCATCGGTTGGGTTACTTGGAGGTAGTTGCGGTTCTCTGCGGCTTCGTCGCCGATCATGATGTCCTTGATCACTGCGGAGCCGACACGTTCTTCAGCACGCAAGATTGGACGGCCGACGATGGAGGGAAAGACTATGGTATTTGTTTGATCAGGGTCATATCCCACATCGTGGACCACTACGACGGCGCACCATGTTCTGGAAAGTTGGATCCTGCATAGCCAACTTTGACAAACTGCGGGAGACATCGTGTCAGTGTGAGTTAATGGGTGTCTAAGAAGTGAGTGCTTACACCTGTTCCATTGTCGACGACGAGAGGCGGATCTGAGTCCATGTTGCTTTAAGGTCTTGCAAATCTGATTGCTGTGTAACGGTTGTTGTGGCAGGCGTACTGCGCTCGGAGAGATCACCTCGGTAATGGTATGTTTATATCGCTTTGGCTTCGTGACAGGCGTTCAGTCTAATTGACGTAGTACAGGATCCTACTAAACTGCTTGTTACAATACAACTCGGCGATTCTCCCGCACCACCCTCGAACTCGAACTCGAACGCAGAATCGTAGTCGGTCCTTGTGGTAACGGTGATCACAAGTAAAGCGCGCCAAGTATTGAGCCTAGTATTGCACCAATGATTGTGGCTTTGTTGTTCTTCGCGCCTGAGTTAGGGGTCGATGAGACGGTAGGAAGCGATACCACGGTCGGCGGAGAGCTAGAAACGGGCAGCGACAATGAGGGTAAGAATGAGGAGGTTGCACTGAAGTATGACAATCGATTTCCGAGTTATTTTTTGGGTGGACAGCAAGTCGATGGTATTCGTACCTAGCATTTGCAACGGCGAGTGTGATCGATTCGATGTCGAATCGGGCGGGCAGGTTCCCTTGTAGAAATGTGATGCCAAGAGTAGTCATTTGTGCTTCCGGGATATTCACGGCGACAATGAGACTGATGGAGGTGTTGACCTCTGTAGTCATCGAGACATCGGTAGGCTCTGCAGTCAAAGTTAAATTGACGGTTGCATTTGAAGACGAAGTGGTGCGAAGATATAGGGTAGATGCTGAATACCAATGTCAGATTCTGACTTAACGCGCAAGTGGACTGATTACCTCTGAAAGTAAGGAACATTTGTGGTATAACATTGCCCGCTTGCGGTATAGGTCCATTGGTATAGACTATGGTAGTTCCGGGCATGGTGTCGTTAGATACTTGCCTAAGGGCTGGCAATTAGTGAGTCGAGAAGACAAAATGAGAAACTTACCATGGGCTTATGCAGCCTGGTTTGGTGGATAAAGAGGTGCACAGCGGTGGATTATATATGATATCTGGGTCTGTACTCGAGAGGAGAACAGTTTGTTGCGCCAAGGCTGGAAGGAGCAGACCAAGGGCAAGATATATCCGAACGAGGGAGTCTGGCATAGTTGGAGGTCAAAGGTCGGTGTACGAGACACACCACGAGGTATCCTGTTACCAAGGAAGGATGTAATAACGAAGTTCATTTGTTCTTGTCTTATTTCCGCTCATTAGACGCCTGAGGAACTCACCAGTTGGAGCGTGTGTGCATCGCCATGGCTGGCTGGTAGTTGAAAATATAGATTCTTCAAATCAGTCACTGCTGACTTGCGTCTTTTTTCTTTCAACGTTTTTTTTTCTCCATGTGATGGGACAGCTTAGTCAGCAACGGCGTCCGACGTTCGCCTTGTTTTTCCCTGACTGCTACGTCCATCTCGCCATCCTCCTCGTCCGTTCCAGAGGATCATTCCGTTCTTTTGCTCATTCGCTCCTTACGAACACATCGTCATTAAATAAATTTTACAGAACACAACAAAAATGTTTTCTCGCGGCGGCTTTCTGTACAAGCGCTCTCAGAATGGCGCACACCGCAACCTCGTTGCCCGGGTCAGCCCGACCCTTCCGTCTGTCGCTGCGGTCAGCGCACCCTCGACATCTCCTTCCGCCTCTTCTGATGGTGAGTCTCCATCGGGTTACTCTGATCTCCATGCCTGACCACACTCTTTTATAGCCAAAACTACGGACAACGTCAACCCACTCACATCCGCAATGGTGCCCGTCCCACAAACGTCTGTCACCCCCGCAACTTCCCCTTCCCCCTCTACTTTATCCTCATCCACCCCAACCGTTTCTTCCCCTTCCGCCGCTTCCTCTCCTTCCCCCCTTTCCTCCTCGACCTCGAAAGCCTCAACCGCCTCTTCTGCCTCTCTCGCTCTCACAGCTTCTTCCGCTGTTTCGACGCCGTTGACGCTAGCCGTGAGCGATTTCCCTTCCTTTGGTTAAATGTGTCGCGTCTAAATTTCTTTCCAGTCGACACCTACCACCCATGCACCCTCTGTCGCCACCCAAATTGTCACTGGTACCTTGTCCATCCCTAAGTCCAGCCTGGCCCCCTCCTCCACCTCTCCCGCTGGCTCTTCTAGCACAACCAACACAGGTGCGATTGTAGGTGGTGTGGCTGGCACCATCGCTGGTATTGCCGTCCTCGGTTTTCTCCTCATGTGGTGCATGGTGCGCGTTGCATCCTCGCCACGTCACATGTTCCTTTTCTTACTAGAAATTTTTTTAGCGCCGTCAGCGAAACCGTGATATTGACAACTTTGACACCCAGGCCTTTAAGCGTCAGTCTGCCGTTCTGCTTGATGACCCCGTTGAGCCCTCGCCGTCCTACAATCCTCGCCCACCAACCATGATCGAGCACCACAATACTTCTCCTGCCCTTGCCGCACAGAGTGGATATACTGGTCAGAATTTCTACGGAAGTTACGACGGATACGGTCAACAACCTCATGCCCCTTCTGAGATGATTCAGTCCGTCGGTTCTTCTCCCCCACAGGCTTATGGCGCATCACCGATGGGTTACACTAGTTACAACGACTCTCAACGGCAAGTTGCTATGCAAAACGTGGGATACGCTGGTTATGATTCTCAGCATCAACTCGTCAGACAACCCTCAAACGCGGCATATCTCACACGCCTCCCGAGCTCTGCAGCCGGATATGTTCCTCCCGCTGCACCTTCTGGCTCCATTGACCCGAACGCTCACTACACCGATCTCAGCCGTTCCAGTATATCCCCGTACCAGGCCGCGCAGTATGCTGACATTTCGCGTCAACTTGGCACCAACAACCCCAGTGGACAAGCCCCTCGTGAATCATCTGAGTTATTAGACGCTCCTTTACCGAGTCCATTTGATGACCCCGTTGAGGCGACTCCAGTGTCAGACGTCACCTCTCGTGCACAACTGGACCGCTCGTCCGATGCGCCTGCACGTGGACCGGCTTCCGCAACCCCTGCACGACAAACACAGGGGAACGCTCATCAGCGACCAACTACCATCTATGAAGAAGGCGATGCCTATGGTGGAATCTAAAGCATTTCCTATATCGCGACTTTTGTGTGTGTTTTGTTGGTGCGGAGACACAGTTTCGAACACTGTACAGTTTCACCCGAGCTACTTATTGCTGTATTATCTTTGAACATTACTTTCACCGTCAAACGCTTGCACGTGTGCACGCTGGTTTCCGCCGTTGTTCCACTGCGACGCCAGACTGGTCTGCTTTGTCGCATTCTTGTTGAAGCTCTTTTCTTCGTATCTCTTCGAACTGTCTCCCCGTAGCCCCAATACCCCATCCACTGCTACGACGATCACCTTGCCTCTTTTCACTTTAACTGCGGTAGCGATGGCCCTCTTACCCCGTGAAAGATCTCATCCATACGATGGATCAGTGCTTTTACCCCACCGGTCAACGAGCCTCATCTCGTCGATACCTTTTCTTGAACGTTTTGGTTTTGCACAGTTATTTAATCTGATTGACGTTCGTCTCTCTTTGCCCTTTGCGCCGATGTTTTTCAGGGTTTTGGGCTGTTGCGCTTTTTGGATGTTCGTCATTATGGTTTTTTAGTTCGGGGCGCGACTCGCGAGTATATGTTGATCCTATGAATATCTATGCGTGAATCGATACTGGACCTGATTCAGAATTCAAGGACGGGTACGATATCTGCGTGTATTTCTTTAACACTAACCAAGTCATCGCGATTTTTGACTTTGCACACTCCACCGACAGGTTTTGTCTAATTCCGGGCCGTGGACCCGGTCACCGAGCGGATCCCAGATGATCTCCCCACGTCAGCCGATCTGTACGAGCCATCATCAAACTCGGACGAGACTCCGAATGCAAGTGACCCACCATTGTCAAAGTTTACCAGCATGTGCATTGTGCGTCACGGAAACACCTTGCTGACCAGACCCGCCCGGGTCAAAGAAAGCAAAAGCGAGCAAAAGTGTAGCAAATAATGTGTAGTCAGAATGCACACAAAAGTGTAGTAAATGTAAAAAGTGTACACAAATGTAGCAAAGTGTAGTGTACAAATGAGTGTAATACCCTCCCCACTACATGTTGACTGTCGTGCCTTGGCACCGTGACAATTATGTAAGCAATGAGCTCTTGCTACGACTTTTATCATGGCTACTACTGTTCATATCTACCTGCATAGTCAACTTGAAGGTGCATCCACTGGCACCACCGAACACTGGATTCGGGCCCTTTCCATCCCGCGTGAAGACATCAAAAGATTCACTCTTTACCCACTCAAATGGGTACGCTTCGCCACATTTACCGTTTGCGGCGCCAAGGGACACCTCTCGGCTACTCCAGGAGGCAAGATCGTCGAGTATGACAATGTCTCGTTCGAAAATCTCGAGCATAAATACTACTATGCCCCCAACGGTAAGCTTGTGCTTCCTGTTCTGTTAATATATTCTGACGATGTGTCGAGATAGACACGTACCATCTCACTGACTACCAGGCATTTAATGACGGAATCACGTCAAGTGTGGCTACTTCGCGACGCGCCAACTTCCGCGAGGATATTCGCAGACGCGACAACAGTTGCGTTATTACGGGGGAAGGGCCTGAATATTGCGACGCGGTACATATTATACCTAACAGCAAAGGCAGCAACGTATGTTCACTTGATCTTGGCAGGCCCTGGGCGATGCTTACCCATTCATTAGTACATTACTTATGTTGTTCGTGACCGCTCCAGTTTATACGAACAACTGCCATTCTCTCTTGATAATGATGTCGATATCAACTGCATTGAGAATGGAATACTTCTGCGCAAGGATCTACATCAAAAATTTGGCATGGCTGCAATTGGATTCCTCAAGGCTTGCCCAGAATTTATGTCCCCCCACAGTTGTCTCTAACATGTGCCATGTTCAGACTCCGAATTTTGCCATGCTACCCACCGATGTTCCGCGGATTGAGCAAGGTCCTATTCCACACAGCCGGACGACGTTACAATATCATATGCCACCTACAGGATCGGATATTGTTCTGCAACGTGACACTCGAGCTGATTGGTCTCGCGATGAGCTACCACCCCCACCCAGCATCCTGCTTGACTTCATGTATGGGGCTGCCGTCGTCAAGCGCTGGGGGTGCAATCCTTTGGGTGACGTGCTGCGGAAACGGTTTGAAGATGACTTCAGTAAAGTCTTGGCTGAAAATCCAAAACATTCCACTCCCGAAGACGATGAATCCGAAGTTGAGTTAGATGATCCAGGGAACAACGACCCAAATTGGAAACCCTCGAAGGACAAACAGAAAGGGAGAAAAACATTCTCGTCGGATGCGTCAGCAGGCTTACTCGAAGCCATGGATATGGTCCTATACTTGTCAATGATGGTGAAGGGCACTACACCTGAATTGATGGCTGCAGAATGGGAGAAACAGAACAAGGAGAGAGAACAACGTTCTCAAGAACATAGTTGTGAGAAGGTACAACAGTGGCTGAACTCGGATGCATCTGTGAGTGCTTTCATCAAATGCATGTTTTCTCAGTGAAGGACTACTGATAAGTTGTTGGGTTGCAAGTGAGAGAAAAGGACTTGTTTTCATCCACTTTAAACCATCACATTGTATGGATGGGAATGTCGAACCTGGTTCGAGATGCTACTCGACAGGGGCTGGGACTACTAGGACTAAGCTCGGAGGTGGAGGTATTCATTTGTTCTCAAACTTTGATTTCAGGCGAAACACACGTGTACGAATGGTATCATTGTATGTATAACAGCATTTTGTCATGTAGTAAGAACCCGGATCACGCATAAACGACGTCCAACGTTCATCCAGACGCAACTCTTGAGAGACCAAGCCGAGCTCAGTCAGCTCCGAGGGTACCGCCGACTGCGCGGCTTGTGTCTGCGGTTGCTGTGACGCATTCGTAGGCGGTGGTGCAGACAACGATGCCGTTCGTAGACATGTGGATGGTGGGCCGGATATCCGTGTGATTGGGACGCGATCGCCGCCGCCGAATACGGTGCTGAGCCTGGGTACGGTACGAACCCACTGGCAGAAGCACGTACCTCTCAGGGGCTTGCTTTGACTTTGACAGGCGCATCGTCGACACAAACTGCGTTCTACCAGCAAAGATTGCCAGTTCCGAGTCGTCGTCACCCTCTTCCTTGATTGACCATAGTTGTCCTAACTGGCTTGATAGTACCTTCTCGTTCTGAGATGCAGCCAGTGCGTTGTGTGCCTTCTCACTCAACTTGGTCAGGATTGGCTATAAGAATGGTCCAGTGAGCGAAGCGAGAACTCGAGTTACAGTTTCGGCATATCTCACAAATGCTTTCGCTGCCCCTACGACTGCGAGGAGCGGCTTTCGTCGAAAACACAGCAGGCCCTCATCGAGCTCCTTAATCGCGTTGGACGCCAGGGGAGAGCGAGGTCCACGGGTCACGATAGTACCAAGGACGATCTGTGTTCAAACCATCAGTAAACGACCGACTAGTACTATGCAACGAATGATCTCCAAACCGCTGCCGAGAAAGCATACATCCACGTCGACCAGAATCGCTCACAAAAATGGGGGTGGGTTATGTACTGCGCTCCTATTGTTCGCAGTAATGATGGTTGAAGAGGCACGAGGAACGACGGCGCGTATTAACTTTTCAGTGGGTTGACGGGCTCTCTATGATGGTTTGCCACACAAAGAAACCTCGATGTACATATATAAAGCAAGACTGGTGCGTGATACCTGGCACGATGGTTAGGTGACTACTTGTCCCGGGAACTAACTGTCAATGAATTACCAGGTTCTTGTATCCCATCCGCACGTGTAGTGACACAATCGCTTCTCCACAAGGTCAGATTATTTGCCTGAAGACAAGCTGAAGACAAACGCCGCAGATGATGATGATTCTTACACTTTGATCTACTAGTGCTAGGTGTGGGGAATACCAGCCGCCCTTCGTTCTTCTGAATTTCTTCAACTCGCCGCAACGAGATGGCCGATCCCACCGCACCGGTTTCACCTCGAAAGCATGTACCAAGGTGATGCTCCGGATGATTGTCGGAAAACCAGCTGCGCGGGAGCTTTTCTTTTTTTCCGAGATAGTGGGGATGATCCATCGATCCCCAACTTTTTCCGACTTGACTTTTCGCCGACGACCAATGGACCTGGACATAGATATATGGGCGTCGCCAGGTCATATCGTACGACGGATTCCTCTGATGCAGGTAATCCGCGACGACGACCGCAATATCTCCGAGTGCGTGGAAGCTCGAGGTCGTATCGGCACGAATGTACATCGGGCAGCCATCGACTAGGATGGCGAGACTCGATGAAGACACGTCACACTCTCTGCGGAAGGAATCAGTCTCCAAGTTAGCCGGTAGCCAGTCTCCGCAACTCACCAGAGTTGGTATGGCCAGGCGGCCAAATGCAAAACAGGCAGATTCGTGCATGTCTTGTCGTCCAAGCGAACGGGCACATTTTACCTCCTAATTCCCACCAAGGGAGAAGCCAAAAAAAAAAAATCAGATCGTGGTGTCAAGTGAACGGCTCATGTACGCGTTACGCCCGAGGCTGGGCGGAGCCACATCTTGCCGTGACCATCGGGATTCACAAATATTCATTCCAGGTCACGGTGCGCACGTCCACGATGCGATGGTACCATTCCGGCCGTTTCCCGTGCGAAATTGAACCTCGAGGATCCGCCCAACGACACGTTTTCTCGTGCTCTTCTGATATTCAACGCAGCGGTGGTCGCTACGGTGATC
The DNA here is from genome assembly GCA_019096195.1 of Boletus sp. NGJ. Taxonomy (NCBI): domain Eukaryota; kingdom Fungi; phylum Basidiomycota; class Agaricomycetes; order Boletales; family Boletaceae; genus Boletus; species Boletus sp. NGJ. The sequence continues at coordinate 964,717 of JAGTXK010000091.1, forward strand.
CCTTTGCCACTCCCATGCCCTTTTGCCATATGTAAGAGACAAAAAGAGAGGCTGGGTTCTGGAATGTCGATCGACCAGCCGAGGTGACATTCGCCATCATACAGTGGCGCAATCACGTCTCGTGCTTGTCGTCGACTATCGATAAACGCGTCCACAACACCACAAGCCAGTCCGACTCCGCACTGTTCAGATAGATGAAACCCCAAGAGAAGGACGCTATCGCATCGCCTACGCCAACATGATACACGGCAGACGCTCCTCTCGCAAAAAGTCTAGATAGACTCGCCGCGGTGGGTCGACCTCGAGTCAAATATATCCCTGACTCGGAGACGTGCTTACCTCATATTCCATTCTCCTCGAAGCGAACGACCTTGCACCTCGTGTGCGTCACTTGAGCCGCATACTAGGAATGTGATGGATCTCGAATAGGATAGTGAATCTGAACGTTCGAGCGCCCATGATCGTCGTGGCCTGGTGACAATGGCAATAGTGTAATTAGATCTGATAAGCATGGGAAACGGAAACAACATTTGGCGCTGCTGTAATTCGCGACGGTTGTGGATATAGTTATTGTGGGTCGTCCAGTCGTCGCCTGTGTTTCATCGCCGGTGACGTAGTTGACTTGCTCACTGAAACAACCGAACGCACAGCATCGCGCCCCGTTGACAGCCCGGTGAGGCGAAACACCTCAACGTTGCACCGCGACTTGGAGAGTAGTTCCCGACATGTCGGCATTTCCGATCCGAGAGACCGCACGAGCGCCATTAGCCGAACATTTTGGGCTGCGTTGGGTGCCTAAACAAGGGAATAAACGGCCGGCATAACCCTTGATATCACAGCTGAGGTAGAATCGTCAAGCGAGAACGTTGCATGCAGATATAAGTTCGGCTCGTCAAACCTTGGATGAATTCTAGACCGATTATGTCAACAAACGAGTTTATTGTACATGGCGCCTCTTCGGGGAATCGAAGATCCTCTTATCGTCACCATCCGCGGCGACGCCCTCCTTTGCCCCACTTCTCCAAGAGGAAAAGTGCCATGTACTCATACACCTCCCTGTTAGCACCTCTTCTGGCGATGCCATGGGCACTGCGTGCAGGCAGATCATCAGTGATAAGCGACGGAGCGAAAGAAACATGCGGGTGACCTGTCGGTAAACATCCTGAATCTGAAATTCCGGACTTGCGCTGCTGTGAGCATGTCGAGCAGATGTGCAGAGTGGGCCAAGTGGACATTGTCATCCCCGCTCCCATGGGCAAATAGGAAATCTATGTTCTCGAACCCTTCCACGTGCGAAATTGAGGCATTGATGTACCCGCCAGGGTTATCGTTTGGAAGGCCCATATAACGCTCCGTGTAAACTGAATCTGCAACCACCGGATGAGTTACTCTAGTGCTCGCGACAAAGCTTTGCTTACCGTATAATTGCCAGCTTGTGACGGGCTACAAATTGAGCTGAGCAGCAAAACACGATGAAGCAAAGCCCATCTTACCGCTATGGCCATAGCCAAGGAATGGATTCCAGCATTGGCTTCGGCGACCTTGGATGCCATGAACCCTCCAAAAGACTAAAGTTGAGAGCCATGAGAGTCTATGGTGGTTCACGGTGCAGGTACTCTTACCCAACCCCATATGCCAATGCGTGTCGGGTCCACGTAGTCCTTGCCGGCCCAGATTCTGGGAACGTGAGCGGGCAGAAAAAAATTGCGAAAAGAAGCACGGAACACACCGTGCAGCATTGATCTGATCCCGTGTTTCCCAGAACCCCATGTTGTACCTAACTGGATTGCGCAGCTGACGCCCCTTGTACCCGGTTCCACGCCCGTCGACGACGACAACAACATACTGTAGGGTGCAGACGAGGTAATCATGCCAGTCACGTGTGTACTCAACGTTGACTTTCTGACTCCCAGGACCACCGTAACTGTTGAAATCAGAACGACAGGAACACGATCCAGGTCGACGGAACACGCACACTGAGAATAAAACTGGATACTTCGTGCGCCCAGAATCGTCCATTTTAGGCGGCCGCATTTCCTTCACATTAAGCTCTAAGATCCGGTAAGCGACGGTGTGTCCAAGATCGGAACAAACGGCTCACCATAACCATCGCTATCAATCGTCGAGTACGTGATGGTTGCTGTTTCAAATTCTCCAAGGGTTATGTTCAATGCGGCATTATCAGAGAGGACATAATCGAAATCTGCAAATCGAACAGTGAACCACAATCGATCCTTCTGAAGCACCGAAATTACCTGATCTGTTGACATCCACCACCCTTTGCCATGGGACATTTGGGCCTGCATAATCTAGTAAATAAAACCCTGCACCAGGTGAAAAGCTGGCGGAATAAGAAGACGGCGCCGATTTGTCGGTTAGGAGGGTAGGGGGAACTACTGAGTCAGTGTTCGGTGATGAGATCGGAACTGAGTACAGATGACGTTCGATAGATGAACGCGCAGCCTGGAAATAACTGTTTGAATTTATTTCTTTAGCATCCTGTGCCGAATAAGCAAACGGACATTAAAATCTTAGAGCTCACATCAATCCCCGCTGGGTATCCACCGCTTGAATACCGTTTGTAACCTCCCACGTACCAAATGTAAGGAAACGCGGTGTTGAAGAAGTGGCCGGATCAAACAGGGCAATATGATTATATCCATCTTGAGTGGGCACAATGTCCAGGTAAGCGGGAGATTCCCCAGATAGTAGGCTTGCCGGGACTGGGTAGATATTCTGGCCCTGCGAGTGTGTGGATTACATGAGTTCCAGGTCGTGGATCAGCTAAACGTTTACTAACTTCGTCAATCCAACCTGCTTCGCCCTCTTCGCCATCGATGCCAAGCCTTCTGACAACTTCGCCCGTCGCAATTCGCCCGGAACTTGCAGTACCCAAATTGAACAGCACGACGTTCCCATGATCAGCAGCTCTCGTGACTTCCTTCAACACCAATGTTGAGTTGCCAACCCAAGCAACTTGGCTAATGATGCTGTTGTTCGCAGGGAAGCTATCGGACCATCTCAAGTTGACAACAACCTCGTCTGCAGCAGAGGTTGGTGCAAACACCGACTGAGTAAGATAAGCTTCAAGATCAAAAACGTGCACTGATACGAGAGGGTTGTTGTATCCTGGCTTTGGGTATTTAATCACCACATCTTCTGTATATGGGATGACGGCGTAGGAATCCTCGGTTGGGTTATAGATAGGAAACTTGTATTCCTCGACAGCAGTTTCGTCGAGGCGAAGAAACGCAATTTTTGAAGAGTCGGGAGACCACCAGAGTGCATGATCTTGCGCCAGAACTTCTTCCTCGTAAATCCAGTCTGGCACACCATGAAATAATGACGCATTACCACTCGTGGTCACCCGGATGGATGAGGTCGATGCACTGCAAGTCAAAATGAGCCACAGGTTCACAGGCGCTCGAAAAACACTCACGATGGCGACGGAAGAATGTAGAGATCATTAGAAGCGACGAAAGCAATCGATTCACCAGTAGGCGACCAGGTTGCGTATGCCGTCACTGGGGGATTAGTAGGCGGAAGAAGCGGATAGGTGGCTTTAGAATCCAGGTTGTGAACGTAGTAATTGCCGAAGCTCGAATGTCTCCATTGCTAATACTAATTTGAGAATCCAAGAAAGAAAAAAGAGAGCTTGTGCATACCTTCTGATGATTCGCTTTGACTAGGATGTACTTCATGTCTGGAGAAAGTTTCCAGTCGCTCCAATAAATTATCTGACCGCTCTCCTGCAGGTAGGGTTCAGTGGGAATGTACGTAGCGAAGGAAGCGACCATTTACGTCTCTGATGTCAGTCAACGAAACCAACGGAGTGGTTGTATTTGTCTTCAAGTCAACAAGTTGAATTTGTCCGTTCTGCCGGGTCGAGAAAACACCATCTCCGGCTAATGCTACGTGAGCAAGGAAAGATGATGGCTCATTGTCTACACACCCTCGGGGACCCAGTGAAGATCTTGTGTATGTTTGCTAAAGGTCCCATTGAATATGTGGTCGAGAGATACCTTTCGCACTCTTGATGCATGGTATGCCTTGCCATGATAAAGATTGGTTGCGGCAAACACGCCCGATGCAGGCCGACAAGAGTACCAATGATGCCAGGGAGTATATGAGATGCCTCAGGGCAGCCGGCCGCTAAGTGTGACGTGGATATTAACTTCAAAGTATTACACTGCGGGAGAGTACTGACTTTACCACCTCCCACTCTTAGGCTGTTCCCTGGTTCCGAGTCCCTGAATTCACCTGGATTCAGCACTTCGTGGCGCGTTGATTTATCCAGAAAGTGGTCTTCGTCCTCCTCCGAGCTTGGTGGGTCAAACGGCCCATCTCCATAGTAGACTGGTGGTTGCACAACAAGGTCAAGGCGTGGTTGAGCGCGAGAAGGCTGAGAGGAAGTGTCCACAGAATCCTCGTCTGCGTCATTGTCAGAGACGCGTTCGTAGGTTGGGTTGGGCATCGCGCGCCCGTCTAGAATGTTTGAGGACAGGGTAAAGCGAAATAGGTAATCAAGCGATCGGGACTTTCTTACGTAATTACTTAAGATCACGTGAACACTACCTTTGGACTTCGTTGCAGCGAGCAGGCGAGTTACGAACGAATTCGGTCCGAGGCCTGAAAGCCCTTGGGCGCACTACAGACATCATGGCGCCTCTACGACAAAGCAGCTGGGACCCTGTCTTGCTTATTTCTCAGGTACTTTTCCGAGTCATTGTGATCCAAATTGCTGACAAGTTCGTCGTCAGATCATATCCTTGCAGACGTTGCATTATCTGACGCTTTCTCTCCTCATCCCCCCACTGCTTACCGTTTTTGCGGAATCCACTTCTCTCATGTATGAAGGAGGTGCCGCTAATGTTGGTATGTGACTTTTTCTGTCAATGTGGTTATCAAAGGAGATACAACGTCATTAGGGATGGTAATGGACTGGAGGGAAATGGCTGGCCAACCTACTGTCCGCGGCGTCCAAGGTGAGGAGCGATGGAGCTCCTATTATGGCGCATGGAGTGGCGGCAAACGAGTGGGTAGTGGGTGGGAAGACGATCAATGGGACGGACGGACGGACCCCATACGAGGTTGGGTCATCGCGGTATCCTGGTTGATTGCTTCTTCAGCAGAGTACGTATTCCACGATGCGTACGGTCACGCTCTAACTCTTCTATCAATTAGTATCTACTACTTGTACACTCTCGTACGGCGGCCTCGCCTCGTCTTGGACTTTGCATTAACATTAGCGTTCAATCACCTGGTGCTCACGACATATTACTCGGCTTCCATTCCCACTTCCTTGTTCTTCTGGCTTGTCATGATTGCAGGGTCTACTTGCACGGTAATAATCGCAGAGCAACTCTGCGTGAAGAGAGAGATGACGGAGGGTCTGGTTATATCTGCGCCAAGGCATGAAACGGATGAGATGGAGATGGGTGGGCTCCTACGTAGAGACTAAGTGAGCAGCATACTTCTTTTACGATATATCCCTCCCGTTCTTATCTATGATCATAGACGATATTACAATGTACCAGTAATTGCGCATACTTATGACTAGAAAATTCAGGGATGAGTGTTCTTCCAGTCTGTCAGCCGATCACAGGGTTGCTTGGACATGAGATCATGGAAATGTGCTCAAACCGAAATAGTTGCCGACAACCTCTTCTCCTCAAGCTCAAGGTTTGGTCTTCACACCACATTAGGTTTCCGTGTGCGGCGCCCTCTGTGCACGCCCTTTGCGGCGTTTTGCTGACATATGTGACCCACTCAGCCTCTGTATCTTCGTTCAGCGCAAGGTGCATCCAATCAACTCCTTGACATCGCTTCTTTTAATTGATAGTTGCTTCAACGGCGTCCTTTCCTCATCTCCGTTGACATGACTGGTCCGATCAGTAAGTGTGCAAGTATTCCTCGACAAGGCGATGATTCATCGTGAGCATGTACCTGAAACAGTTACAGTTACCGACTGCGGGAGTTATCATCCCGTGGGTATGGATATCCACCTAGGCAGACCAGAGAGCTCCGTACGTCAACAGGTCAGCGCTTCCCTTCAAAGTTTTTAGCGTTGACGCCATAATCATGTTGAGGAGATCTGGCGATCGGAACGAGTGTGCACCCTCGCACACACAATTGACAAACACAGGCGCCACTCGCACGTACCTTCCTGCCCGAAACCACATGTTGCCAGCCACTGACGAGAGTGGCGATGACTTCTCTCGCCCACAAAGTGCTTTGAGGGATACATCGAACTCAAACGGCGGAAGGGTGAACACCCATTTCCACGGAGAGGTGCCATTGGAGTGACGTACAGGAGTCCTCTCGAAACAAGTTGCTCAATCTACGCTCTAACCTACGGGTGTGGCGTGTCATAATCGCTATGCAACGCCATTGGCAGCTGTTCTGCCTCTGTGGCGCGCCACCAGTCAGATTCAGCAGATCGCTGGTGAAAAACCTCCTGTCCATAAAAGGATAATCTGAGGGATGACCGGGTCTGTGATCTGATTTTTCTACGCTTCTCGACAAATGCTGACTGATCATACTTGGAATCAGCGCTGTGAAAATAGAACTGGTCCTGTTGATGTTATTCTGGGTCGTTTGCGCGGGGCCTTTTGTGTGATGTTCGCTAATGACATTCCCAGCTAGATGCATACTGCATGAACGAGAGGGGGCTGCGGTGGCGCATCGATTAATATCAAGAGCTCATAGACCCACGCAGTGTCTTGCGACGCTTGGCCTGTGTTCCCGCAAAATCGAGGATTGAAAGAGGAAAACATCGGCCCGCAATATGAGTACTTGGCACATGGTCCATCAAGCCACTAAATGACTTGTGGCAGAGTCTAGACCTACGCAGACTGAGCTCTCTTGACTCCCTCTTGCAAAGAAAAAATTGGCCAGGATTCTACACCTCTCGGAACCGTGAACGTTTGAATGATGGATCACAAGGACTCAGCTTCGCTGCCGACAGCACAGGGGTGAGACTGGTGTCCGGTCAGTGTGAGAATGACAGGCACAGGTTCATTAGGCTTGAATTGCCGGATGGGGACCAAGTATATAACCCGTCGCCTGCTGCAGCGGAGATGCCTCAGATGAGAGACGCGACGGCGGACGACCCCCAGCGCTGCGCATTCCGAGATCTGGGTTCGCAGATCCGAATTTTTCGCTCTCTTATTGGCCTCCCGGACAACCACGACAATCTGGGGTACCTCTCCCTCTTCTGCCCTTCATATTGGTGAGGGGTGACACCTTTGGAATGGTGACGGAGCCTGGGCCTTGCTTTTTGCTGTCTCTAAGACCTAAGTGTTTACCCGTGCGATTGATCAGCTCAGTTCATTACGAGGCTTGGCGGGCCGGTGTCACGCAACCCGCTTCTATTTGTGGTCATCGACCGTGGTGGTCCAGGGCTGCCTGAGGCTCCCGCTCGCAGCGTTGTCTCATTGTTGTAGCCTAGGTTCGTTCACATCTCGTTTCCGTGGTTTTATGTATCACAGCAGCAGACGGCAGACCGATCGCCAACTGAGATTCGCTAAGTCAGTGGCAGGGGATCTTACTAGTACCTGGGTACCACATTGCCGTAATGAGTCGGAACTGGCCCATCTCTGATTGTTCCGCCACGACCACAAGGTAGGGAGTATCGCGACCCTCCCAAACTCCCATAGTTGTACCATTATCATACTCGGTTAGGCCACCGTAGACGTAAACCGGACCGCACGCTCTGGTAGATATGTCGCTGGGAATGGCTCAGTCACCGAAATAATGCGAGGCCGTGCGGATTCACCTTATCTGAGTTTACCTCCGACATGCATGTTGCACGAAAGCCGAGTATAGTCACCCACTGTCCCACTCAGTCGCACGTCTAAAGCATCACCCAGTTCGATTGCTGTTTTTTTTTTTCTACCGGAAAGCCTTACCGAGATGTAATTGATACCGTCTGTTGTCCACTACCCTGCACATATTATATTTGTGCATGAGGCGCTCATAAATCATTTAAATACCGAGCGTGGCGAGACACCTGACTCCCCGCTTTCTCCCTCTTCGCCAGCTCCCGCATCGACATGGACTCCTTGAAAAATATGCTTTCCCCACTGGGGATGAATACCAACGCCATTCAGGACACTCTGGTACCCACACACCACTTCTCTCGCCACGGTCCACACTGAAGCTAAGCATCTACCATAGAAACTCGTCGTCATCGGAGGGACCGTCGAAACAGCGAGACGAGCTTCCATTTCTGCTTGGAATGGTTTCATTGACTGTATGCTCCCGGTTCTTTTTGTGGTCGAACCTGGATACTGAGCCCTCTGCCGTAGCGTTCTTCTTGACCGCACACTTCAGCCAGGAGGACTACCCGTATGACTGGTGAGCAGCGTCTTCCGGGTTCAGTGTGTTTGAGACTGACAGGATACAGGTTAATGCATTGGTTGTCCAAGGCAAGTGGGTCCACGCTATCGCAGCTTCTGCGCCGCTCATATGCGATCTAGCAACCTGCATGGGGGCGTAGTCGCGAATTTGAAATAACGACCCGTACCGTCAGTCGCAATGGTCTCACGCAGTCAACCACCGGCGACTTGGAAGATGAAGACGAAGACGAGGACGAAGATGCTCTCGTACACGGCCGTCGAAAACGCAAAGTGGCGTTCTTGCCGAGTTTAGGTAGGGTTTACCAGACATTGTTTCCCATGCTCCGTGGCCGGTCTCTGATAGTTGCTGGCAGACACAACTCACACAATTTATTACCGTGGTCATTGGTTGAGAGTACGTGTTCAATTATTGTCATACTCTGCGATGTCCTCGGAGAACTCATCCTATCGCCCGCTCTAAAAGATAACGCGGACAAAACGCTATCCGGACTATGGTCACGGTGCTTCTCTCAAGATCAGGTAAAACAACTCGTCCTCCCCTTTGTCCGATCTAGCTTACATTGGTTCTAGCGTTGTCGCGCGCAACAACGACATTCTCAAGAAATTGGTCCTGGAAGCTAAGCGCGAATACGAGAAAGATGCGGAGCACCGCGTCCATATTTTCATGGCCGATACGTGAGTTGTCAATTCCGTAAGATGACGCTGGCGCTTAATGACCGCGCGCTTTGCAGGACCTATGGCTGCTGGAGGTGGAACGGAGCTCGCCAAAAGCGGCCAATGAGTTCCATTGTGCTTCAGCCAGGAGTCAAAGATATGCTCCTGGCAGATTGCAAAGACTTCCTGTGCTCCGAAGATTGGTGAGTAACATGTGGAATTTTCCCATGCCACTAAACAATGCTTCCATCTCCCAGGTATGCCGAAAGAGGTTGGTGAAATGTAATGATGTGATAATTCCCACTCATCAAGTTCATGTGTAGGCATTCCATTCCGCCGGGGGTACCTCCTATACGGTGTTCCGGGAAGGTATGGCAGCCTCGCACGATACCATATGCTGAACATTGATCCCATCATTACGCAGTGGGAAGACATCACTCATCCATTCGTTGGCTGGTGAACTGGGCTTGGACATTTATGTCGTCAGCTTATCATCAAAGGGGTAAAAGCTATTTATGGCGTCGTTGCTAGTTGTGCTGACAAATATCTACAGGATGAGTGATAATACGTTGACGACATTAATGGGACATGTACCGTCTAGGTCGGTTGATTTGCACATCCTCTCGACGGGCCGGCACTGCTAAGCTGTTCAACTTTAGATGTATCTTACTTCTTGAGGATTTGGACGCCGCCTTCACGCGCTCCGTCTCTCGTGACTCATCATCCACTGGCGCACCCACGACATCTACGTCAACACCTAGCAACAATGATACAAATGATGGATCTACCCTTAGTCTGAGTGGCTTGCTGAACAGCCTTGACGGAGTCGCTGCGGCAGAGGGCCGGTGAGTGTTTCGTCACTGAACTGCGCGGTTTTTGCCAACATTCGCACCCCTTGATCTCAAGCCTGCTGTTTGCCACGACGAACCATATCGAGCGTCTCGATCCAGCACTCAGCCGGCCGGGTCGCATGGACGTGTGGGTGAACTTTACCCATGCAACAAAGTGGCAAGCAGAGGGCATCTTCAAATGCTTCTTCCCCTCCAAGCCTGCCGCCTCGTCATCGACAGGGGCCACGTCACAAGAAACGACGGACGTGTCCCAACAGAACCTCCCTCTTCCCAAACGTAAGGTCCTTGGGCATGCCATTCCGGTTCTCGAAGAGGCTGAGATCGCGGAGCTTGCCAAGCGTTTTGCTGATACCATCCCCGAGGGCGAACTTAGCGTGAGTCTCCATTTGGAAACTGAGTTTGGTCCCCTGACACGGGTGTCATCGTAGGTGGCGGCGTTGCAAGGATACCTCCTGAAGAATAAAGTCCGTCCAAGGGAGTGTGTGGACGAAGTTGGCGATTGGTCTGTGGATGTCCGAAAATTCCCGAAGTATGTCTGACACGCCTCCCAGGATCATTCAGGAACGTGAGACACGCGAAAAGCTCAAGAAGGAAAAGGCTGAGGTGCGTGTCTACAACATGGCATGTGTCAATTAGAGATGGTTGACGTTTCAGCAGCGCGAAGCCAAGGAAAAGGAGGTATGCAGTGACGTCTTGGAGTCCCACAACTACACCGACTGACTGAAGGGCTTGCAGCTGGCGGAGGAGAAAGAACGTAAAGAGGTGCAGTCCCACTCCCGGATCCCGATTTTTATTTCATTTTTTTTGACAACGCCCCGTAGAAGGAAGCCAAGGAGGTAAATTCTCAAATCCTTCCACCCACATGCGCTGATCTGCTTTCCGAATCAAGCAAGAAGAGGAATCGAGAGAGGTCAGCACAACGTTTTTCCTCTCTTCTTTCGTGGTCCCATGCCAACCCTTCCCTCGTACACCCGCAGAAGCTTGAGAAAAGGGACCGTTCTAAATCTAAGAAGGCCCACCGTGCCGAGGCTGCCATGAAACTCGAGGGCACCGTGCCGAGCGCCGCCACCAGCACACCCGCCGACGCCGTCATTCCCATACTTTCCAACGAATCCGCGTCTTCCTCGGAGTCGGACATGAGCAATGGGGGCATCGAGGCGGATACGGAGGAAAGTATGATGTCGGAGGAGGAGCCGGACAGACTTGCCGACGCCGCCTCTCAGAACAAAGAATTCGCCATGGACAAGTGGATCGCCGTCAAGGGTCAACAGGCGTCGTCTTTGGAAACGTGAGCCGCGATGCGGGCCCTGTGCGCACACAAGGCGTTGTGTCGTTCGTCTGAACTTTTTCGTTGGGTTGGTTGTGCGTGGAAAGGGGGTCGGGACCTGCTCTCCCTCGATACACCTTCCCAGCTCTTGGGTTTTGTGGCCATTGCGAGTGCTTCCAGCTTGTGGCTCCGTGTCAGTACTTACCAAGTCCAATAAAGTAGCCGTATATTTTGGCAGTCACACATACCCATGCATCGGCATATATTATCGCATGACCTTTGGAGGCCATCTTAACGTTCGTCGGGCATCGTAGACATCCATATTGTCTTTCCTTGGCGCAGCACTACCGTGACTTGGTTCATTTCCGCTGACCTCTTATTTTACAACATGCCGACACCACGTCAGCAGCGTTTCGAACCCGTCAGATTGAAACATCCAATATCAAAATAAATATATGTAATAGTCGAAATAAGACAGACACGTTCTATAGCGGTTTCAAGTTGACGTCAGAGAGCGTCTTGAAAGCCTCCTTGTACGCATCCAACAACGCCTTCACTCTCGTCCGCTCTGCGACCAGCGCCTCGTCTTCGTTCAACAGCTCCGCAAACAAATCGGGCTTGTACAGCGTCGCCACCAGTCGATTCTGCACTTCTTTCGTCGAGTAATTCACCAAAAAGTGCATGATCGCTTTCGGGACGAGGTCTTGGATGCTTTGCCGAACGATCGAAAAGTACGAGGCGATCAAGGACCGGATAAGCGACGTTTCCATCTCTTCCCGTTGTGTCATTTGCAGACCCACTATCGGACGGCGAGACCTGAGAAAAGTCCATTCAATCAGCCATGACTCCTAGGAAGAACCATGTGCTCGATACTCACAGCCTCAATATGTTTACCCAGGCTTCTCATATCATAGGCCGTATTGTTACCGTCCAGCGTGCGTTTACCGGCCATCAACCCAGTGGGACCAGGCGTATCTGCTATCGACACGTCTCGACCCGTTGACACAGGACCTCGCTCGAAGCTCGATCCACCAACCGGACCAGGTCCGTTCTGGCCAAAGAAGTAATTCAAGAAAGTCTCCCTTGCGGAATGAGGCGATGAGCTCAGTATGCTTGGGGAAGTGTGGGATTGCGTCGATGGGAGCACGGATGAGTGCCGGGGACCATGATGGGGCTTTGATGAGAATTTGGCAGAAGTGCCAGAGGATCCCATGGTCCGAGCCCGATCGTGGAGCGTCGAGGACACAGAACGCCCGTCCCGGGAAGGAACGCCGTTCACACTGGTCGGTTCCTCGGTAGAGGATTCATCCTCATCTTCAGCCGTCTGAGTGCCATTCGTTGATTCAGTGCTGACGGGCTAGCGTGATCCAGAACCGGGATTTTGTAAATGAGTCACAGGAATCACACTTGGCATCAGTCGGAAGACTCATCATACAAGTGGTGGCTGGAACTTACGCCGGGGGGGATTGATTGTTTGGGAGTTTGAGATGTCGCCGTCTGTGCGGCTACCGCAGACCCCGAGATGAACGCGGGATGATTCGTGTTGATGTATGCAGCCTGGATCTCGATGAGGCTTTGTGCATACTCCGATGTGGGACCAAGGCGCTCGCGCAAAAGTTCCGATACGCATTCAACCAGTTGCGCATGAAGGCGGGGGAATCTTTCTAATTCCTGAGAGCGAACATCAGAGATATAGAACAATGTGCTTTGAGAAAGATGATTAAATCGCCTACCGGACTTGTACAATTATGGCAGAGTTTAACAAGTTCCTCATAGACAAGTTCGACGCAGCGGAGGCTGGGTGCTTCTAGTAGTTTAATCTGGGGCTTCACCAATAGATCAAACGCCGCTTCGGGGACAAAAAGGCTGGGCCGTGGACCTGTGGAATTCCGGATTGCTGTACGGATGTCCTGATTATCCAAGCCTGCTGTAGAATCTATCGAAGCAAGTGCATGGCCGAACACGTCATTGAAGATATAATATATCCGTGCACCACCTGATAACTCCTTAGTGGACATATCGACTTTAGTACCCTCGATGGATGCGATAAAGTCATGGGCAAATTGGTTCATGAGACGCAAGATTAGCGCTCCTTGCTAACAGACAATGGGTAATTAAGTAAACCATGTTTAAGCATCAACCCACCTGGTTCTTGTCGCCGAAGATTGCAGCGTCACCAAACGAGTTAAGTTCTTGCTGTGCTTGACCCATCAGCGTGTTCAAACGCGCCTTCATATCAGGGAGTTTCTCCCTTATATGGTTTATCAAAACCTACGTAGACTGTGGTTGAAAATCCACAGCGAATACCTTCATCATCCTCACACACCTGATTCAGCGTCCGAGCAAGATACTTTGTCCCGTTCTTATGTGCAATATTTCGATACGCGGCATGGTTTTTGAAGAACTCAGATTCCGAGTCGAGAGCATCCGTCATGCTCTTCTCAGAGATGATATCCTGTTGGCTTCTGTTGACAACGCCAATGAAGCCTAGTTTGAGGGGATATACGCGTCCAGTCAAGATATCCAGTGCGTTGGTTCCGGCATCCATGATGTCAAGCTTGGTCAGAACACCTATCGTCCGACGACCTTGGGGGTCAACACTTCGTCCAAGCTTCAGTGAATCCGAGTTGGCGAGGTCAACGTTGGCGGGAGAGACAGCAAGAATAACACTTTGAAACATGTCAGCTACAAGTAGGAAACGGGAGCATCTACCCACCTGTTCGGTTTCGAGATGTACTCCGTGACTAAGTTTCTGATCTGGCGTTCAATATCACTTGGTTGGTCACCCACCGGTATCTTTGGCGCGCATTAACTCGGATACGGGAATGCACCATAACACATTCGTACCTTTGTCAGTCCCGGCAAGTCTACCAAGGTCAAATCCAGGACAGTTGGACTATATATCCGGAGTGATATTGGGAGTCGGCTAATCCCTTTGTTCTGCCCTGCAACACGGAACGTCTCTTGCTCGATTTCACGACGAATTTCGTTGAAATCGGTGAAACGCTTGTCGATGTGAAGGAACTGTGCCCATTCGGTGTAAGCGGGTGGACTTGAGGAGGGATCCGGAATGGGAGTGTGAATGAGTTGGAGAACGAGGGGTCTGCGTGTGACGATGCCTTGACCACGAGGAAGGAAATCTTGTCCAACGATGCTATGCGTGAATGTAACATCAATGGTTGAGAGTGAAGACAAAGGTCGAGACACACTTCTCCAGCACACTCGATTTACCCGCTGACTGGCTGCCCACCTGAATGAAGATCAGCGATGGCTTTGCCAGAGTATGAAAGACAACTCACAACCACTAGCTGGGGCATGTCCAGCTCGCCACCTGGGCGATATAAAATCACCCGCTGCCCAAGAGTATGAATATGACTGCCGGTACACACCGAGATTGTGGAAAGTGTCCTGAAGACGATTGACAAGTTTGATGAGGTCCGAGTCCATCTTTCTGACGATTCAGCTACGCAGTTGAGTTGAAGACGATGTTGGCGGGAAGGACGAATACTTTATATTCTAAACGCGTGCTGAGATTTACCCCGAACGGGCGCGCCAACGCGTCGTCACGGCCACCTTGCTTTGGCCCTGTTTGGTCTTATGGATTCAAGGGACAATCTAGTACTGCACGGAGTAACAAGTAATATCATAAAAAATCCTGTTACAAGCAATCCTTCTAGCTATTCATGACCTGGTGTCTATTCAGATTGCCTTTGCTTTGACCAGGCCTAGTCGCAGAAAGGCGCATGAGGTAAGAAAATGATCACCACCATGAAATCACTTACGGTCGACCTCTGCGATGGCATTGGTGAGGATCTCTTTCTGCGCCTTCTCATCCTTGAGGCCAGTCAGGACTTTTGTGATAACACTCTTGGCAAGTTCAGCCTGTTCGCTTTCCTTCTGCTGTTGTTCGTAGCGGACCCAGCTGTCAAGAACAGATTTAAGCTCGCCGGCCAGTGCGACCTTTTGACGCTGCACGAAAGCCTCGTTTTCCAATTTAGCAGTCTCCTGCAAGACGGAAAAAACACATTCAGACTAGACTGAGTCTATTGTAGTAAGGTACCAACTGACCTTTGAAAGAGCAAAGAGGCCCTCCGTAAGGGAAACGACATCTTTCATCTGCTCAACTGAGTTGATGCGGTCCTTGACTGCTTGTGTGTGCCCGGCGCGTGCATCATTGAGGACACCCTTGATGCGTTCAATGTGGCCGTTTGCCCAAGATTTGTACGGTTCTTGGATTGCCTGCAGGCAGTCGAATATATTTGGCAACAATTCTGACATAGTTCTAATCCACATACCCGATAAATATATGCGAAGAGGATGAAAGTGCCGACTGCCACAACTGTTTCCTCGTTCACGACATATATTTCTTGGGAGATAGCAGTGGCGAGAAGACCCGTTCCAAGGAGAGCTGCACCAGTCTTGGTGATGAGGCCGGGAGAAGAGGGGAGGTTATTAATAATTTCGGAGGCGCGCTCTGCTGGTGGTGGTGGGTTGGAGCTCATCGAACGACTGCATTAATGGCATTACTCTGTTTTATTCATGAAGTGATGGCAGATTGACATACGCAGAGACGCCCCGAGCCACAGTTGGCACCGCGCGTGCTCGGGCTATCAAATTGAACCAGTTATAGCGCTGGGTAGAAAGGTAATGCGAACAAACACTCACCCGACGCCTTGAGGGAGTTAAGGGCAATCCTGGACGCCATGAACAAAGTAGAAGACAAGAACCTGTCCTCGTCCACCAAGAGCACTTGCAATACTGTGAGAATAAAAATATTCCGGCTTTCCACGAGCAAACATGGATCAGTATTATGTAATCACAGTATCACTTGGTGTGATCATACAAGTTCAAACCTGTCACAATGCAAAAATCAATATTTAGGATGGGTCTGAATGTTGTATGAAATGGGAAAATTGCAGTTAAAATTTAGTCTTGACATTTTGTGGCACTTAAACTTGAAGTTTAGACATAGATTAGGCAAAAGACTGAAGTTTAGATATAGGTTAGGCAAAATCTTCAAGTTTAAGTGCTGTGAAAATGTCAAGCTTAAATTTTAACTGCAATCTTCACATTTCATACAACATTCAGACCTATCATAAATATTGGTTTTTGTGTTGTGTGTACACCAAGTTGAATAGCCAAATTGATTATCTACCACTATTAGCACATACCGGCCAGACAACAAGGCTAATATATTGTAGTCACACTCATCCGTCCGATGGGCTCGGAGTGCGACGTCGTCCAGTTGTCATTTGAACAATCATTGGAGCCTCTCCAGACAGTCGACAGCATCACTCCACGCTCCAAGCGTGTCACACTTATCATCAAACATATTGCGCTAACATTCATTCACCGTCCATCGTCTGCTCGCGCTACATAATTTGAGCGTGTAACCAAGTCTGCGCTGGCAAGACACGGCTGTAGTATTGACGAGCTCGCGGCACGACGTAGCGACGCTGCAGAAGTATGACTCAGTCGGTACCATTTTCAGGCTCCGCACTAGCGTCCTTTTCTCGCAAAAGGCGTGGCTTCTTTTATTCACAATATTGAAACGACAACTTCCTCGCATCCCGGAGGACCCCTGGGCCCGGTCAAGAAACTTTTCTGCCCACAGAATCAATTGCAGAACGTTGTTGCGCCAAAAAACTGTTCGGGCATTGGATTAGAGGGAATTCGCTAAGCCGATCGGTTGTTCGTACTTTGCTGGTCCACTCGGAGCCCGTGCCGCACTTGTCAAAATGGGGTATTTTTGAGTCGGAGATCAACATGCCTAGACTCATCGAAAGATTCAGATCTACTTCAACCTTTCTGCGATTTGGCTGTAAAAAGGTGGTTACTCACCATGTTGTATCTCGGCTCAGGGATATGTAATACACATAACGCCATTTCACAAACAGTACTCCCCCGGCGTTATAAAGGTGTTTGTGTACGCATGGAGAACACCCTTTTTCTAGATTTCCGTTCTATGCACTGTGAAGAACAGCTGTTGTCATTTCATGTCTACAGAGTCGGCGGCTTCCTTGGTGATGATAAAATCATCAAAGCGCAAGACAAAATCACAGATATGTGAGTGTTCGTCTTGGTGTCATCCCATCTCCGTCGGTTGTGGGGCAGTCATGCAACGATCGCTGTTGTAGGTATTACCTCAAAGGGAGCCGGGGCGACACGCAATGGCAGTTCACCCTGCATGCTGACGGACCCAGTGGAGCCCTCATCTGCAGGGTTTCTTCCGCTTATACTGGGCCACCAATGATCTGTGGCCTATTCCCAGGGCCAATGTTGGTCAATATCACCTCTGAACGACGGCCGATTCATATGGAGAGACGACGCGGCACTCCTGAAGGCACCCAGTGGTTTAGAGGACCGGACAATAGAGAGTATCACTGGCGGACTCGCATGCATCTGTGGCGGAACGAATTGCAGGTGGGCTCCGATGCTCCGAATCGGATTATGTGGAGATCATCACAGATTTCCGACCTGTTCTTCCAGTGTCTGGACACAGAAGGGGAAATCATGGCTACTTATCGCGCCACCGCGATGGCCATATCTAAGGATGGCGAGTTGCATATTTACCCGGTATGGAATCGCATACATTTTTTCTCGCCATGCTGTCCATTCACCCATCGGAATTGTAGTCGGGCCGATTCATGACCGACCTCCTTGTTGCTACGAGCCTTGCAATACGGACACCGGACCATTAGAATATGGAAACCAATGGAAGGTGGACCATTCGTGAGCGCTAAATGGATCAATCATTCCTTTATCGGTGTGACGGATGAGCTCAGTTGACTTCCAAATATTGGTATCGACACCCGTCGCATGACCTCACTGCCACGCGCAAGGAATCCAATTTAGGTTGTTGTATGGAGCCGTCTCATACCATGAAACGGAGTACATAAAGTACTCTCGTCCTCTAAACCTTCGTCTGACAGGTCTCCACCAACCCAATTTGGCATTAAATCAACATTGGCAGATCCCAAAAATCCGGTTAATGCCGATATATGCTGTCCCGCCTCACATGGGACAGCCTCGCTAAACAAAGGATCCCTGTGTCTCTGGTTTCAGGCTGGTTTCCCGGGACAATTTTAGCGAATGGTTAGGAAGCTTTGTCTCGTGGACCTGTCCTAGACTGCTATATACAGACCCTCGAGTAGCGAATTTAAACCACACACCCATCGTCTTTCTCCCTTACCTGTGTTGCAAAATATCTCAGAGAGTGGCACTTCAGTCCAGAAAATATCAGTAGTACTGAATAGCATACAGCATGTACACGATTGGCATCGGTGTCTCAGTGCGTGAAGTCGGCTCAAGCTACACATATGACGAGGGCACTGACTTCAATGCCGAGGCGGAGATTGAACTGTGCCGTGGCACGGCGAGTGGTCTTTGGAGCGTTCCCTCGTATGTTTTATTCTCGCTGTCATTCGGCTTTAGATCTCTTGGAAACATGTAGGAATGTGATGTTCAAATGGTAAGTTAGCGCTCTATGTGTGTGTGTGCGTGTGTGTGTTTTGCGGGTACAGTAGTTGTATTTCAGGATCTCTCGGGTCCTTTGCAGCTGCCAGCACGACACCCCACTTCTACAAAACCTTCTCTTCTCAAAAGAAAGACGGAAATCTCGTGTACAGCATATAATCGTACTCCTACAAGCGTAACATTGGTATGGTATGTTCAAGTTGTAGTCAAACTCGAAGTTCGCAACTCTTCAAGTTCGTCGAGCCCGGGTTTGCAACTCCGGGTGATTGTAACCTGTCTGGAAATAGGGACGCTAAAACACGAGACTAGGATATATAAGGCCTTCTTTCAGTGGTACTTTCATGGCAGATATCTTGCACGGTTTCGGCGTATCATCCCCGCAGTGCACACAGGATCGCCGCCCTAACTTCTCATCAGACTACCTCGATGTGAAACCTATCCGAGTCCACATATCGCCGGTAACCGGTGCATCTCGTGTTTCCGGGCTCGTCAAATAACCCCAACGCATGCTTTGTCTACTTTAATTACTTATCGAACGACGAGCATCATGACGCTTCGAACGATGCGGATCCCGACGGCCGAGACGCGTCCGTTGTGTTTACACGTCTATCGAGTCGGCGGTATCTGGGGCGACGACAAGATCGTCAGGGCAGACGACAGAAAGACACCAAAGTAAGAGGCCCATTTGCATTTGGACACATGGTCGTGACAGGTAGTGGCTCGGTTGCTGGGCCGCACCCGCACGGTGACGCAATCCAGCTCTTTTTTTTTTTTGTTGTTGTTGCCGCGGTCTTCGACCATCGGACGTGTAGAGGTGTTAACCGAGACATGACAGATATTATTTAAAAGGGACCCGGCTTGTAGCTAGCTGGCAATTTGCACTCCATGTTGGCGGTCAGCACCTTGGTCAGCACGGCGCTCTGATCTGTCACGTCAAGTCTCCGTATCTCGGACCGCCGTTGTTGGGAACCGACCCAAGTCCTATTATCATCACCATGGGTCCAGAACGACATACTGTCGAAGTCTACCGCGGGAACGATTCCTCTGATGGAACTTACTCGTTCAAGGGCCTCGACAACGACGAGTACCGTTGGCGGCCGAGTTCACAGCTGTGGGGGAACAGAATAGAGGTATGTACGTGGATGGTCGTATTGGAGAAGTTGACTGAGGTCGAGTATCTTGGCTTCTGCTTTGCACTGACAGTGCCTGAACTCCCAGGATCAGGTTGTGGCTACTTACCGCATCACGTTTTTTGCGATATCTAAAGACGGAGAGCTCCGTATCCATCAGGTGTGAGAAATCTGTGCAAGTCAACTTGTTCGTTTGATGAGCTTACTGGGAGGGTAGCCTGCCTGGTCTATGGCGGACCTTCTCGTTGCAACTTGCCTTGCTATGCGGATGCCAGATCACTAGACCTGACCCTCTGACTCTTTTCCGCTATTTGTGGTGGTTTAGAGCTTTCCTGTTCTGTTACTGGCGTCACTATAAGTGGGATACGCATAAACTACTCTCGCTCTCCTTAACCTACCATCGATAGGAAAGCACTCATGCACTGTTCAGTAAACCCAGTTCATCTGAGAATCACGTAATTGACAAGAACCAGAGCGACCGTGTCCAAATACAGGGCTTCAACTTGCCGCCTGAACCAACCTAATGTCCTGAACGCCATCACCACACATGGCGAAAAGTCTTTCCCCGAAAAGTTTTCCCAGGCTCAAATAAGGTCGCAAGCTGACCATCGTCAGTGTCATTCTTCGCTGCTGACTCGAGGAGACGGCGTCGCATCGCCTGCACTTCCTCCATCGTAAACGTGAGTCTGTTATTCTCGAACTGATCCCCACCAAGGAGCCGAGAAGGATCGCCGTTAATCTTCGGGGAGTCGGTTTGAGGAGCAGAGCCTTTGATCGTTTCTGCAGTCGAATCATCGGAACCCTCGATTCCGTCGCTCAACATCGGAGTCTTGTCATTCACTTTCAGTCCATCCCCGGACCCTTCGCGCAAGCATTGTCGCGCAGGGCCAGGGCCAGCACCATCCTGTACGTCTGGTTGTCGGGGTGAAACCATATACACACAGACTTGAGCGCGATTCGCGAAGCTGATCTTCTTTGGCGTCTTGACCTTATGATCGGTAGGTTTCACAACCGACAGTATCATACCCGTGTCTCCAGAATTCGTGGCGTTAACCTGCGGGAAACGCCAACGTCTGGTGGGCGGTGGTAGATTGGTAAAGTCGATCGTGCGGGTAGGTTTCGAGAGATGTTCGTCTACAGAATGGCGTCGGTATGTTGCAGACGGACTTCCGCAGGCGGGAGGCCGGTCGGGTGGGTCGGGCGACCGTACCGGGGTCATATGACTCGGACCACGCAGTGTGTCGGCCACCGTATGCTGACTATGTTCCCCGCTAAATACGTCGTCGCCCCTCGAAGCCTCGTGAGGGATCCCGGAGCCAATCAAGAGCCGACCCTTGCTTCGTTTCTCTGCCAGATCGCCCACCCTTTGGACTGAACGACGGATTGAACCTGAGCTTGCGTAGCTTCCTCGGCCGCCGTGGCATACCATCTTTATCGAATCCAGAGAATACGAAGGAACCACTCGGGGAGTCAAAATAAGCTTGTTCTCGCTTGCGTTTTCGTCGCATGCTTGTCGGGGTACTCGGGGTGTCAGAGGTTTGGACAGGTGTTGGTCCAGATTCGCCAGACTCGGTGTCGGTGTATCCGCCCGGGTCGGACAATGGGACATACATTGATGGTACAATGTTAGTCAACTTGTAAGGGGGCCCGGGAACGAACCTGTCTGCAGAGTGGAGGAGCATTTCAAAGTTGGAGGAAAGAACACCTGTGACTGCATAAAATAGCCTACCGTCGAGGACATACTCTGCAATGGGTACTTGAAAGGCTTCGTCGACGCATTGCACGATCCACCCTGCGTGGATCACCTATAACACAGTAAACCGACGTCGTTGTCAGCGCATACACTCAACCATATCTCGTGTCCGACACCGTGTATGCGCACCATAACAGACTTGGCAAATAGCTTCGTCACCCATGGGTCTGAAGGGTCCGTCGCAAAGAAATACCGAGCTCGCACGTCCAAGGTCGTTCCTGAGGAAATCTCCCCTCCATGTGCCACTTTTTAGATATTAAGCCCGGGTCAGGCTATTTCCGCCGCTGCTTGACACCTACCCCATTTCTCTGTGAACGCCTTCGGGACACGATTGCTGAAATATGCTGTGATACAGCGTTTTAGTGCAAATGTTGCCAAGGCACTACTACAGTGCTCACCAGATCCTGAGAATAACGAAGGCTTGGCGAATTTACTGGAGAGGCTGGTTGTCCGGATACCCAAAATCTTCTTCAGTGCACTAGACATGGAGACAGTTGTTGAGTGATTAAGCTTAAGCCTGGCAAGTGGTTCAAGAGTAGGGGCAACAAATTCAAGTTCCGATTCTGATAAGAATCCTGCAAGACAAGCTGCAAGATCCGAGCTATAGCTAGGCAGAAAACTGAACTATACTAGTTTGTGATATGTTTCGTCTATCGGTCGCAGACCTTGAGCTCCTTTGGAAGCCTGACTAGGAGCCTACAGTCCGAGGATAGACTCCATTTTTCGGCGAGTCGCGGTCTAAGACCGCCACCTCAAGGCCCCCAGAAACGAGCCTGTTGTTATCCTTCCTCGGGCTCCCAGAGCCAAATGCATACCAGAAACCACCTGAACCTCGAATATGCTCCTCGACCAACCTGGACTTGCATTTTCAATTACTCCGGTCTGTCTACAGCACTAAGCCAGTATGGGCCATCTGAACGGGCCTTTCCTTTAGTGAGTCCGCGGAGGTGTGAAGTTCGAACGGTTGGCCCGTGATAGAAGGGCTAGAATGGATGCATAATGTTAGGTCAAGACACGTTTGAAAAGGGAGCAACAAGGGATAGGGCGCACCCTGAACCCTACCGTCGATGGAGTGGGCCAGAATCCATGAGTGGTGGTGGCCAGCCTGAGCGTGAAAGACCTGGCATGGCCAACATCGATGGTCGTGTGCGCATCAGTGCACAAACATGATGGCACACACTGTGAAAAAGAGTACGACGTCGAACATGTTTGACTCACAATTGACGAAAACGGCATGCTTGGGCGTGTTGGGTATATGTAACCCTCGTAGTGCATCAAGAATGGGGGAGGTTCCCGATGTTATGCGCACATTATTGAGGCTGAGTACTGAGTTGCGTGGGCTCGTTATAACTTGAACTTATCAGGTAACTCCGCTCGTCCACTGTATACGCTAACTCGACAGCACACACAAGACACCGATCCCACCGAAAACGACTCATCAGAATCGCCACCTGTTTCGCCGCGTTATTCAAAGTCTCCAATATCCCAGGCCACGACTCCCTGACACCGACAGCCGAGTGGCAAGCAATGGACGCCAACTCGCTCACTTCAAAGCCACCTCACCATCCCGTCGAAGAAAACACGAGATTCAAGGTACAATTTGGTCGATTATTTTCTGCGATGGCGGTGACTCTCACAGTGCATACATTGTACATCCTTGAAATTTGAACGTTCAATGTCTCCTCCCGACACTGTCCTGCCCGGGCTCCCGTTCCCCAGCGTAGTGGCCTGCGATACAAAGAAAAGTACGTCTCAGATCCCTTTTGGACCACATTCGTCTGTAAGCTCATGTATTACGCAGGTTCCAGACCCTTCGTGAAAAGTTTGATCAAGTCAGTGCGGTACGTCGGTTCATTTCTCTTGCTTGAGTTCACCAATCAGCCTCACGCTGACGAATAACCACACACACGGGGGACGTTGCA
Source organism: Boletus sp. NGJ (assembly GCA_019096195.1). NCBI lineage: Eukaryota > Fungi > Basidiomycota > Agaricomycetes > Boletales > Boletaceae > Boletus > Boletus sp. NGJ. The sequence continues at coordinate 988,130 of JAGTXK010000091.1, forward strand.
ACACAGCTTCATGACGAATACCAACGTGACCTAGAACTCGCAAACGCTCGGATACGGAAACTGCAGTCGGAGAACGAGTATGTATCTTTCACATCATATCTATGCTTATGTGTCACTCGTCATGTGGTCACGCCCAGTCTTCTTCTCGATGCCATTAGCATCACAGTGCCCGCCACTCCATCATTGATGCACCTCATTCGCCCATCCCCAACAGGCACTTCCTCCTCGGTGCCAATAACGTCATACACGCATCCTCTTCCCCCCTCACATCCCCAGCCCGTTCCGATGAATGGACATGGGTATGACCATTCGAACGGGAGGTACCGTGACCGTGCTAGGGATTATGATCGATCCGAGGTGGGCTTCAATCTGTCGATTCGTACCATTACTCCAGGTTGTTTTACTGATAAGATGAATCCCGTGGACCAGTCGAATGACCCTTCCCCCCACGAATCAAGCGCCAACGGACGATCGTCGTAGGGTTTAGATTCCGGTTTGTATCGTGTTTACCATAGGGATTTTTGGTGTTTCTCAAGCTTTTATGATGATCAAACAGAAGTAAGAGATGCAAACTCACGATGTCCATTCATGGGGATCGGCATCTTCAACTCTTTGGTATGACTGCGTCTCAGTCAAATTTGGGTCGTTCGTCACGATCGACATCACATAACAGGCATGATTTAGATTACTCTGCTCCTTACGGAAGTCGAATCTAGAACTGCTTCGAGTCGTCACATGCTCCAGTGTCGATGTTTTTGATCGGCCCGTGGAACCACGTGCGTGCAGACACCACCCATGACATCGACGCAAAGATGAATACGCCCATGATGATCACGACGGTATAGTCTGCGTAATTAGCCCTCGAGCACTCGCACCCGTGCACAACGATGTCACTCACTCATGCCTTGCGCACGCGTCGTTTGGGCCGCCGGGAACAAGAGGAGTACGACGATGAAGGTGACCCACGACACGGCGATTATGCCAACGGGCATGTACCATCTTCCGAGCGTAAAGGGCCCCGGGGAGAACGCGTTCCGTCCAGAAGTAATCCGAAGAAAGATGGGCGTCGCATACGATACATACAAGCCGATCACGGATGCCCTGGTAGGAAAAAAAAAGGTCGATCAACACGCTTGCGCCGAACACTGCATTGCCCCCCCCTTCCCCCCAAAAAAACAAGAAAAGAAAAACTGACCCAGCGAGCGAGGACAACGCCGCCGTGGAGAATCCGAGAAGACCACAGATCGCGGCGGAGACCATCACGAACCATACGGCGTTCACTGGCGTTTGCGTATGCTGGTTGATTTTCTTCCACCAGCGCGAACCAGGAAGAGCGTTATCTCGCGCGAAAGCGAAGATGACGCGGGAGGCATCTACCCCTTGAGCAGCCCCTGTCACGAACTAATTGCGCGCGGTAAGAGACCTGCGGCGTCACTCATGTGAGGATTGTCTTACCTGGACAACGATGATGAGACTCCAGACCGCCAACATGCCCCGCTTCCCTAGTACGTCTAAAAAGAGTTGGCCCATTGGCAAAGGCAAGTTCGTGGTGAGAAGCGAAGAGACGGATGTCGTCGCAAAAGATGCTGTGATAAGTAACAGCCATCCGAGGATTTCGGTGCTAGCCACTCCGAGGATGATGGCAATTGGGGCACTGCGTTGTGCACCGGCGACCTCCTCCGAAATGTGTGCAGCCGAGTCGTCTGATACGTTTTTCACAAACAGCTTCAGGACATGAAGGTGAACACGTACAGCCTGTCAACGTCCACATCGGCGCTGTGAACGCCAACAAGAATGCCCAGCCATCTGATAAAGATGAATGACCATCCACCTACCACACGCGAGTAGGTTCTAGGACGACATAACATACCGTTGGCCCAACCGGTGTTGTTCTCGAACGCCGTAAAGGCATCTTTCGTTGATACCTTGTTGTCACCGGAGCACACGAGTAAAGCAACGATCGCAGCCACAGTAGTCCCCCCTTCGTTCATGACTCGTCACTAAAAAAAAAGTCGTTCCGGAAACTCAGATCAGACACACCGTTCACCATGACATAGAAGAGGTTGAGTCGGGCAAGGACGTTCGTCGCCGCTGAACAAACGAGACCATGACAAAACAGGATTGCCAGCAGAATCCCATACGTTGCGCCCAAGCTCGGCACGATAGCCCCGTTCGATCCTACTGTGATGGCGGACGTGATCATCTGCGCGCTATGGGATGTATCGTCAAACTCGTGCAATGACAAGGAGCAGCGTGGACAGACCATGTAAAGTCAATTGAGCACACGAGCGTTACCTGACCGGTGATGTTGGCCCATCCCGTGATCCAGCTAGCCAAAGCAGCATATTTCGGGGGAGCGAGCTTGGCAGAGAAGTAGTACAGCCCGGCAGATGTCCTGATGTTCGAGTGGTTTCAAAATGCGATGTACAGTCGATCCTTTCGACTCACGGCATGGAAGATACTAGCTCGGCCATGGAAAGGGCGACTGCCATCACGAAGAAACAAGGGATGAACCATCCCCACACCATCCCGACATGACCACCTGGTCACTTTTAATATTTTGCATCATCAACGTTACGGCAGGAACACACCTGAGACGAGCGGAAACGAAAACGTGGAAGTGACAGAGGCGATCACGCCCATGATCGAGACTGCAAATGCAATCGTTTCTAGCATCTTGATGTCATCACGTTAGATCACGAGTCCTGCCGTCCAACGAGCCTGAATTCCGCACCGAGAACTCGCGCTTGAACTCGGCCTTGTAACCGAGCTTTGCAAGCAGTTCATCGTCTGCATTGTGGAATTTCGGAGACCCCTCATCTACAGCGAGTGTCTCCACCTTGACGTGAACATCAACGGTTTTTTCGTCCTTGGGCATCCTCAGAGAGCGGATAGAGATAGAAGCAAGGGGAAAGAAGACGATAGCTATAATTCTCACCGGGTCTAACGGGTTTCTGACATTTTGTATCGTAAGAAGAGATAAGGTTGAGGGCAACAACCCAAAGATGTGACTTTAGTCATACCTTTCTTATCTCGGGCGCAACGGACTTTGCGCGTTGAGGGACACCTTCATGTGGTGAAGAGACAACGGGGCCACAGGGCGATGGATGATAAGGAGTTGTTCAACCACCATCCCTACGAAAGCAGGAGCTGGATGAGTGGGGACGGAATCCCAGATATCCTTTCCCCGCAACTGGTGTGCTGCCCAGGGGGGCATCGACATCTACAACCTGAGCGGGCAATGAAAAAAGAAGTGACCAAGACTTGCGAACCTCGGTCGTCAACGCGTTACTGTAATCCCACGTCATCCGCGTATCGCCCATATCGCATCCGAATCTTCTACAATTGTACAAACTGAGCAGACAAACAAAATGTGGCTAAAGACTTACGACACTGAGCTGTCACGTACTTATGAATCATGAGAATTCAAGTTGCAAAGAAGGACTGATACGGTGTTAGAGTTCATATAGAAAGAGAGAGTTTCAATAGTCCCATAAGGATGCAGCTACTAGTGGCTGGAGTCCGGGGGAATGATGGAGGTAGTAAAATCATGATCATGTCCCTGCGTTCCACCTACTATATTCTCACATCTACCGACTCGAGGATCAAATAATATGTTCATGATGGGTAGAATCTCGCGCCGGACACTGCGTTTACGTTCGAGCCTGGACGTCTGGCAACGTCGGACGTGATTGGTACGGCATTGGTCTTGAGGTATCGAAGTAATCGGAAAGGTAATTTGGCATAAATCTGACGAGTACGCTGAAAGGAGCGATCGGATTTTGTTTATATGACCCTACCGAACGTCTGTGACTAGGGCCATGGTTGGGAATCTCAATTAAAAGGGCAAACATGTACAGAAAGGGAGAGACACGTTCTCGTCAGATACTCATGCAGGTGTACTGATTAAAGCTGTAAATACAAGTTATACTTCGCTTGCCTAGATACAATACAAAGTTCTCAGATACGAGTACGGCCACTAGGTACCTGCCGAACCTCGACCGCTCATCTAGTGGTCTTGCTAAAGGCGAAACAAAATCCCGACAATTTCATCGATACGTTCACGAGGAAGCACTGACGCCACTACAACACCCCTCTTGCTCCCTTTTTTTCCCCACCTCCCCCCCTTCACTTTTACTCAACAATCTCCACATAATTCGCTACAACCAGACAAGCATCAGCACAAAAAACCTCCACACAACGCGCAAACAACAACGTACCGGGGAACATGCCCACTCCACCCCTTGGATTCTTACCCTGCCACCATCCCTCCCCCACCTCTTCAACCTCCGTGATGCGCTCGCCCTCACGGAAAGTGACTTCGTTGTCTTCTGCGGCGTCGTAACTAGGCGGTTGGAGTAGCACGTAACGTGAGCAAAGAAGGACGAAGACGAGGTCGAGAGAACGACAATACTTACTCGTAAAGTGCCACGGCGACGACACCTTCTTCGACTGCAGGAGGGGGCGGAGTAGGTGGTGCCGGTGGTGCAACAGGCTACACAAACCCGGTTCAAACTGCGTTACACGACCGAGAACCCGGAAGGACATACCGCAACAGGTGGTGGTGGTGGCGGTGGCGGAGGTGGCGGAGGAGCCTCCTCTTCCAGTACCTCCTGCGCTTCCGGCGCCTCGATAAGTTCCACATAGTTTGCTACAACCATCAGAGATATAGATATACTCCAAATATCGAACCGGGGTACATACCAGGGAACAATCCCGTCTTTGCGCCACCCTGCCCAACCCCACTCCACCATCCTTCAATGACTTCTTCGATCTGTTCGATCGCCTCGCCTTCGACGAGGCTCATCTCGTTGTCTTCCGCAGCCTGACGAGGAAACGCAAACATTGATATTCAGTACGACAGCCAGCGATCGCGTTGGCAGAAACAAGTACCTCATAGTCGTATACAACGACGGCACAGATGCCTTGACCACCTTGAGCTTGAGCAGGAGCAGCTGGTGTGGGTTCTGGTTCTATGCTCAGAGATGCGAACTGTGCAACTGGCGGTGGTGGGGGCGGTGGTGGGGGTGGGGGAGGTGGTGGCTGATGATAGGAAGTTAGCTTGAAGATAGATAAATACATTATGATGTCTCACCGGAGCTTCCTCTTCCTCTTCCTCGACAAAGCTTGGTGGTGCTAGTGGTGCTGGCGGCGGCGGCGGCGGAGGTGGGGGTGGTGGTGGTGGAGGAGGAGGAGGAGGAGGAGCTTCCTCCTCCACGTCGGGCTCGGGCTCGGGCTCGGGAATACGTGCTGGTTGAGGAACCGGCCGGGGTCTGGAAGTCAACGGCGGCGCAGGCGGTGAAGGTGGCTACCATGTTCAAACATCAGTCTACCAAAGCACCCAATGATTTTTTAAAAAAAAAAAAACAGATACGAACCGGCGGCGCCACTTCAGGCTCAGGCTCAAGTTCAAGCTCAGGTTCGGCCTGTCTCGCCCACGTAGCAGCAGCACCTCCAACGATCGCACCTCCAACCGCTGCCGCGCCGACTTGTCCACCGAAGCGACCCGAGGACGTGGTACTGACCCCCCCTGTCGAAACTGGCGACTGCCACGAAGCAGCCTTGCTTCGTTGCTCTTCTTCCCCTGCCTGTTTCTTGGCGAGAGCCTGTCTCTCACTCCAGGTAAGCTTCTTAGCACCTCCAGCAGCGACGCCAGCGCCCGAACGGGGGGGCGGTTGAGGCTGACTCTGTTGCGCTTGTGCTTCAAACTGTTGAAATGGATTCCTTAATTTACCTGGGGTTAACTTGATCGGCGTATATGCAGTTCCCTTGAGGGTATAGTTTCAGACTATTAGTCACCAGGTTTCTCAGAGGACTCACGACCGGCGCGATGCGATCTTCCTCGGCAGGTTTGGTGGGGATGTTTGACGACGTGATCAGCGCAGGAGCCGACGGGACGGCGCGTGCGGCTGGTGCATATGACTTGCAAACGATTGATGTGAGGTCATGGAGCACAACACCGAGACTCGATGCTTACCGACGTAGATGCTGGCCGGGGTGCGCTCGGAAACCCAGGCGGACGTGAAGCTGCTGGGGGCGGAGGGGGTGGCACAAGAGGTTCATCACCCCAGTCATCATCAGGGACATTGCTTGGCGGTGCTGTCTTCATTGGCGCTGAAACGGGGGCACCAAACACGGGTCGCGGTGCACTCGGGATGGACGGCTTCGCGACCGCGGATACGGTGCTACTTGATGCCGGGGTAACACGCCGCATTGCTGCAATATCCGGTTTGCCGATCGGGGTGTAACTAGAGCCGACGGGCGCGATCGGGTCCAACTTGCGTGGCTTCTCGTTGTGTGTAGAGTATTTCGCACCCGATGCCCCTTCTACGCGCTGCATTATGAGTGAAGGCGCTACGTCGGACTGGATGGGTAGATCATCAGAGGGGGAGTGTCACATTCGGTTCGAAGAAAGACACAGACCTCGTTGCGCGCGTTGATGACGACATGCGTGCCGCGAAGAAACTTGGCAACGGCGCTCGAATGCGTGTGAAAGAGCCCCTTCTTGACCACGGGTACGCCATCACCGCACCAGTTGATTTGAACAAACTTTGCTAGCTTGCTCTGCGTATCGAAGCGATTAGTTCAAGTGCAGATACAGAATGGAATGAGCGAACATTTGGATCGATCACTTTGGCAAACGCGTATTGAATTCTGAGGATCAGGAAAAGTTCGCTTTCGGTCACGCAGGAGAGGGGGGGATGACTGGCCTTCCGTCCGAGAACTCTTCCTGTAGTTCTTCGAGACCGCCATCTCCGGTGGACTGCACCCTGAGATCATTCGTACCCTTATCATAAGTGAAGACCGCCCAGTCGATGCCCTTGCCAGCGACCACGTTCTGGTACGCGTCGTTGATCTCCTTGCTCGACAAATTGACTTGTAGAGACATGGAGCCTGGATGAATCGCAGTCAGAATTTACTTACACGAACAAGCCCATCGATGTCCCCCACCTCGGTTGCTTATCCAGACACGAAGAATTGGTTTAGATGCAAGGACGTGCTCAGCCCTGTGCCACAAAGGAAAACCCGCAGCTGATCCGAATCACGTGATCTAGGATACGAACTCTAACTATTGAAGATCAGGAATGTCGTTCTTCCAAACGATGCCCGCAGCTTTCGAGATTCGCATTGCAATAGTCCGAGCAGCTTTCACTTCCTCCTTTGTGGCGCCATTCCTAATCGCTCCTTCCAAGTGCCATCCGATCTGTCGAGGCGTGTCGATGGCGATCAGTGCCGCAATCATCGCAAACGACGTCTCCATGGGAGACGTCGCTCCCATGAAGGCGTACCCATACCCATACGCAAAGCTGGAGACGTAGTATGCTGGTTCGAGCCTCAGTGTGCGACGTGGACCAGACAGCAGCCAAAGACGTACCGAGGTCAGGATAGATGGCACTGATCAAGGCTTGGGTGGGTTTAGCCGTCTCTCCGTAGGTCTGATCAAAGTACTCCTTTCCCGCATGAGTGAGCTCCTCGATGGACGGATCCGGATTTCTGTGAGATGTGGTCTCGAGCATGGGTACATGGTGAAAATGACCAGAACGGCTCGCATACCGCAACGTTTCCTTATCCTGAAGCGCCGGTGGAGTCGCTTCGTGGAGCAGGACGAGTGCGTTGATGACCTAGTAGGCGGACGCTTGAGACCAGGCAGTGGAGATTTACATGGAGCGATGGTGGACAACCTTGGGAAATCCGCAGATCATGCCAGACTTGAACACAGCGTCGCGTATTTTGCGTGCGGCGGTGAGTCGATCCTCGTGAGATGCAGTGATTGCGTCTAGATCTTTGAGAACATACTCGAGCACGAGCGGGACGGCTTCGGGGCAGTTGCTCGCGCTGAACGTGATGGCGGCGACGGCGTACCAAGGGCTTTTGATGTATGTGGACTGGGCTGGGTACAGCTGTTTGAGACTGGAAAGAAACTCGGGCGTAGCGATGTGAGCCATGTTGGTGATGCTGATTGTTAGTCGCAAACTATGTTTAGCTGCGGTCCTTCAATAACCCTCTGCTCGCCGACGCTTTCGAAGTCAACGCCCTAGCTGTGGAATCGGTTCCGTCACGTCGTTGTTCGCATTACAAAGTTGGTACACTCCGACGACTCACCCACCAGCGCTAAAAGTTACATTTCACAGAGATACCCTCTTCGTTTCTGAAGCACGAATTACAAGCATCTAGAATGGTGGCAGGCAAGCTCCGCTTTCGACACCGCGACAACACCCAGTTTCGTGCTCACCAATTTCCCCAGTTGATCTCGATCCAACCGTCGACTTCGTTGCTGGAACTGCCGCAGGTATGTTGCAGGCACACTCTCTTTCGGCGCGAGTTTGACCTGTCGACGCTAGGTGTGGTTGGGCTCTTGGTCGCCCACCCTTTCGACACAGGCAAGTCCTCCCAACGGAGTGCCACGTTCTGATATTTCACCCGTGCAGTCAAAACCCGTTTCCAGAACCCAACTATCTATTCAAAATATAAATCCACACTTGATGCATTCGGCACGATCGTCAGAGAAGAGCGGTTTACGGGTCTTTACAAGGGCGTTGTCTCACCCCTCGTACGTAGACTATCTATGTTCCTTCCGTCTCATCTGAGCTCCTTTTTGGTAGGCCGCGTGCGCGTTCATGAACGGCCTCGTTTTCTCATCGTACAAGTTCTTCATGAGGGCTCAGCTCGACGATCCTACGTCGGCACCATCACTGATGCAAGTTGGTCTTGCGGGTACCGGATGTGGCATAGTGACGTCGTAAGGCTGTGTGCCGTGTGTACCGTTCGAACGAACCTACATTAACTTTTTTGCAGGCTTATCGCGAGCCCTACAGAATTAATCAAGATACGACAACAGAACGTGCTCGCCAACGATCCTGCAAACGCCTCTGCAGCCAAAGTCGCGATGACCATCTTCAAACAACACGGCATCCGAGGACTTTACCGAGGCTTGACTGCCACTGCACTCAGAGACACAGGCTATGGAACGTATTTTCTCACGGTGAGATCCCCCGTTCGAAGGTGGTATTGGTCGATGATGCATGAACAACGAGGCTACAGTACGAGGCAACGTGTCGATACTTTAAGCCCCCATCAGCCCAGCCATCGGCGGCCGACCATTCCTCATTGTTGTCTGAGATTGATTTGGAAGCCAGCAGCATGCCTTGGACGGCGCTTTTCCTCGCGGGTGGTCTGGCTGGAATTGCGGGCTGGGTGGCTACGTTCCCGATGGACCTCGTCAAGACGCGCATGCAGAGCACCGAGCCTAGTTCGACGAATCCGAATGCTACCAAGCGATCAACGGATCCTTATCGCTCGATCCTATCGACAGTGGTTCATTCATACCGCGCCGAAGGCCCCAAGGTGTTCTTTAGAGGCCTCACTCCAACCCTAATTCGGTAGGTGGCGTCGACTAATTTGTGATTTGTAGTTCTCTGAACTGCCCATTGATATTAATCTTCAAGGTCCGTGCCGGTGAACGTTGCGACCTTTTCGGTATATGAATCTGTCGTTCACATGTTGTCTTGATTTGCTTGTCGCTGGCGTGCGTGACACGGATTGCGAACACTGACAGGCGATGATGGAAAACTTGTCGCTGTCATTCATCCGCAGGTCGCATATCATGCCAGGGGGCGTTGAGACCAAGGGAGGCGTGTGCCACAATCCGACTCTTGCGGGTTGTACATGGCAAGGCGCGGCCAACCCTTGCGTCAATTGTAACTACCATCCCGCATGCTATATGATAAAAACGTTTCTCTATGTAAAAAGTTGGGTGATAAGGCTTGATGCGCTGTGTGTCTGCGACTTTGACAAATGCGGGGTGTAGGTAGGCAGATCGTCTCCTACGGACTGTATGTAAAGGCGCAGAGCAGCGATCTACACAGTGACGTCACCTTGATTTTCGTTTAACTCTTGGGCGTCATTAAGCCTACTCTCGTCAAGGTCGTGGGCGGTTTGGTAGAAGGTCCATCCACGCAGCTCATTTCTTGGAGAAAGGTCGCTCGGGGTTGCTGTGGGAGGGTTTCGGTCAGAATCCATGTGGACCTACGCAAGCAGCACAGGTGGATGGACGGACTTGCCAGGTCGAAAATCTATCTACAAAGGGTTGTGGTGGCATGGCACTTTTCAACAGCCCGAGTCTGCTGTGATGCATGCGGTTCCGAAGTCGGTTGACAGGCCCTTGTGTGGCGGTGTTCGCCCTCTTGTACACGTCGAATTAAATGTCATTTCCTCGTCCCCGCTTCATGAGCATCACGGTCGCTAGACTCTTGTACATGATAAAAGTGTCGATGGTCATAGCCAGTCGTTGGGAAGAAAAAAAACATGCTCGAGGTGGTCATACGTAACATCGACGAGGCCGTGCTCAGTATTAGCTGAGCGAAGGGATGGGTCAAGCAGTGGAGTAATAATCATTGATTTGCACGATGAATCGGAAATGGGTGGTGCTGTAGTGCGGCGTGCATTGCGGCGCCGAGTTCGTTTTTCTCTTTTTCTCTTTCTTCTTCTTTTCTTTTCTTTTTTTTTCTTCTTGCCAGCAACGCGGCAAACGGCGTGCTGAGTTTGTGTAGCCAAAGTCGGCGACAATTCGCAATTTCCCATCTGCGGTGCAACGCCTGTGGCACGCCAGCTATCTTCGCCCACCTTCCATCTCCCGACGCTTCCTCTCCCCTTCCTCGCCGTCCCCCACGACGCCCACCACCGTCCCCTCCCCCTCCCCCGCCTCTTCCTCCTGCTCTCCCCCCCCTACCAGACACTCACCCCTCCCTGCCCCACACTGCCCCCGCCTCTCCCCATCCAGTCTACTACACATCCCCGCATCAGTCTGACCGTATACCTTTTCCTCCTCGATTCCCGCGCTTGACCGTCCCCTGTATTCCACCACCCCACACATACCAACATGGCTAATGGCCCCCCAGGATCGATGTCCCTCCCTCCCTCCGACCCTCAGGCTTCCTCCGACCCATCATGGGAGGGCGACAGGATGTCAGTCCTCCTTTATCTCCCTCTATCTCGTCCCCCAGCTCATTCTATCCCAGGTTCAACATCTACATATACGATTATTGCAATAAACGTGGCTTTCGCAAAACCGCTCGTGAGCTCCTCGCAGAAGCCGAGATTCCAGCAGACTCCGCCCCCCCAATCAACGCTAAACAAGGCCTCTTGTTCGAGTCCGTCCATCCTTCTCTCCTCCTCCGTTTTTCCCCATCTGAACTCATCCCTCTCCCTCAGGTGGTGGAGTGTCTTTTGGGTCCTTTTCACCGCTAAAAGTAATGGCGCAGGCACGGAGGACGCTATGGTCTACACCCAGGTACGTACACCGACACCTCTCCTACCTCTTCTCCCCACCAACAACTCCCGCCCCCCTCGCCAGCACCAAATGCAACAGGCTAACCTCAGGCAGGGTTCGAGACCACTCAATCACCAAATTCCTCAAGTCACCCGTATGTTAAATGGTACGCAAAGACCACAAGCCTTGATCCAACACGACTCGCAACTCCCTAACGGTCCCGGTCACTCTTCTGCGCTAGGTAACCCAGCTCAGATGCCATTCCAGATGGTCGGCGCTGGTTCTCAACCAAACGGCATCCCTATACCATCCACCGGATCTACTCCGGCGGGTGCAAACCCTCCTCCCCAACAATCCTTTACCGCCCTTATGCCGGGTCAGCGTTCAGGCGCACCTCATCATCGCGGTCCAAACGGCATCAATGCGTACCAATCACCATCCATTTCCCATTCCCCACAGAACCAAGGCGGTAATGCTGGTCCAAACCCGCAGAATCCGATGAATCAGCTCGGTCCGTCATCTCACATGAGTCACATGGGTCGGGTAGGCATGCTTCCGCCAAATGCAAATATGGGGTCGGTTCCACCCACACAGACACCCCCATTCTCGCAGCTCGCTCGGTCTCCCAGCCTGCCTGGCTCTCCGAGACAAATGATGCAGCCCAGCCCCTCTTTGATGGACCGTCAGACGCCTGTTAACCCTCACGAAAGCAGTCTCAATGCTGAACTCAGTCGTCTCCCAATAAACTTGCTAACTAGTATCAGGCAGGAGATGGGCGTTGTTGATAAGGAGTTGCAGTCGCTTACGTTGGAAGAAAAAGTCAATTCATTTTTTCGAAGCCTTGGCTCCGCTATTGACGTGAGTCTTTAGAGTCGCATGGTCAACATGGCTCGGCAGCGAGGTGCGAATCCAGGTATGAGGAAGCCTGGCCCAGGAGGACCGCAAGGACCTGCAGGTCCTTCAAACCTTATCCCAGGCATGCAACTCGCCGGTCAACGTCCGCCCGGCCAGCAACAGCCGCCTCAGCACCAAGGGCCTCAGCAACAATCACAACAGCCCCAACCTTCACAACAACAACAACAGCAGCAGCAGCAGCAGCAGCGAGTAGTGAAGCGCAATAGCACATCGCCAGAAGAAGAAGTACATCAACTTCCTTCTTGCGCGTTCATTGATCTGATGGTGTAATGTCGTGGCATAACAGCATGGACAATTGCCCAATAATGAGAGTTCGCCCCCGGACAGGAAACGCGTACGCCGTTCTTCTGTCAGCATGGATCAAGTACCCCCTGTCGGATATCCTCATCAATCGCAGCAGCAAGCGCCACAGCAGATGATGAACGGTGGCATGGTGCGACCAGGACCAGGACCTATGCCTGGTGGTCCAATGAATAACTTCCCGCCACATGGCCCCCCTGGAATGGTTAACCCTGGCATGGGTATGCCAATGGGTGCCCCACAAATACCCGGGAACACGATGAGTCCTGGAATGGGAGGTCATCGAGCGCCGAACATGATGGGGGTCAGTCCAAGTTGACTCTTTTGTCTCACCGTATTGAGAACCGCATCATCTAGCAACTGCAGTATCATCAAGGTGTTCACGCGGTCACAAAGGGCCTTGCTATGGCGAGTCTGCCAGGAGGCGGAGCGGGCACTCCTACTCCCGGTGAACCTCCGTTCAACCCGGGTCCAGGACAACCACCTTTCCCTGGCCCACAAAACAACCGAATGGGACAAAAACCCATGGGGATGATGCCACCACCTTCACCAGCCGGCGGTCCTCCGAAGGAGCAGCCCAAGGATGTGAAACAGCCCGGGCCAAATGGCGCGGAGGGCTCGCCACGAAACCAGCAGCCACCCAATCCCGCAACAGGCGGACAGGGGCCCCCGAATCCAAGTGGCGGTGCGCAAGTCGGCACGGCACCACCAACGCCGAGTGCGACGAGCTCGAGCATTACTGCGCCTTCACCGTCTGCTGTCGTCAATGGCACCCCGACGATCAACCCGGCGACGCAACCAACGACGTCGCTTCCTGAAGTCCCTTCGAACTTCCTTACGACCGAGTTTATGCAATCTGTGGCCAGCACGTTGGACGATTTCGATCCGCAATCGCTGTTTAGGCCTGACGATACGGGTGTCAACTTTGAAGATTTCCGCGAGTGGTTTAATCCGGATGATCTAGATATGAAGTAAATAGGATGTGTGTGAGGTATCGGACGGATGGACGAAGGGAGTGAAAAAGGATCCAGATCAAGATGTATGAGGGAGAGGACGTCGCGGCACTGATCGATCGTTGCTTTTTGGGGATCATTCATCGTCAGTCCTTTCTCCCCCCCCTTCTATCTGCTTGTTTTGTGTGTTTTTTTCTTCATATCTTCCGCTTTGCCTTGCTCCATCTATCGCTGAGTTATGATGTACATACGTACCTTCAACCCCCCTTGGCTTGGTCGTGTGCTTGTTTGCTTTTCCTTTCATCAGCCCCCACCCCTGCGGAATCTTGTTTTCCTCTCTATCCCCTGTTTGTTTTCCTTACGCTATTTATGATCAACAAAAGCTGTCGTGCATTCCCGCTGGCAGCGACGGCTGATGCATGTGTCTTGGCGACTAGTCGTTTCCCCTATTAGATAGCTGTTTTTTTTTTTGGTCCGTTGGTTGCGCGCCTGTTTCTTTGCCTCGTCTCACAGTTTTTTTTAGCTTTTTTGACGGCTCCGATCTACATGTACGAGTAAATATCATATCCATCCCTCTTTTTTTTTTTGTCGTCATCTTTTTCTCACTGCGGCTGATCGATCGAGGATGGGGACTTAGAATAGGACTTGTTTTCTTTTATATAAAAAACTATCTCTTGTGCAAGGCATGCTACAGAAACGAACAGGGATTCCCGGGAGTCAATAAAACGACTACAAGTTAGCGACGCGGATGACATGGTTATAGTCGAACGAAGGGAGAGCATAATAAAGGGGAGAGAGAGAGAGAGAGAGAGAGACCGAATCACATCACGACGTGTGTGCGCTCTGCGGTAACAGATCCACGTTCACGCTCGACACGACCGTCGAGAGGTGGCTCTCCGTCACCATCTTTCGACGCCGTTGACCGACTTTCCAAATGACGTCTTTTAGTTCTTGGACGACCTCGCCGCTGGGTGCCCATCGGAAACGACCGGCTGGATCGAGATCGAGAGCAGAGTGAAGTGGGGTTGGGGACACCGCCCCGTCTGCGCTCTCCCGCTTGGCTCTTGCGCGTCGGATGCGTTCCTCCCTGCTCAGCTTACTTCGCTCGCGCGTAAACGCGCCGACGTTGCCCGACTCTGCTTCGAATACCTGTTCGATCCCGGGCGGGGGTAGGTGTGTCGCAGACGCTGCCAAGAGGAGGTGCGCCGTCGCGTCGTCCATCCCCGCGCCGAGATCTAGCTCCAGTGAGACAGGGGGTGAAACGACCCCCAGACCCACATCGTCGTCGTCGTCGCATGATGTCGGCGGGAGGACGTCCTCGACGCGATCCGACGCGTTGGTGCCCGTAGGATCGTCCGGGTCGTCCGTGGGAGGGTCTTCGTCCGTCAAGGGCGTGCGTGGCGCAACGAGATGCACGAGCCGTTCGCGACCGCGTTCGCATTCGCGGAGCGCCAGACCGAGCTCGCGCCGGAGACGCTCGTACGCTTGGATCGCGGGGTGTTGTGACGGCTCCCCGGCCCCGACGCCGTCGCCGTCGCCCCAGGACGAGGTCGAGGGACGGGACGAATGTCCCGGGGAATACATCGTCCGTTCTTCTTTCAGCGACGCGACGCACTGTTCGAGTTGCTCCCGCGCGTCATCCAGCGCAGAGGAAATCGCGTCCACGTGTGATGCGAACCGGGTGAGATGAGACGGCGTCGGCGCAAATGGGACGATTTGCTCCACCGCGTGTGAGAGTGGGAGATGAGTCCGTGCTGGAGGTGGAGAGGCAAGGGAACCGGGCGTGTTGAGCCCTGAAGCACTTTCGGAAGCCGACTCGTCCACCTTGAGATGTTGCTCCTCGACTTCGTCCAGTACCTCTGATAGTCGTGACGATGCGTCTACGAGCGTCGATGTCAAGAGGCTCATGACAGAGCGTGCGTCTTCCCAATAGACCTCGTCTTCGTCGTCCTCGAAACGTAATGCCAACAGATGCGAACATGCGAATCGTTTCGATGCCAACGCGTTCTGCAGCGAGTGGCGCAGTGATGAGAGTGAAAAGGGATGTCGTCTCGTGTGCATGCTGGTGTACTTGGACCCTGGGGACATCGTGGTTCGACGTGTTGTCGAATTGCCTCGTGTAGGCGACAAGGGAGTACTGCGTTGTGATAGCTCAAGCATCCGTAACCCTCCGCCAACACGATTTCGGTAGAGACCCAACGCGGCGACGCCAAACGAATTGTCTTCTTCATCCTCTACCAAGGATGAATCTGCTGTCACCATCACTTCTTCTTCTTCTGATACATCTGCGAGCAGCTGCGGAGGCGACGAGGGCACGTTCCGCGATCGCGAACGGGCTGGAGAAGGTGAGGTGGTCCCTGACAGGGAACTCAAATCAGATCTTCGCTTCTCTCTGCGCTGTGCGAGTTGGAACGGAGGTGGAGATCCCGCGAGGGCGAGCGAGACATACGATCCGTTCCACGTCGACCGCTTCTTCATGCGATCCGTCAGAGGAGTAGCACGGGGCGACGGGCCTGGATGTGAGAGCGGCCGATGTGAATCACTGCTGGGAGTAAATGTCGATTTTACAGGCGATGGTGGTGCATACATCTCGGCGAGCTGTGCTAGTTCGGAGGGCGACGTGATGGCGGAGAGGAGTTGACGGACATTATCGCATTGTGTTTGAGTCGTTAGAAGGGACGTGGACAGGGCAACCCGAAGCGAGGAAGATGGTGTGAGTGGAGATGCAGGACCGTAGAATATACTACAGAAAGTCAATATATTATGGCGGGGGATGAGACTCAAAGGTACTCTACCTTCGTTCCTCGTTCTCCAATATAGTAAAGGTATCATTGATCACAGTGTCCCAAAGTTGGCCGGCGGAGACCAAGTGTTGCAAGGCTAATAAAGACTTGAAAAATTTCCATCACGTTAGCAAACAGATCCTTGACACGAGGGAAAGATGACTGACAGGTGTCATAACATCAGGTTTAGAGCGTATATCCAGTTTGTGAACATGCATATAGTACAGTGTGCCAGCGAGCAACAGAAAAGCGAAAAAGTAAAATCGAGCACTGAGAATGGCGACGGCGACTGTGAACGAAAGCGTGAGGGGCCAAACGGGAATTTCGGGCTCTGGAGGCATGGACAGTGAGAGATTGTCGGTCATCGTGCTTTCTGCCGCACTTGGCGTTCTGCTGTGACTGTCGGAAAGCTTTCCAGGTAACGACGTGGACAATCCCCGCCTGTGCGATTCAACCATGGGTGTGGTGGCGAATGGGGGCGATAATAGGGAGGAAGAGATGACCCCATATTTGAACCGTTCCGCGAACGCTTGCGTGCGTAGGGACAAGCGGTCCGAGGAAAAGAACGAACTGAGTGACTACGTTACGTTCATTGCATTGTGAGGACAGCGAAAGCAAGTAGCGGAAGCGGCGTAAAAAGATATGTGCTGCTAAGCGGCTAATGCTGTGATGGGGACGCTTGTGAGTGCTCACCTCAACTGCGCCAAGAATAAGGAAACATAGTCTTTCCATTCTCTCGGAGTGTTTGGAGACGGATGGATGGCCCGTTAAATAGGGCTGGAGTGCAAAGTCTGCTATACCTCCGGGGATGAGCTCAGAGGCTTCACCGGAGTCTGCAGCATGGGACGAGCGTGTAAGGGGCGAAAAAAGGGGGCAATACATGAGCACATGCCTCTAAAATACTCCTCAAGTGGGTGCCCATCAAAGACCGGTTGCGCCATTGGTTTCACAGCACGAATGTCAGGCTGTAGGGCGCGATCAGGAATAGCGACTTCAGGATGCAGTGTACACTGCCTGGTATTCGTGACGTGTCGTGAAAATGAAAACGAAATACGAATGAACCCGGAGATGGGCAGCAGGACGGTGAAAGGAGAGAATATGCGCTCCGAGTCGGAAGGCAGAATTTGCGTCTGCCCGATAGCCACAGCCGTTGGGGCTCACTGGCAAGTCCTTATGTAATACATGACACAAATCCGAGCTAGCTCTTGTGCCAGTGGCCGTTTCCTAAGCGCGGGCATGGCGATCCACAGCAACGACGCAGAGGTGGGTCACGTACTAGTACCGTCATTGGTGGGACTCGGTCGCGTCCGGCATGGTTCCGTTAGCCTGGCCGTCTCAATGGCAGCGACTATACCAACATCATAACAATCGGATCAATGGATAACCGTCAGTGGGAAGTCTGCATGGTGACCGGAGTCGGTTCACGGGTCCGTTAACTCCATTGTTGCTAGCGCTCAGCTACTACAGCAGCCACGACATGAGGCACAGAGTCTCCAAATTGACCAGTGACGCTCGACGGCTCAGCCTCTTTGAAGCGATGGTGTTGGTTCTCCTTCTTGATACGATTACCCCAGAGAATCGTTGAAACAGTGTGATTCGTTTACTTACTTCCAGAACGTACTCACTGGATACACATGTTTGCTGCAGGGAATTCACATACGGCTACAAGGCTCAGCATGATGACGTCGTCATCAACGTTACTCTGGAACATGCGTCGTCCTCGCTCGTTGGGCGAATGTCACCGGAGATGGCTTCCTTGACCCACAAATTTGTAGGTTCTCTGTCTAGTGTGGTGGATGTTCCACTATCAATCCCTTTCTGCGTATCTTCCGGTCGACTACATTCCAGGGTTTATGCTTGGCACGTCATCCAGCGAGAAATTGGTCTCGATGGTGAAAGATATACCATACGAGACCTTGAAGCAGAATCTGGTGCGCTCTTGACTTTGTCGCGATGATGTTTCAAACTCACCTGAGCATCAAGGGATCTACATCTGAAAAACGTTCTGCTATGGACACTGTGCTGAGGTATCAGGAAGAATCCAAGACATGCGCATCAGAACTTACATTGACGAACGTCTACATCTGTAAGTCCCTGTACTTCAATACGTCTGTGGGCTGACTGTGGTACCACCAGCTGCGATTGATAATGTGATTGAGCGTCGCTGTGCATACCGTTCTACTAATGAATTTTCGTGTTAGATCGCCGCTACACCACAGACGTTTTTGTTGACGTTGTTCATGTTCCCTGAAAAGCAGAATAGGGCTCAAGAGGAGCTTGATCGTGTGGTGGGCTCGGACAGGCTTCCGGCATTTGAAGACCGACCGTCGCTCGTATACCAAGGCCATTATCAGCGAATGCTTCTGGTGGCACCCAACCTCACTCGCAGGTGAGTCGATGGCCGCTTTTCTGGATTCAACCTGGGTTGAACCTTCGAGAGGTGTCGCACACTATACGACCGAGGATGACATATCCGAAGACTATTATATCCCCAAAGGTCAAGCTACTACGTGCGATCACTCGTCAGATTCGATACGTGGTACGTTCGGGTTCCATCATCACTTTGATCCATTTACATGATGCACACCTAGGGCGATATCTCGCGCATGCGAAGATCCAGAATCTCGCATCAGTAGCGGTTTTCTGTATGAAAACTTTGGCTTCGGAAGACGGCGAGTAGTAACCAGTGTAAAATATCCTTTTCATTGACATTTGCAAAAAAACCTCTCTTTACAGTGTTTGCCTAGGACAAGTGTATGCAGATAACATGCTGTGGGCTCGTGTCGTACAAATCCTTGCTACGCTGACAATCTCTGGCAAGGGATCTGAGCAAGTAAAGGAGAATAATGCATCCGACCCGAGATACGAAGGCAGTTTCACGGCGTAAGCGAAGTTGTGTCTGGGTGTGGGTAGAGTGCTGACGTCGACAATGTTGTACAGACGCCAGAAAGTATTCCAGCACAACATCACCCGTTCGTTCTCGTACTAGAGAAGCACTCCTCCGTGAAGCCAGTACACTTTCCCAAGGACCTGTTATCTTGTGGAATCCGGGCACACCGTCGTGTGCGGGTACTAAGAGCTCGCCCCTCCTTCGGGGGAGGGGACAAGTAAACAAAAATTCCACGTCGAATTCCTGAAAATTCGGCCCATGGTTTTGCAGGTAGCTGTAGCCATGGCTGATCTGGCCGAACTCCTGCGATCGGAAATCGCGTTTCGTGATAAACCACTAACCATCCCCTACGGAGGTTATGTAGGTTATACTGACATATACTCATATATATGTCCTATGTAAAATTGATGATTAGTATCTGGTCCGTCGCAACTCGGCACCGACTCGCACTGGCATATGCGAGTATGTATGGGCGACACGTCCAACATTTAAGTTGAT
Organism: Boletus sp. NGJ; assembly: GCA_019096195.1. Lineage (NCBI taxonomy): Eukaryota > Fungi > Basidiomycota > Agaricomycetes > Boletales > Boletaceae > Boletus > Boletus sp. NGJ. The sequence continues at coordinate 1,007,738 of JAGTXK010000091.1, forward strand.
CATACCTATATTCTATGTATTCCATTCTCCTTGAGGCAAAGTCTAATTCATTGAGAGTGCCCTGCCCGAGATCTCTCTTAACCACGATGAACATGGTTGCATGGGGTGAGTGTGGTCTACGCTGCACATGAAAGACGTTACGTGACTCAAAGTACTAGTATAGGCAAACCACGAGGTACGGCGACTACAGCTCAAGATCTTGGTCGGGCAATGGACCACTCAAATGCGAATTAGTTCACTCCCAGACACCTCCTCCCCACCTGACGAGGAACAATCGTCGAAGAGGAATGTCTCCCAAGGATGTTGTCAGATACAGCCTTGCGGATTACGACTCTTGGCCTTTTGCTACCTCCCTCCAAGTCCGAAGTGTCCGAGTTCTGTGATGATCAACATCTAGAAAATTTTGTTCTTTAGCAACGTCGTCGGTGGGCCAGTCCAAATCCAGGTGTCTATCAAACGCCTGGGTGATGTATTCGTGATTCATTAGGCGTTCGCGAGCTTGAAAGCGTTTATATGCCGGATGAGTTAGGAACAATTGGGAGGAGGAGGGCTCAGCCAAGATCATGTCGATCTCCTCTACTTTGTCATAGCAGTATTTGAAGAGGTCTGCTAGTTCTTTCAAAAGCTTGCTGAGCGCCTCCCTATTGGGAAGGAAAGAGAGATGGGTTGAACATCGTCTGTGCTATGAAAACGATCCTTTTCCCCCGGGCCTCTGGATCTGAACCTTCATCTGATTCGAAGGTGTTCTTTATGAGCCTGCTGCGCTGCTCGTCGGAAACGGATGACGGAGAGTACATGAGGGTGGTCCACAAAAGTACCCAGAACGCGGACTCCATATCATCATCAGCATTTCGGTCTGCAGTTCTGTCTTCCGCCAGGAGTGCGGACATGATGCATGCACTGCCACGTCCCCTAATCGAAGTTTGTTAAAAGGGACAACAGCAGAGCAATCGATATGTTGCCAGCACTGACGTCCCGATGCAGAATTTGAATAACATGTGCTCCTCTATGAGCTGAGAAGAAGCCATTTTTCTTGTGAGTCTGACTGCCACATTGAGAAGTAACTCACCATCCAGCGCGTCACGAGTGGAAGCGAACTCGGACATTCCAACAATGTTAAGAACGAGCCGATAGTGAGAATGAACCGAAATGGGCAGTTCGAAATGACAGGCCCAGTCTTTCTGCGAACACGTCCAATTTTGAGGTCGTTGAAGTATGTGGCCCTCCACTTCCCCGGATGCAAGGCAGACTGTTATTTGCCCCATCTCTCTGGCTGAGGTGCATTCCTTACAAATCTCTGCTCCCGGCGTGGTGTCTTGTCGCTCGGGATGCCGATAAATGGGTCACTATATATTCAACCATTACCATGTACACCGTAGGTCTAGATAACAAGCTTAGGACAGATGCTACAAGTGGACGAGTCAAGTGACTCAAGTCGAATCGTTCCAGAACCCCTCCCATACATGCATCTTTTCGACTCTATCCCATTCCTTGCGTCGGAACACATCCTGTCCCTGAATGATCCTCAGCTCCCTGCCTTTCATCCTCCTACATTTTCGGTCAGGCTCGCTGGCGTCTAGCTCGTCGTCCGTTGAAGGGACAGACAAGGTCAACGCAGACTCATGTGTGAGGGTGAGAATGGCACGTGTTTTGGAGAGAGTATGAGAGGCTGCATGAGCGAGAGGCGGAGGTGACTTTGTTGAAGAGAGTGGGGACGCGCTATTCTGAGGGGTATAGTGGCCTAGGAGAAGAGCTGAAAAGAGGTCTCCAACGCCAGAAAAGTAGCCTGGTATAAGCTCGACACACCCCGCGTAGACGGTGGATAAAGACCCTCCGAGATTATCATTATCATTCACAGAAGATGCTATGCAAATGAGGTACGACTGTTCGTCATGAATCGACCCGTTACTTGATTGCATTGGAGGAAGGAGGTACGATGGGAGTGAGGCAGAGAGCTTGGACAACGGAATGGAAGAGATGACGACATTGCGAACACAGTAAATGTCGTGTAATTTTCGTAGAGCAGCATGGAGCGATGCAAGATCAGTGAGGGACACTTCGGTGAGCACTCTGACAGGTTTGCCCCAATCAGTTATTTGGCAGAGCTGGAAATTAAGAGACGTACTCGACCTCGAACCAGTTCGGAGTGATGATGGTTGCCAGTGGGAGCATTTGACGGTATGCAGAAACGCAATCTTCTGACACATAAAGTTTTCCGGAATCACCAAGCACGGCTGACAATTTGGGCGAGTTCGAGTGTGGAATAACGAGACGCAGACTACTCACGATCAAGGAGGTATATAAGGTTTGGGTTGGACATTTTGAGCTTCTTCACTAGCTCGTGAACTGAGCCCAGTGACTCTGCATTCGGGATGTAGCCTGTAAGAAGACGGTTGGGTACGAGCACGCCGGATTGCTGCATCGAGTCAAAAATATGAGCGAGTTCCCCCGCGCTTGTTCTGGTGCCTCCAAAGTGACCATAACCTGTATACGAGATCGGCTCATTAGTGCCGATGAGTCGATCTGTCAGGAAGTACTCACCAGTATGATTGGAAAAATTAACCGTATTTACGACCTGTGAGGCGAATTATCACATATGTTAGATCACTAAGCACATCTTTTGCGCTCACATCGACATCGTAGCCCATGCATTGGAGGGGAAATACCGCTGCCTTTCCACCGGCGTATCCAAACGCAACGTGTGATTGTACGCTCAAGATCCGGTCACTGGCAAGATATGAGCGCCGGGCGTGTTAGATGGAGCTCTTTAACATACCTGCGGTTTGGTGTTCCGGCTTGTTTACTGTCAGCGTCGGACTCGGATGGCTCGATGGTCATGACTACGAGAGCTCGGATTATCGTCCCGATTCCCGAAGCGGCTCAATATTCCGGATTAGGAATGAGGGAGTCGCCGTCCACGTTTACCTGTTCAAGTGTGGCAAAAGGCAATTGACTGGTGGCGTGCAGGACAAGTCATGTCAGACGGTACAAGGCGAGTACCCGTCCTCATCTACAACACAGATACACTCATAAATGCTGCCACAGGCTCCGTCAAGCGTGGTCTGATGCACTTGGTGCCGCTGAGAACAACTTTCGCCAACTACTCACCTCACACAACTCTGGTGATTGGAAACATGTCTCTCTTGCCTCCGACACCCCGACACCACCAAAGGGAAAGTCGAGGCTATCTCCCAACCCCGACTTGACGGACGTCGTCGTTCACCGCAAGACGACCAAGTCAGGTGAGAACGTGTATCGAGTGGTTCTCGACGTGCCTGCTACAGATGAATCGGCCGTTCTCGATGCTTGGAAAGCCGTCATCACGACCCCAGAGCTCAGGCAGGAGTGGGACCCTGCAGTCGAAGGCGCCCACCTCGTTGAGATGTTTGACCATAAAACAAGAATATCTAAGACGCAATTTACGCTAGGATGGCCAGCTAAGTACGTATTCTGTCTTGTTCATTTCCCTACGCGGGCACTTAATCACTCTAAAAAGTCCAAGAGACGCAGTTACGATTTCTAGATTGCACCAGGATGCTTCGACGATCATAGATGTCACAACTTCCTTACCCCGTTCCACTGATGAACCTGCATATCTCAGACCTTCTCCTCCTTACGTCAGATCACATGTTGAACGTACGTCCTCCTATTCAATTCATCTCTTTGCCTCACACCTTCCACGTTCAATTTAGTATTTGCATGGTGTATCCAATACACTCATCCCTCTTCGATATCCACCTCTCCATCCGACACACTCAGAAGACGCTTTTCGACCGTTATTCCACGCCTCCGAATATCATGTTTCTGGCAACACGACATCCGTGCCGTATGGAATTTCGGTTCCACAGCCACTATCTGTCAGCAACTCTGTACCATGATCTTGGGCTTGTACAAGATTGTTAAAAAGCGTGGATCGAAAGTTCCAATGTTGGCTGGTTATGGATATGGAGTCGGCGTCGAAAGGGTCAGGTTTCAGCTTGACAGACAGGCGTTGGCGGTCGAGTATCTGGTACACCTTGAAGAGGACGGTGGTGAGGAGAGCAATAGCATCCAGAATCTCGACGAACTCCGGGAGCACAGAAGACTCACTCGCTCGATTGAATTTCTTCTTCCCGCTTCTGAGGGCTGGGACATCCAAGTTACCACCAAAGCATCGTCAGAGAGAGTTGAGAAGCTCCCCTGGACAGCAATAGCCATACGTGGCAAGCCCTCATCTCCTACTCCAGGGAGTCTCGCTAAGCCACTTGATTTAACCGTGTTCCGCATCACGCACTCATTGCTACCTGATACGCACTCTATCCTCAAAGTCCGTGTCGTCCTTGAACTTTCTGGTCCTTCGAGTGGGATTAGACTCAACGGTCTTCCCCAAACTATTCAAGTAGTTGAAGAACGTGATCCCGGCTCCTTGTCCGCGGCTCAGCAACAGCTCTTACAAGATGCGTCAAGCATAGCTGATGCAAGTTTCCAGACGGCGTCTTCTGTGAGCTCGGTGGGGACTATTGGAAGTGGAGGTCCTCCAATAAGGCGGCATCTAGTGAAAGAAGTTGGGGAGAGATTAGCAACTGCTGAAAAGTCGATTTTGTCAAGAGTAAAGCGAAGTTATATTTATTTCTCGTCGCTACTGCAGGAGCCGGAGGCCAAATGGAAAAGAAGTGAGTTCCGTTTCGTTCATCCGATGGAGACTTGAAGTGACGTGGAATTTAGCCACGGAAGCAAGGGGTGTATCGGTAACCCAACTCGATTCGATCGATCCGACGCTTGTGGTATATCGTGCTGAGGCAACTTTTGTTGGGTTGGGAATCTGGGACCTGTATGGCGCGCTCGTATCCCCTGGAGCACGTGCATTCTGGGACAAGCAATACGATGATGCGATTCTTCTCGAGGATGTTAACGAACTCACAGAGCTCTGGCACTTCAAAACGAAACCCGCATGGCCTGTTTTGTATGTTCAAAGTTTTAGTTCTCCATCGAACATCTATGCTGGTGGCTAATACGAGTGATTTCTGACAGTGGACGAGATACCGTACTTCTGAAGACCGTCTACAAGTCGCCCACGACGATCCATGTTTTTTTGTTTTCCGCAGATGACCCCTTCGTCTTCCCTTCCCTTCCACCCCCAGACCCTTCTTTCATCCGGGCCCAAGTGGACTTGCAAGGCTGGGCCATTGAAGCCCTGTCACCATCCACGACTCAGCTAACTCTGCTTGAACAGTCCGACCCTAAAGGATGGAGTAACAAGGCGAGCACGATCCCAGCACAGATGGTGGGTGCCGTCGCAGGCGTTGGCGATTTCGTGATTAAATGCGGGGGGCCGCCCGTTTTAACGAGGTTGGCCGGGGCGAGGGCGCTCGAGATGCGATACGATCACGAGAAGGGCTTGTTTAGGGTTGCTTATGAAGGTTCAGAGGGTAGGAGAAGTGGCTTGAATGGGGTCAATGGGGCTAGCGGGTCCATTACAGGTGCAACTGCCGACGCTGGCGCAAGTGTGGAGGAAGGCACGACTTTGAACAAGTCCGCGGCAACGACGATAACGACGGATATTCATACTATCGAATGTGAAATACGATGCGACTTGGACACCTGGGCATCATCTCTCGATATTGTCGTCGACCCGCCTCCTCAATCCGTGACTGCCCTCCGACGACATCGCCTTTCCTCACTTGGTGGAGGCCTCTGGCTAACCTTTGGCCATGACGCCTTGTTTGCATCCGATGAGCGTCTGTTGGCGATCGTGCGACGCGGTCCGATGAGCACGGCTAGAGACAAAGGCGTAGTGATGGTCAACGGAGCACGCGTGACTGTGGACGTGGAAGAGCTCTCGGAGGCTGAGATCAAGGCGCTCAGCAAACGAAAACGTGTCAAGCCTATCCGTGTCCCTCTTGATCAGCCGCCGGTGGTCGGTGCCATACGCCGTCGACGTGCCGAGTGGGACGCAGACGGAGCAGCAATGGCTGATGCAACTCGTGAGAACACAGCAAATAGCAGTGCCGAGTCCTCAAAGTCTTCGACCCCCGATCTTCCAGAACTGAAGGTGGCGAGTTCGGCTGGGACTGCTTCATGGTTGTCAGCTCCCAAGTTCTCCAGTCCATTGGCTTCCTTTTGGTCGAGCGCCGTGGAACAGGCAACGAGCACGACACAGAGCGCGGTCGCTGCGATCTCTCCTGTTAGCAGCACTGGAACTACTGAGGCTGTTCTTCCATCAGCATCCAAACCACCCATGCAGCATGTTGCCGAGGCATTGAACTGGCTCCGAGACCTTCAGACACGACCAGAGGAGGGATGGACCCTTGTCAGCGATAAAGGATTTCCAGTCAAACGCAAACTCTTCCCCGAGATTTCCTCCCTCCTACCCGTCCACAAGGGCGAAAAGGTCATCGAAGGTGTATCAGCCGAAGAAGTCTCCTCCATCGTTACCTCTTACGAATGTCGCAAGTCGTGGGACGACAGATTCGCCTCTGCAATCATACTGGAGCAATTTGGAGCGAAATGCCATACGGCGTTCGTCACCTCGAAGGGCGGGTTTCCGTTTAGAGATAGAGGATTCCTGATTGCATCCATGGTAGCAAGATCGAAGATCCCACAGCCAGCGGGTTTGGATGGGGAAGTTGACGTTGGGAGGCCAGTAAATGAATCAGGATCGTCGCAGGAGGCACGCGCTGTCCTCCTCTGCGTCATTGCCTCTTTTCATCCCGAATCTGCGGCATCGTTCAGCCCAGCGAAGTACAATCCTTACACATATCCCCTCGGACGGGTGTTCATCGACGGGTGGGCCCTCGAGACGCTTGATCCATACACGAAAGAGAATTATGCGATCCCTTCGACGAGGGTGATGCGAGTTGTCGCGGTCGACCATGCTGGAAGTGTTCCGGTGGCTGTCAACTCCATGATGAATGCTGGGTTGGCGAGGGCTGTGGGTGCTGTGGAGGCATACATCAAGGGAATGTCACCACTACCCTTGGTGAGGCTGCCCGCTGCAGGGCTGGTCTTGTCAGAGCACAAGGGTTCGGGTACGACTGTGGAAGCAGTTGTGCCAGTCAGGCTCGGCGGATCGTCAGCGACGTGGAAGGTAAGGAGGAGGGATGAGCAGAGGACATTGATTGGGACTCAATACGACCCTGCTGAGAGGGCGTATACTGGCTCGATCCTCTTGATGACGTCGGCAGGCGGCCTTAACGCTAGCCCCAGTACTTCCAGGGTTGACGAACCAACCCCAAGGACGAACAAGGCTGTGCTCAATTCGCTGGCCAATGCACCGGACGGACGGCCCTCGAACCACGCGGAGCTCTCTTCGTCTCCATCAGCGTTTAACCAGCGCAGAACATCATCTGCGTCCATGCGTTCCCCGTCCAGCGAGAGGCTCAAATTGCCATCTTCTGCGTTCACTGTCAAAGGCGAGCTCAAACACTCCACGGATCTCGTCGTCGCCGAAGTCGTGGTTGATACGAAGCTTTATCCGGAGGGATACAACGTAACGATTACATCGACCGTGCGGGAGGGAACAAAATGTATCTCGCTCGCTCCGTCGTCCAATGCAGGCACCGCCGGCGCGGATCCATGGCCCGTACCCACCACGAACGCGAGCACCCTCCCAATCTCGACGAGCATATACACTGTCCCCGCTTCTCCTCTGCACTCTTCTGGATTGAACGCAGACCGACCTCCGCGCCACCTGCTACGATTGATGTTACCCACAGCACAGTATCAGATATCCACCGTCCAAGATCCTTTGACTGGCGAGACGCGTGGTGCCTTACCGAAGCCGCAGTGGTACATAGATTTACAAGAGAAGGGATTCAGCGTGCAAGTAGACATTCGACCACTCGGTAGTGCGAGTGGGGATGGTCAGAAAGTAGGGAACGGGAAGAACGGCGATAACGTCGTCGCGAGGGTGGAAGGTGTTGTAGCTGGTGTTGCCAGCGAGAAGGAGTCTCTGACTGCTCTTGGACGCGATGAGCTGCAGGACGACAGGGTGTCGAGGATGCTGTTATTGCAGAGGTGAGCGCTGATTCCGATTGAGTTGTTTGGGGCTTTTGTGTGTTGATGTGCGACTGCGTCTGCTCGATCAGGTCCGTTGACGATGAAGAGGCGTTCCCCGATGAGCTCAAGGTGCCACTTGGACGCGCGGACCACATGTTGGATGACGCCGCAATTGTACCAGCCGTTGACGTGAGCGATGACCCCAACACCCAAGCGGAGTGTAGTCCACAGCAAGAATCTCCTGATAAATCACCTACTCTGGTAAGCATTTTCCAGGGAATGTTGCTAGAATCCTCCATGATGGTCGATTTTCATCGCGTATCGCGACAGGACTCTTCTGAGAACGGAAGCGTTGTGCAAACGCCTGCTCCTACTGCGTCATCAGGAGGTCTTCTAGGTTTCTTAAACGCTTATCCCAATCCTCTCGCGCGCTGGACGACGTCTTCCAAAACTCAATCTCCGATTCGACCACCGTCTCTTGCGTCGTCCCGTCGGTCGTCTGGCACTATCCCTAAAGTGCCTGGGGGACTTATCGAAGATGAGACACGGATACGAGAGACCACATCGACGGCATCGACAACTACGAGCATACCGACATCGCCATCTTCCAAGATGTATCCATTATCAATCATCCTCGTCGTAGCACTCATCGCGTTCCTGATCGGGTCTCTACTGCGCTCCCTCCTATCGCCTGCCGACTTTATCTATGTCGTGACAGATATCAAGGATGCAGAAGAGGTGAGCACCGGATGGCGTGAGATCCGCAGACTGGTGGAGGTCAAATATATCGTTGGAGGATGGGATTTCCAGATCGCTGTGGTCCGAAGGCATTGATGTCCTTTTGATTGGGCTGTTACAGGAACATGACTCGGGAGTGAAACATGCATGGGTGGCGGTTCTTTTTTTTTTTCCCAGACATTTTACTTTTCAGTATGATACTTAGATTGGCAGGGCAATTTGTACAACAGCAAGCGTACACCGGTTACAATTATTTTTCGGCACCGTTGGCCGGTCAAGTATGTAAGTTACTACTACTAATAATCATTTTTCCATTGTCCATTGGTGGTCACCTTCCGCGGCCATCGCACTGAGTATATTGGCGCATCTTTGAAACATCTACCCATGGCAGTTGCATCAGGGCTGTGGCATCCTAAGCGTGACACCCAAACTAATATGGCAAGCTATCCTCTGCATGGCTAAACGTTCCGGTGCGATCATTTCGCACTGTTCGGCAGTCACGATCATGAAGTGTCACTGAAAGTTGTGCTCGATGGAGGATAAAATTCTCGCGGCCATCACTGATGATGACCATCTAGGCTTCGTTACATCAACGGACAATATGTTGACACTGCCTTCAAACATCCCACTACACGTCACTGCGCGAACCAGGACTTTTTGATTGCAAATCTCGCTGATTTTCACGTAGAATACCTCAGGCTGGTGGATGGGCCATGCGAACGTTACGTCTCAACTGACGTGTGTCAACGTTTCAATTAACGTGATGCGACGCTAACCAATCGGCCCTGCTTGGCGCCTGCAATGAAATTTGGTCCATCACTAGCGCTCCTGAGTATGTTGTTCCGGAAACGTTTTGAGTTCGAGAGGACCTTAAATGCTATGATTAGCCAGGCTCAAGTACGCCAGGGAGGATCTTATATGCACGCAGTCACATCTCGCTGACTGGCCCTCGCGACCTTTTTAACACCTTTTTTTTTCTCCCGGGGCACTATTCTCGAGGTCGAGGCTGATTCACGAGCACATAACCGTATGATCAGAGGACGCGCGCTCACGTTCAAACCACGATAACATCCCATACGTCATGCTTGGGAGCCACCCAGACGAATTGCTGGTTTCGGGCTCAACAGCAAACCCTGACATATATCAAGCCACCGTCCTTTCTTCTGGTGAGTCTTCTTTGTGGTAGAAGCAACTATGCGCTCTTTGGAGTGGTCTGATTTACGCAAAGGAGCTGCGCTGGCGTTGGTTGTCTGGGATACTCTTCTCACTCTCGACGACGAGGTCGATCACATATGGTCGTGAGTCATCAAAGCGACAACGAAGGAGCTAACGTTCACACCCAGTGTTTGGTCAGAAAGCCAAGTCGGGCGTATGTCAAGTGGATATGCCTCTTCTCAAGGTGGTTTGGATTGCTGAACCAAATGTCCGACTCGCAACATCTCCGATAGCTTGTTCTGCATGCTAATTCCTAGTATCTTCAGCGGTATTCAAATCTGGCACTGCTTCTTCGCAATACATTCACCCGTCCCTGCGTCAACTTGTACGACTTTCTATATTTTCGAAGCCGTCACCTTTCAGCTCTTGGAATTGTGCCTAGATGCGATTCTGATCCTTCGAAGTGAGTCAAGCGGAATTATCTATTTAAACTCAAGGTCGTATTGAATTTGCACACCGTCAGTATGGGCTGTATACCAGCGACATCGTCGATACATCGCAATCGCGGCCGTTCTTGTACTCTTCGAGATCCTGATGTCGGTCGTGACCCAGGCAATCGCCGTCCCACAATCCATCGTCGACGATACATGCACAATGATTCACACTCCGGCAACAACATCGTTTATAGGGATCGGGATGCTAGTCTCGCAGAGCGTTTTATTATCACTGACATTCCGTGGAAAATTCCTCATGCAGCCCGCCGCTAGATATAGCAAAGTCATCACCGTCGTAGTTCGAGATGGGATGCTCGTGTTCATCGTTGTGACTGGTGGGTCTAGTATATCCTTGCTACGATACTTGTGTGACGAAATGCGTTTCTGCCAGGCATCATTTTGGTCTCTATTCTCTACCTTCTAGTCAATCAGGTCGTCATCAATATTTTTTTGCCGTAAGCGTCTAGGTGGTTTGGCTCGTTATGGCTTACCTATAATTCCATGCCCCTTGTAGATGGCTGCCAGTGATTCCCTCTCTTCTAGTACGTGGCCGCGTTACTCTTTCGATGCAGTAATTTTTACCAAACGAACAGACCCCCCACATCATCCTGAACATGCAAATGGCAGCTGAGCCAACAGAGTCTATAATGGAATTCACAACACATCTCGACAACATACCAGTTAGCGAGATACAGCCTGCGAGCACGTACGAGACGGCCATGATTTATGAGCAATGTAGGGACTCTTTATGAGCGCATACATACGATTTGCACTGCACGGACATGCAAGGACACTTACTGAAATATTCAATGGATGATTCAAACTTCCGTATCTCGTTGATCACTACAAGTACATTAGTCAATTGACCCTCGTGACTCTACCAAGAGTGAGTACGAGGCGAATGGTAGTGCCAGTAGTCGATCTATAGACAACGGGATCAGAGGGGAGACAAGTACCAAAGGATTTCAGCACTGGGACCATACCTGATGGCGTAGGTCCATCGGGGAGCTTCCACGTGCCTTATTTCTGAAGTAACTCGTATTTCCTCTCACTTCTCACCGGTGTCGGCAATTTGGTGGGACGGGACGGAGGGTTGGCCGACGTAGGGCTCTTGGTCCTTTGCCGCAGGCGGGCAGACTGTCGAGTGGTGGCGAAGTGCAGGCCCGCTGATTCATTGAAGTCCGCTTCAAGTGGCCTAGACTGACTCGAAGCACGTGCTAACCCAACCAGTAGTGCCAATTCCAAACGCCACTTTGGCAGAGAACTCATTGAAGTCACGACTCTCGCAGGTTGTAACGACTCATGCCACCAATAGCACTCCCTCCTCAACCTCCAACCCAACTTCTTGAGCTCTCGCTTGATATCCGCAATGCATATCCCATCGTCTTGAGATTCGAAGAATCTGTCCGAACCAATTCGGAGTCTAAGACAAGATCAATATTATCGATGTATGCCAGAATCCTGGGGTACTTGTTGCTGTATGGGCCTTCCGACGAAGCACGAAAATCTGTCGCCAAAGAAGTATTGTCCTGTGCGACCGAAGAAGCATTAGAAGATACCGGAAAGCTGTACTTCGACCACTATATTCGTGCTTGTAAGCTTGTCCTGTTCCATGTTGGTCGTCATTCTAAAGATAATTTTAACAGTCAAAAAGGTCAAAGGTCGTACACCTGCCCAATCCTCCCACCCTTCGCGGCACTCTTTCGATGATGTACGGCAGCTAAAAGGTAAGACGTTAAAACAGCCTCCACAGGACCATTCAGTTGCAAAACGGCGTGTAAGTCACTCATCTTGTCGCTTTCGCAAATCGACAAGCCTTCTCTTTCTAAGGCCTTGGCCCGTGATGGGTACCGTTGCGTCGTTACGGGACGTTATGATAACTCTTCGGTGGAACTAAGGCCAAACCTTGAAGAAATGGCTGCCGCGGACGGGAGCACTGTAACGCAGTGCGCACACATCTTCGATGCATCTACCAATGAAAAGCTCGGTGGTCAGGGTAGTGACAAGGTACACTTCTCCACTCTGTTTGGCATATATCCTTATTATTGGCACAGAGACATTATGCTGCATCCGTGTGGGCCATCATGGATCGGTTTGGCTATAAGGATATTGCTAAAAATCTGAATGGCAAAGGTGTACATCACCTTGAAAATATCTTAACATTAGATATGGTTATACATGATAGTTTCAACAATTTGAGGCTCTGGTTTGAGCCAACAGTGAGTATTCTATTATTCTATGTTGAAAACACCTGACGGTTTCAGAATGAGCTACATGTGTACAGAGTCGTGGCGCGACATCCAATTTACCTCAGTGGATGCAAGACACTTGCAAAGTTTACAACTGAGGATCCTATAAACTTGCCCCTTCCGTCACCAGAGTACCTCAAAATCCATGCTGCATGTGCCAAGATCGCTCATATGTCGGGAGCTGGCGAGCATATAGACCAGATCTTAAGGGAGCTTGAAGATACCAAAGTTCTCTCTGAAGATGGTGCTTCTGCAAAGTTACTTGAACATCTTCTTACTCCTTTCAGTCAAGAAATTTCGGTCCAGTGATGTCAGTTCTTTCATTCATTTTATTCCTCCCGAACTAATTATTATAAATACTATGTTATTTCCTTGTTACAACTCCATAAGATGCATGGCACAGCAGTTTTCCAAATTACCCTTATATCTCTGTTATGCCTGACATTGCCAGCAGAGCTGGTCTGTTCCAGCACAGATGGAAATACCTGATGCTGCCCCATAGACAAAACATCAGAAGACTTGACTCTGGCATCAGCAAATCAACACATTACTTATATAACACTTATACATATAGTAGCTACTTATGGTGTAGTAAATAGATTTTAAGTAAATCCTGTTATAAGTGAAATCAACCTGTATCAGTAGGTTCCACCTCTGGAATTCTACTTGCTCGACATTTATTTGCTTATGCTCAATTTATGCAAGTGAAACGTTCACTTGTGATACCCATTATTTATTGCTACCCTCCCTACACTCTTGCACTACCTATAGATGATACTCTCGCCTACCACCAACCAAGCTCCCTCCTCACTACACATACAAACACACAACCTAGTCCCCATATGATACTGCATCCATATCATATACTACTCTAGCAGTTGCATCCTCATAGTTCCCCATCATATCCTTCATCATATGATACACCACATCATTGCCCATATCCATGTACACTTTCATTAGTCATACCCCATTGTATCCACTACCACATACAATACCAAGTAAGCCTCATGGCTAACCCCAGCATTTACCACCACAAGCATAGGCCCACACGCCTCTAAACTGCGCCATCCCGTAGATAGTATCTGATGCAGCACTCAGCATCCACACAAGGTTACTAATCAGGAGCCTGCCTCCAGATCTCCAACTGATAAGACTAAACCCCTTTTGATCTCCGATCCTCGGCTCACACCATAGATCATTGATGCTATCTCTCAATACCATCACAAGTACTAATCAAGCCAACACTTGATTAACCTCATAGATATAGACAAGATCCAATCCATCCCCTGATGCGATCCTATCTCGATACCAGATCCAACAATCAACTTATGCAACACCTTAAGCGTTACCTTTTTATTTCTCTTTCATTTCATCTATCTATTGATTCTTTTGATATATCACAATGTAGCTGTGCTCCAGAACACCATGAACTATCTTTCACTTACATGTGCATACCATATGCATCTCATTCCTGCTTTTGTCTCTTTCACTATTATACACTAACATTTCCTCATTCCTGTGATGTCATACCCAGTGCCCACAATGTCATAGTATAGCATGGTCCATGCACCACTATCAGTAGTATATAAGTAGCCAGTAGTATACCATGTTTTGCTTAGTCTTAATATTGCCTCTCACTCTCTTGAATATTGCTTCAGTTAGCAACACTTGAGATATCAGATATAGGTTTCATCCTCCATCATTGGTTGTTCCTTTCAGCAAGTGATCAAAAAGTGCATGTTATGATGAATAAGTACAGGGAAGTAGTAAGTAAATAAGCATGGTGCCACAACATGCCAGCTGCCATACAGTAAGTAAAAAGTGAGCAATGAGAGTTGTTACGGTTATTGAAGGGAGTACATCCTTTCCCCTTCCCTCACCTCCTGTAGGACTGTGGGACAATCTATTCTTTGACTCTGACCAGGGATTTCCCTGCAACACTGACTCAGGCATCACCCCATCCGGAACCTCCTTTCTAGGAAGTTACTTGTAACTCCCTTTTCAGGAAGCTACTTGTTTGGTCTGGACACTGCCTTTCCTATTTCATTTGACGTATGCCTTTCTTCTTCTTGATCCAATCATAGACACTGCCTTCCTGGCTGTGCTCTCTTGTACACAGCCCAGTGTTCCTATTCCCTCCATTTTGACTGATGCCTTGGTCCTCTTATAGTAATCTTTCGTCTGAGACTTACAATTACTATATTTGTCACAAAGCCTGCCCTAGATGGGCAAGGCCTATAAATAGGGATGAGGGCCCTTCATGTAACCTTAACCTAGATCTACACTTTTTCCTGTGTAATCTAACAGCTTCTCCCGCTACCAGTTCCACTTCACCTCAGAAGCCTTGCTCTCGCTCTGGAGGTGATCACCCTCATGCTAGTGATTGTCTTCCTCATCACTGTGCACTTGTGTGGCTTTGTTGCCATCACCCACTCCTAAAGCTTCAGCAACTCCAACAACCAACAGAGGTTGGTCCGTGCAAGGCCAGGACTCCACCACTGCCCTTCGTCAACAGAGGTCGACCTGTATTGGTCAGGACTCCACCACTGATCCCATAAGCCCGGGACTCCGCCACCAGCACTAGGCCGTGTAAGCCCAGAGATCTAGTCTCTGGCCTCCACATCTGGTCTGCCCTTTCTTCTCAGAGGATTGTGCCACCGTTGGTAAATCCAAGACTCCATCATTGGTCGTAGAGGTAATGACAGGACTCTACGTAAAGCTAGCAGCGGTCCCCAGTCAGAGGAATCATTGGGCCTCTGGAGGTATTTTCCCCTCAAGTCCTGCTAGTCCTATAATCAAACAGAGTTGATTATACGGGAACGTGTCACATTGTTATCCGGTGTAACAGGAGTCTGGGCCAAAAGAAGGGGGGGCTGTAATGAGTTAAGTGAGGGGTATTGGAGCAGGGTTTATGCAAGCAAACAGCATGGCCAGAAGTGGTATCAGGAAAAACACAATATAGAACAACAACAAAAAATCAGGTGTATGAGGGCTAAGACAATGAGGATATCAAGATCCTGAAACATACATATAGTAGATACAATGACAATTAGCAACAGTATTGCTTCATGATACATTTGCAAATCATATAATCACTCACTGTACATACCTATGCACCCCTGTCAAGTAATTACAATGATACAAAAAGGTCTCCTGTCCACTGTTGTCATAGTGTTGTACCTATTGCTCTGCTGTGACAACACTCTTCTGTTGATCTGCATCAAACTTGTTTTGTACATAGTCAGAAGCTATTATTTGAGTTAATTCTGCCACTTGCAGTAGTTAGAGTTTTTCAATATTCTAGGGCCTAATGACCCTTAGTATGACCTAGCATCCCTGCAATTTTCAGAATATTCCATCAAGAAACTCGGGAGAAATTAATATTTTCTCCAACATATGGCTTTGTTACTATCTACAAGTACATAGCTAATAGAATTGTAAATACTACATATATAGTTAAGTGTCAGTGAGAGAAAATAATCATGTGACCATATCCCACACAGCCCTTCATAGCATGACTCAACATTCCATGGAATTTCATAAGATTCTATTATATTCCATAGTGTAGTGTTCTATGCATCATTAGCAATTTCTTGGTGTTAGTAAACAGCCAACCCTTTTGATTGGCTAGCCAAGCCCCTATAAAAGAAAAGCACTTCAGGCCACCAAGAGAGTGGATTTTCCTCCTTAGAAATTATATACATATCTCAAACAGAGAAGTTTTCTCAAGGAGAACAACTCTCACCCCACTTGGAGTACCTCTCACAGGCAACCCTCAGAGGACCTTGAGCAGGACCATCTATATATTTTAGGCTTGTTAGTCACATTGTTAGAAGTAAAATACTTATAGCTAATAGTATACAAGTAATATAGAACACCTTTTAAGAGAAAATTCTAAATAAAGGAACAAAAGGGAATAGATCCCTAGCAATATAATTCTACTAGGACCTAAAAATCACTGTTACTCTGCTGACTGCCCACCTAAAGGGATAAGTGATGATATAGCCAAACACAGCTCTGAATCACATCCTCCTGAGCAAACAATAAAATTGTGTTATCATAATCTATCTGAGTGAACTAAGTGAAGTGTGAATCTATTCCAGCTTATCTAGAACATTTCAACAATCCAATATATTGCTGGATTACCAGCCACAAAGTCATTGCCTTTTAATGCAATTAACTTATTTGACTTTTCTAACCTTCCTAGAATTAAATAGAAGGAATAGAACTTGTTTATGCTATCAATACCTCACTAACCAGATCTCAATTAATATCTACTCAATTTCAATTTTACAATGTTTGTTGAGAATTAATAAACAAACTTATAGTTACACTAAGTATTCAACTGACTTATATATATCTAGTTGATCTAGATGCTGTTTTATATAGGAGGTAAATTTCCCCTAGCTCATAGTATTCTAACCATGGAAGACGAAGCAAAAGTTTGGAAAAACCAATTATTTTAAAGTTTCCATTGCTTTTGCCTGCATAGAAGTTACTACACCCACTCTTTGTATCCAATATTGATTATTTAGATGAAAGATATACCCTAAAAGGAATTCTTGGTGTTGGCTCCATTGAAACGAACTCGGATATTTTCCCTTTATTTACGTAGTTAGCTACACTTAGACGATCCCACGAACGACATTACGTAGTTACCATTATACCTAGACCTTACGTCCTAGACCATACGTCACTCACTAGTCAGCCTACGTCACAACCCTATACCCATAGAACAGGCTAGACCCCACTACGTCACCGTACGTCATACGGAACATTCTAGTAGGTTCCATGACCGGCCCTAAGCTGGTCCGTGCCCACAGTAGTTAGTATATAAGTAGCGCTACAACACCTGTATTAGCTAATCTTGGAATTCCTTTTCTCTCTCTCGAATATCGCGCTTGCGACTCTTGAGATATTAAGGTCTTCTTCCTTTCAAATTCCAAGATTATCCCTCGTCCCCGGGCTCTTCGCCTCCGGACATTTCCTCCCCTCTACCCCTACTGTTTTTGCCTAGTCGAGCAAACTTTTTGCTCGCTAGTACCGCTCTCGCCCTTCGATCCAACACTCCCCGTATCTGACCCTCAGAGGAACCGAGGGATCCCCGTTAGCGATAGACGTAACATCCGGACCTATACGGCGGTTGTCAGCGCAGGGATCTCCTCTACTGCAGGGAACGAATAAGGAGTTCGGGTCTCGCTTCTCCCTCCTCCCCCATCCACTTCCGAACGCGTGGGCTCGTCGCCGCCGTTCACCCATATACCGGACCTCAGGTTTAGAGGGACCCGCTCGTACACGTGACGTACGCGAGTAAAGCACTCGGCGAAACGCTTGTCTATACGCTCGTCCGGCGTCACAAATAAGGATAACGTTGCTACCGGGCATAGAGCACTAGCCCCGCTTTTTGGGTGGTTGTCGACCCAAACGTACGCTGGTCCTACGATAGTGGACTCGGGTTCGCGTGATCACCCGTGACGTCACGTAGGTGCGATAACTCGATTTATCTCGACTTTCGAGCGTGCACCACCTTCCTGTAGTAAGGAAGTTATCCTCCGGTTCCATACACCGCCCGACTCTCCCCCCTCCTGACGGTGTGCGGTCTTTCCCGCCGTTATTCTTTTTACAGCCCTGTCTTCAGACGGCCCCCGAACCTACAACGTATTCAGACGCCGCTACGTCTGGGTACACCCCGACTATTCTTTCGTCATCCACACGACCTTGACGACCTACTCCACGCACGACCACCGCCACAGAACCATCACCCGCCTAGCTCGTCTCGCCGGCTTAAGACGCGATGAGCCACGTACCCCCGCAGCAGCCATACTCACGCCCCCCGTCCGTAGCAGCCGCCCCGGGTTCCTTCAGGGACCTGGCCAACCGGGCCGCCGCGCAAGGGCTCCCCACCCTTCAACTTATACAGCCGACCCCGCAGTCGATCCCTGCGCCGCTACCGCAGGCCCCTCCGTCCCCCACGCGCCAGCAGGACATAGAGCAGTACCTCCTGCACCAGTCCGTCCTCCGGTACAACGTGTGGCGCCAAGCGTTCGCGGCAGATCCCGTAGCGGCTGGACCGCCCCCACCAATCGCGCTCCCCAGGGTGGACCCTCCCGCCAATCTCCCGCTCCCTCTCCCGGAGCCCACTCCCCGAGCTCAGGTATCCGAGTTCACATCCCTTCTCCCGGGAGGACACCCCGACTGGTCCCACCGCAGGGCCCAGCTCCCTCGCGCCCGCTCCCCACGCCCCCGCAGCCGAGCTCCCCATCCCACTCGAATTCACCTGGGATCCCTCGGCCCGCCGCACGTGGCTTCCCCCCGACTTCCCCGAGGATCGGGAAGAGCCTGGCCGCTAAGCCAGAGCATTACGACGGCAACAAGGAGAAGTTCGTTCAGTGGTGGAGAACCGTACCCTCTACCTGAACGGCTTCGAAGCTACGCCGACCGATCGGCAGAAAATACTCATCACGCTGTCGTACATGCGAGGCGATAACGCCGCCGGGCGATTCTCAGACCTCCTCGTCGAAGGAGACGCATACGCCGCCGTCAACTTTGAGTTTTTCGTGGAGAAACTCAAGAAGACGTTCCAACCCGCCGGCCTCGTGCGCCTGGCGGAACAGAAACTGTTCTCCCTTCGCCAAGGGAAGGACAGCGTCGAAGACTACTTCACGCGCCTGTTCCAGCTGGCCATCGAGGCCAAATTCGACGTCAGGATAAACGGGAGGACGATCGTCAACCAGATCCGGCACCAGGCCCGGAACGAACTGGTTGAGTACGTCGAAAGGTACAAGCCGGACCTCATCGACTCCACCGACGTCCGCGAGTGGGAGACCGCCCTGGTACGGGCAGAGGAGGTCCTCGGCGCCATCGCAGAGCGCAAGAAGGCCTCCAACGTCTTCGCCACCGGTCCCCACCTACAACCCGCGTTTCATCCCGCGTCCCCGCTCGTACGCACCTCCCGCTGCACCCCCGCCTACCCGCCCGCCCCCCTCGGCGCCCGTCGCGCGCCCGCACCCTCAGACCACCGGGGTCTTCCCCGGACAAGGCGCTCCCATGGAGCTCGACAAGGCACGCGCAGCTGGACTGTGCCGAAAATGCAGGAAGCCCTGGCCCTGCGCCGATCACCCGCCCCGCCCTCGCCCGCAAGCGAGGAGCATCACGGTAAACGGTCAGGAAGTTTCCCCGGACATGTTTGCTACGATACGAGCCATGATGGACTCAGCGGAGAGCCCCGCATGTAGAACCTGTAGTTTACGCCCCCGATGTACAAAGTGACTCGGGTTTTCAGCCTGTACAGTAGACACCAGTCGACCTGCTGTACAACATAAGTCATTGCTGAATGTAACATGTTTTCCGTCCTAAGCATTGACGAGACTGAAGACGAGGATACGAACAACGCGTGAACCTCCCGGGCACTCCGCCCGTTAAGAAAATGACCATCATGCCGCGAAAGGTGAAGTTCGCGCCGTCCGTAAAGCGAGACGACGGCCCGAACGACGCCGACACCATCCCGCGCAAACACCCAAAGGAAGCACGAAAGGGAGAGACGTCCTCTCGTTCCTGGCTGAACACGTTGGACCCCTGGTCCATACGTTGGATGAAGGCCCAAGTGGAGAACACGGATGTTGACCGCAGCATCCACCACCTGAAGTCCTTCGTTCACGACAGCCGGACGATCGAAGTGTCTCGGGACCTCGTGCAGGACCTCCGAAGACTTTCCGACGAAGACGCGTACTGGGTCCTCCATGACCTACAGCACGCCCCGAAATTCCGGAAAGCATCCCCTCGATCCACGAAGCGAAACTCGCTGGAGATCCCGGTGACGCTAACCCTCCCGAACCGACAGACCGCCAACGTCAAGGCACTGATCGATTCAGGCTGCACCGGATCGTCCATCCACGAGAAGTTCGTGGCTGAAAAGGGGGTAAAGACGCACTCCCTCCCCCGCCCCCTCACCGTCTACAACGCCGATGGCACGCCGAACGCCGGAGGCAAAGTAGAGAAATTCGTGATCCTCGAAGCTCCAGGTGAACGACCACAGGGAACAGTTGGCCCTCGCAGTAACCAACCTCGGGCCCAACACCGTGTTCCTCGGACACGACTGGCTGAAGATGCACAACCCAGCCATCAACTGGAAAACCGGGAGAATTTCCTTTCAGATGCAAGAGGGGATCACGCCGTGGGCAGTGTAGACGAGGAGGAAGACGAGATGGACGTAGACTACAGGCCGTCCCAAGGCGACAGACTATTCGAACTCGATGTAGTAGAGTACATGCGAAATCGAAACGTCGCCACGGAGGTGGCCATCAAGGACTACGTCCCAGAAAAAGAAGAGAGACCTTCGAGGAAGCCGCCCCGAAGTACGTCCACGAGTATAAGGACGTCTTCGACAAAGAAAGCTTCGATGCGCTACCCCCGAGACGCCCTTGGGATCACGCCATCGAGCTCCTCCCCGGGAACCATGAGGTAGACTGCAAGGTCTATCCCTCTCAATCCCGGGCGAGCAGAAGGAACTCGACTCCTTCCTCGAGGAGAATCTCAAGTCCGGGAGGATACGACCCTCCAAGTCACCCTTCGCATCGGCCTTCTTCTTCATCAAGAAGAAAGACGGACGCCTCCGCCCCGTGCAAGACTACCGCAAGCTGAACGCGGTGACAAGACGCAACCGCTACCCGCTCCCGCTCATAAGCGAACTGGTCGACAAGCTCAAGTCGGCCAAGTACTACACCAAGTTCGACGTGAGATGGGGGTACAACAACGTACGGATGGCAGAAGGCGACGAGTGGAAGGCCGCCTTCCGAGCAAACCGCGGGCTATTCGAGCCCCTCGTGATGTTCTTCGGGCTCACCAATTCACCAGCGACGTTTCAGACGATGATGAACGCGCTGTTTAGACACTTGGTGGACCGAGGCGTAGTGGTCGTCTACATAGACGATATCATGATATTCACGAGAGACACTCGAAGAGCACCGCAAGGTAGTACGCGAGGTGCTACAAATCCTCCGCGACGCACACCTCTACCTGCGTCACGACAAATGCGACTTTGAGGTCCAAGAGACCGAGTTCCTCGGGCTCATCGTCGCACAAGACAAGGTGAAGATGGACGAGAAGAAGGTGGAAGCCATCAAGAGCTGGCCAACGTCCCCACCTCGAAGAAAACACTGCAGAGGTTTCCTCGGGTTCCTCAACTTCTACCGACGGTTCGTCAAGAACTTCGCCATGATCGCGCGCCCCCTCAACGCGCTCACGTCGGTGAAGAAGAGACTTCGAGTGGACGACGGCCTGCCAAGCGGCCTTCCAAACCCTCAAGGACACCATCTCCTCCGCCCCGGCGCTCGCCATGCCCACCGACACCGACCCCTACCGCATCGAAACCGACGGCTCGGGCATTGGCATCGGCGCCATCCTCTCCCAAAAGCACGACGGCACATGGCACCCCGTCGCCTTCATCTCCCGTTCCCTCAACGACGCCGAGAGGAACTACCACGCCGCTGACCTCGAGATGTTAGCCATCATGTTCGCCCTCAACGAGTGGCGACAATATCTCCTCGAGGCAGCCCACCCGATCGAGATCTGGACGGACCACAAGAACCTCGAGTTCTTCCGCAAACCCCAGGATCTCACCCGCCGTCAGGCCCGCTGGCAACAGGTCCTACAGGAATACCATGTGGTGATCAGCCACCGCCCTGGCAAAACCAACCCCGCGGACCCTCTGTCCAGGAGGCCAGACTTTGAAAAGGGGGTGACATCCGACAACACCGCGCAGACACTACTGCCTGACGCCCTTTTTTCGCCCCCACCGTCACCTACCTCCACGACGGTCTCCCTCAAAGCCGTCGCACCGGCGAGCACGCTCTCAAGGATCACAAAGCTACAGTACAAACTTGAGCAGTTCGCCAAGGAAGGCTTGGAGAAAGGAGAACTCCCCCTGGAGCCGCAAAGAAGGACTTGTCCACTGGAAGTCGCTCGTCTACGTGCCGAACGACGCGAAACTCAGAGAGGACATCCTCATCGCGAACCATGATCATCCGATCGCTGGCCACCCCGGCATCCGGCGCACTCGCGATTTGATCATGAGCGAATACTATTGGCCCTCGCTTCGACGCGACGTGGAGTCTTACGTCAAAGGGTGTGATACGTGCCAAAAGGTAAAAGCCAAAACCTCGGCCATCAACACACCGCTCCACCCGAATGAGATCCCATCTTCCCCCTGGGAAATCATCTCCGTCGACCTGATCGGCCCCCTCCCCCAATCAGATGGCAAGAACGCCATCCTGGTTGTCGTCGATCGTTTCTCCAAGATGATCCACCTAGCACCGGTTATGGACACCATAACGTCCCAAGGGGTCGCAACAATCTTCCGCGACCAGATCTTCAAGCTCCACGGTGTCCCACGCAAGGTGATCTCCGACAGAGGAACGCAATTCGTGTCGTCGTTCATGCGCGACCTTTACTCCCTCCTCGGCATCCAAGCCAACCCGTCTACCGCTTACCACCCCCAGACCGACGGGCAGACGGAGCGCATCAACCGAGAGGTGGAGAAATACCTCCGCATCTACGTCAACCATCGCCAAACCGACTGGGCCGAATGGCTACCCCTAGCCGAGTTCGCCCACAACTCGCAGACCACCAGCGCAACCGGCGTCTCCCCCTTCCTGCTCAACTACGGGCAACAGCCGCTCATACCGAACAAGCGAGTGGAAGTGAGAAACGAATCCGCCGCCTCCTTCGCCGAAACAATGAAAACCCACCACAACACGGCCAAGGACGCGCTGGAAAAAGCGGCAGAAGCGATGAAGAAGGCGCACGACAAACGTGCATCCCCCGCCGTCGAATACACGGTCGGCCAGCAGGTCCTACTCGAAGGAACCCACGTTCGGACCGATCGCCCGACCAAGAAGTTCGACGACAAACGACACGGCCCGTTCAAGGTGAAGCGTAAGATCGGCGAGGCCTCCTACGAGCTAGGACCTCCCGCGCACGTGGAAAGGGATTCACCCCGTATTCCACGAGTCGCTTCTTACGCCCTACCACCCGGGCACATCCCCCTCCCAGACGAAACCGAAACCGCCACCCCCGGTTATCGTCCAGCAACAAGAAGAGTACGAAGTCGAGCACGTCGCCGACTCACGTAAGCGACGCGGCAGAACCGAGTACCTAGTACAGTGGAAAGGGTACCCCCGCGAGGAACGCACATGGGAACCCAAAAGGAACGTCTCAAACGCCCCTCAGGCGATCGAGAAGTTCCACCGAGAGAACCCCACCGCCATCCGCACCCTTGCCGACGGCGAGTGCGACTGCCCAACCTGCGCGTTCCCCGGAACCCCCCTATTCGACGACCCGTCCTTCCGCTCGTACGCGGCCTCCCTAAACCGCCTCCCCGACCAACTCTTCGAGATCCCCGCACCCCATAGCGACGTCAACCTCACCGGTATCATCATCGACCGGGAGTTCGATGGCTAGAAAGGGGGTAATGATACGAACTCGGACGTTTTCGCCTTTATTTACGTAGTTAGCTAACACTTGACGACCCCACGAACGCACTTACGTAGTTACCATTATGCCTAGACCTTACGTCTAGACCATACGTCACACACTAGTCAGCCTACGTCACAACCCCATACCCATAGAACAGGCTAGACCCCACTACGTCACCGTACGTCGTACGGAACATTCTAGTAGGTTCCACGACCGGCCCTAAGCTGGTCCGTGCTCACGCCAGTAGTTAGTATATAAGTAGCGCCACAACACCTGTATTAGCTCAGTCTTGGAATTCCTTTTCTCTCCCTCGGATATCGCGCTTGCAACCCTTGAGATATTAAGGCTATTCCTTTCACACATGGTGCATGTTTTGAACCATTAATAATATTTGATTTATATTGAATTTGCATTTTAGCAATTGTACAGTATATACAGTAGTGCATGGTGTTGTTTTTTTAGGATTTGATGACTAGGACAATAGACTATCTTTCAACTCTTTCTCCAGCTCCTAATATGACTATCAGCTGGTGATAGATAACTTATCTACCAGATCAAACAAAAGAGTTGGCTTTGCATGTCCTGTGAGTGAGTTACTATAATAGTACTTAGTCAATTGGTTCATTGGTTGTTCTTTCTCTTCTGAATACTATGATTCTAAGAAAAGGGTAATGGTTTATTTCTAGCTTGTGAGTTTTGGTTATCTCTACCTTAGTGGATATATGTACATGTAGAATGTATATCTATAATTTTGACAGATAGAGGGTTCTTGAGTGTTTAGATCTCTTGGCTAGACTTTGGAATAGCATGCAACTCTGTGATGTACTAGGGCACAAGGGCAGTCACAGAGTATAGTCTTCAGACAAGTGTAGGTAATGTTACGGTCACAGGAGGGGGTACATCTTTTCCTCTCCCTTCACCTTCTATAGGATTATGGGACAACTTATTCTTTGACTCAGACCAGGAATTCCCCCACAACACCAACTCAGGCATTGCCCTATCCGGAACTCCCTTTCTAAAAAGTTACCTGTTTGGTTTGGACACCACCTTCCTATTTCGTTGATACATGCATTTCACCCTTTTAATCTGATCATAGACATTGCCTCCTTGGCTGTGCTCTCTCGTGCACAGCCTAGTATTCCAACTTACCATTTGACTGATGCCTTGATCCCTTATGATAATCTTTTGTCTGCGACTTATGATTACCATATACAATACAAAGCCTGCCCTAGATGGGCAGGGCCTATATATAGGGACACTGGCCCTTCATGTAACTCTAACCTAGATCTACACAACTTTCCATATAATCTACCAGCTCTTCCAGCTCTCAGTTCCACTTCATCTCAGAAGCCCGCTCCTGCTCTGGAGGTGATCACCCTAGTGCTCATGATCATCTTCCTTATCACGTCACACTTGTGTGGCCTCGTTGCTGTCCGTACGCACTTCTAAAGCTTTGGCAACTCCAATGCCAACAGAGGTTGGCCTGTGTAAGCCCAGGACTCCGTCACTGGCACCTATCTAAATCCAGGACTCTGCCACTGGTACCGTATTGGTCAGGACTCTGCCACTGACCCCCATATAGGATAGATCTGCCCTTCCTCTGGATCATGCCACCATCCTCAAAGTCCAAGACTCCAGTGTTAGTCATAGAGTAGGCTCCAACCCCAAGGGAGGCTCTACATGAAAGCTAGCCGTCGGTCCCCAGTCCGAGGAACCTTTGGGCCTCAGGAGGTATTTTCCCCTCAAGTCCGGCTAGTCCAGTAATCACACAGGGTTGATTACTCAGGAATGTGTCACTTGTTACACGGCGTAACAGGTAAGTGGCACTTTTCCTTTTTCTTTTGTGCCACTTCCTTCATTAGTAAAAACAGGACTAACTGTCCAGTGCTGAACAGTACTGGACAGTAACATAGTGCTCATAGTGAGGGTCCAACTGGATAGTGGTTTGATAGTACTATGACA
The DNA here is from genome assembly GCA_019096195.1 of Boletus sp. NGJ. Classification (NCBI taxonomy): domain Eukaryota; kingdom Fungi; phylum Basidiomycota; class Agaricomycetes; order Boletales; family Boletaceae; genus Boletus; species Boletus sp. NGJ. The sequence goes on from JAGTXK010000091.1 coordinate 1,033,785, forward strand.
GTGTCTCATACTCTGTTCATAGTATGGCCATAGTCTGTCATAGTATTCTCATAGTGTCTCATAGTGTCTCATAGTATTCTTATAGTACTTCCATAGTGGCTTAGCAATCCTAATCCTAATCCTAATCCTAATCCTAATCCTAATCCTAATCCAATTTCAAGCCAATTCTAATTTCAAATTCAATCAAATATTAATTCTATTAATTCTAATTCTAATTCCAGTCCAAATCCCAATCCCAATCCCAATCCCAATCCTAATCCTAATCCTAATGATTTACAAAGTGAAGTATTGACTTCATGTAATGAGTAGAGAAGGATAAAATTAAGAAACAAGAGGGTGTGGGAAAGTTTTTGAAGTCTGGCTTGTTTATATAAGAATGGTGGCACAAACAGTGGCAAACAATGTCCGCTTTTTTAACACTGAGTGTGGGAAAATGGACTTGGATATTTTTTTTGAGTGTAGGTCTACACTTTTGGTACACATTGTGACTACACTTTTACTACACTTTGGTGCGCATTTTTGGTACACTTTTGGTACACTTTGTTTGCTACACTGTACTACACTCTGCTACCCTTTTGTTTGCTTTTTTTACTACACTCTGTTTGCTACACTGTACTACACTCTTTCCTATACTTTTTGTACAACATTTGACTACACATTTAACTACACTTTTTGTGCACTTTTTGACTACACATTTTGTATGCTTTTGATTTAGGATTAGGATTAGAATTAGAATTAGAATTAGCTTAAAATTACTACTATGACTATGACTGCTATGAATGTACTATGAATGCTATGAAATGCTATGATACTATGATGCTATGATACTATGATACTATGAACACTATGAATATACTATGGATACTATGAATACACTTTCAATACTATGACACTATGAACACTATGAGCTCTATGAGTTATCTATGAAACTACTATGACTACTATGAAACCACTATGGCACTATGAGCACGATGATGAAATCCTGTATTTACTGATGCACTACTATCTCAGGGAAAAAAAAAGGCTCCAGTGCAGCTGGTTGTCCCATGATCATCTGGAGCATCACCTTGGTACGTGCTTTCGATGTGAAACCCCGTGCGGTACGATCAGCCATCTGCTTGCGGCGAGTTGAAGAAATCCAGAAGAATGAAGGGCGTCTGGTATTCCCCACTGTACGGATCATCATCATCTGCGGCATTTGTTTTCAGCTTGTCTTCAGGCAAATAATCTGACCTCGTGGAGAAGCAATTGCGTCACTACACGTGCATCTGGTAGTGGGCAAAGATACGAGAACCTGGTAAGGTTCTTCATTAATCTTTCAAGTTTCTGATATTCCATTGGAGCAAACCCTGCCGCGGTGGTTACCATCATCCGGTCGCGTATTAATTAGTCAGCAAGCGAATGCAGGACAAACACTATACTACGAGAAGCCCTTGTCAGGGCTGACGCTAGTCTCTGGATCCGAGGGGACTTCGAGTAAAAACGACCCGTCGAGTACTCGAGCATCGGATTCTGCCATTCATCACTACTTCGTGCAGTCACCGGCGCGACTGGCCCTGGCTTCCACAGTGACTCTCAAAACTTGACTTTATCCTCCAGCGCGCTCATACTCATTATATCTTATGAATCGTCGTGACATCATACAATGTGGTGGAATGCCGGATTTGGTGCGCCGTGATAGGGCCACCTGTCGCATTCCCCTTTCGGGCCATAAATGCATATCCTAACTCGGGTGTCGGTTTGTGTGTCGAGATGCGAATGCGGTGACGACGACGACTGCAAGGTCGTCTGCTTCATATCACCCGAAACAAGGGGATATCCAAATTTGACTACAAGGGTATACTCATCCTCTCGCCTAACCTTTATTAGAACCTGAGAAACCGATAGCCCTGCACCGTCCTTCCCACCTGATAGCGCTTCAATCTTGGTCGGCGCCTGCATCCTAAATCTTATCATTTGCAACTGTGTTGCGATGGTACCGAACTGGCTTTTCTCCGCTTCCTCCTTTGTCGGCTTCATACTATGTATGATTCCCCTCCCATGGCATCTTGAAGGTGAATTCATCGTCCCGAAACATCGTACTCTCTCTAACGTGCTGTCCAGCCAGGAACGCGGGCACTTGCCTGTACATGATCTGGACGGGCTTGATGTGCTTGATCTGGTGCATCAAATCAGTGGTTTGGAATTCGGACGTGATCAACAAGGCCCCAGTCTGGTGCGATATCTGTAGGTTTTCCACAATTTTTGCTTTCTGGACATCGCTCACCAACTGCATGCAGCCACTAAGTTAATGCTTGGAGGCACAGTGGCCATTCCCGCATCATCTCACTGCATAAACCGTCGGTTGTACCAAATCGCCTCAGTACAATCCGTGACGAAGACGCGTGCACAGAAGCGACGTGATATCATGATTGAGCTGGCCATTGGTCTCGGCATTCCCTTGCTCGAGATGATTCTCTGTGAGTGTGCAGAGCAGATCAGATCCAAAGTAGGGTTATTTGCTTATTCATTATTAGACATCGTCGTTCAGTCCCATCGTTTCGTTATTGTTGAAGAGTTCGGCTGTGTGCCGTTTGTTTGGAACACTCCCTTGGCGTATGTTCTCGTCCTCCCTTGGCCCGTCATCATCGCTCTGGTATCCGGATTTTATGTCAGTACGTGCGCTGAGGATGTGTGGTAATATTATTCTGATCGCATCTTGCAGTCCGGGCTATTCGTAGACTCGCGATCCGAAGAGCGCAATTTAAGGAGTTCCTTTCGATGAACAACAACCTGAGTTCCAGCCAGTATTTCTGCCTCATGGGTCTCGCCGGCGTTGAAGTCGTTTGTACCGCTCCTCTGGGACTCTACGTCCTTGTTTCAAACGTGTCCGGGCTTCCCATGTCGTCGTATGTGAGCTGGAGCTATGCCCACAAAGACTTTGGCGCAATTGAACAAATCCCTTCTGTTGTGTGGGGCCAAAGTACGAGCTTTTCCGCCGATGAGCTCGGTCGTTTCTTCCCCGTTCTCGGCGCATTCGTTTTCTTTGCCTTTTTCGGGTTCGCGGACGAAGCGAGGAGGAATTATCGCCTCGCGTATATGTCATTCGCAAAACGGGCTGGTTTCTCCGGCTGACTGCCAATGGGTACGTCCACAAATTGAATCGCTCTGGGAGACTGGGACGCCCTATCTCACGGATCTTCTTCTACCAACAGCACCACCCCGAACACGTCCTACAGCAACAGCTCTGGCGCGATGCCTATCCCCATCACGCACCAGACGGAGAAGAAGCGCGATTCGATGGTGTCGTGCGGTGCGCTGGCGGGCGTGAAGAAGGAATCCTTCTCGCCCACGGCCTCGTCGACTGGATCGATGTCGAAGGAGTCGCTTGCGGACTTGCACAGTGTGCCATTGCCCTCGCTCCCTGAGGCTACGCTCGATACGAGCGCGCCGTCTCGGTACGCGCTTGACGTGCCCAACGCAGTCTGAGCGTGTGTTCGCATCCTCCACTCTCCTCGTGTGTGCGTCTTGTATCCCACATCCCACGAAAACCCGTCTGCAACTTGAACTCTTACGATTCCAGTGTCGTCTGGTGTGTTGGTCATTATTGTATTGTTAGCAAATTTCTCCTCTCTCTTAGTGTCTCACTCTTTCCCGTACTATATGAGTACCCCTCCTCGACTGCCAAGTCCCTCTCCCGATTTATCCTGTGCTATATATTATGGGGCTCGATAGACAGTGTAGCCATCTACAGGACAATAAAAGACGGTTTTTCCTACAATGTCATCGAAAGACGCATAGACGCCGGGTACCAAGCGACAAAGTACCTCGCCCACGCCCGCCATGGTAAAGCAGGTTCGTCGGCCTGATTAACGGGCTAATTCCCGCTACATTAGTAGCGGGTTCTTACATCCGGGGAAAGGTGGGTTTCATAATTTCTGATATCTCTGTGGCTGTGCGAGCACTATACGCGTCTTTTTCACTTGTTGATGATGTCCCTCGAAATTGCTCCAGTGATTGATGCAGGGCTCCTCCCGGCTTGTACGCCCTCCCTGATGCCCTTCCACATATCTTACACCGGCCTCGCCCCCATCTCCCGTTATTTCCGTCCCAGACCTGCACCCCCTTCGATGGCTTCCTCCTTAGTGCGGTCTTCAAGCTCTGCCACCCTGGTAGCAAGCTCGTCGTCGACCTCAATACTGAGCGAGACAGAGAGCAGTCTCACAACGATATTATCTGCCACTTCCTTTGGGAATTTGACCCACGAAAGCCAGTGCGGAGAGGATGAGTTGTTGTCAAAAAATAGGTTTTCCATCGAAGTGGTTAATCAGATGGAACAAGTGACGGCTACGCGGCTTCTGGTGGATACTGCTATGGGAATGGACTCGGAGACACAGCCCGCCTTGAATGTTGTACCGCGCGACAATTCATCCGGATTGACCAGTATACATACCCCTACGCCAAGAAATATCAAACGTTTCCAAGCTACGTTTCGAGGGAGGCAGATGTATGGACAGGAAATGGATATCCCAGCTGGATATGGTGGGCTCGTCTTACGAGCACCGGTGGACTCCAAGGGAAAGGGCAAGGAAGATGCGAAAGCATCTCCGAAGCCCTTGTCACAGAAAGCCAAACCAAAGTCAAAAACGCGCGCGGCGACGCGTCAGTCGAAACGTACCACAGTGGACGACCGTATGGATGAACCCGAGAGATGGGATGAAGGAGACTGTTGTTCATCCTCAGACGTTGAGCCACCCCTGACAAGAAATTTGATACCTTCATCAACGTTCGCTTCCTTTATGCTTTGGACACCTGATAGACCCCTTGACGAGGGAAGGGATGAATATGCGAGGGCTTTGGTGGAATGGACTCGCTTGGCCACCGAGGTAAGTTTCCTCGAGCGTCTGCTTTATATCCTCGATTTTGTGACTTTGCACTCTCGTAGATACATTCGTATGATGAATGAGGACAAAAATGATCCAGGAACGTCAGGTGCATCGTGTATGAAATACCCATGCTTTCTCGCCAGTCCCTGATTCGCTTACATTTATGCAGTATTGACAGAGTCAATAAAAACAATATCGTATTCCTTTAACCCCGCCGCTCCTCGAGACTGCTCTTGGTTGATCTCCCATCTACACGATACCAGCGCCATTGATGGGCTGTTCCAGGAAATACCGGACATTGTTGACCGAAATTTGTTAACATTAGTACTCGCTGTGAAATACCCTGGTAATGCATATAGTGATAGCGTGTTGTGCTCAGTCACTTCTGTGATCGCAGGTCTTCCGAAGATTTATGGGGTGACTGAGACAGTAGACAATTACTCGGAACTGGCGATACCAGCGCAGCACTGTATGGTCAGAAATAAAATGAGGGCCGGTGGTTGGACAGGATAGAAACTCAGCTGTCAGTCTGAATCGTTTCCAGGCGCGTTTCCGATTCTACAAATAGTGAGAACGACGGCTAGTGTCTCCAGCTCGTTCCTCCGTCGTTCCTTGTCATTATTCCTTTGCAAAGTGGGTCCTTGTTGAAGCACAAGTACGTTGACGTTGATAGGGTCTTTTTCTTTTATAGAAAAGTTCGCGGTACCATTACATACCATAAAAGAGAGGCCAGAATGATGTTCGCCGTACTGGTCACGCCCATTTTGACTCTTCTCGCCGCCACTTGCGGGCGTGCCAATCCCAACCCTCTCACCCCCGGTCCGGGCGATGTCTTCATCGAAGGACAAGCTTGTACGACTAGTTGGGATGTTGACACAACTAGTCTCTGGAAGACTACGCAAATCGATCTTATGACGGGAAATAACGTCGATATGGTTCCCTTGACCAGTGCGTATAGTCCATTCCTTTCTCCGTTTCTCAGCGAATGCTATCTATCCATTATATAGCCGTTGCGACCGTCGACGGAACCGACCCAAGCAAGACCACGTTCTCGTACCCATGCCCGATGGTCAGTGGCAGCGTTTCTGATCCTGATTAGTACAGGCGTGTGCTCACGCGTTTGATCCCCAACTTTCATAAGGTCTCTCCTCATTCCGCCATTTACTTTTATCAATTCACCTCTCCGTCCACCGAGAACAAGACTTGGACCACGCGTTTCGCGATCACAGATTCTGTCAACGACGTCGTTTCCCCTGCCCAGTCTACCCAACCAGACGGTTCGAAAATCCCTTGGGGAGTTGGTTCCTTGGTCAACGGGTCTTCTGCCGCTCCTTCCGCTTCTGGAGCTTCGGTTGCGACCCTTGCCGGTGCTCCTTCTGCGCCATTAATTATTCCTGGTTCATCGTCTGCACCGACCACGTCTACCCCGACCGTCGGCCCCCCCATCTCTTACGTGGTCGTGACGCCTAGCACTGTTTCTACCGCAGAAGCGAATGGCGCGGTGGGGATGCTCTTCCTTTCAAACATTCTCTTTCAGACCGCATTTGCGCTCGGGCTTGCTGCATTTGGATTCACTGTAATGTCCTAGACCAACCCTCTTGTGACGCAAAACTCGGGACATGATATCACTGGCAATTACACATAGTATCGTCATACACTCCCACTCGTTTTCATCCACTATCTGCAATCTCCATTTTCCAATTCTTTTTATCGGTTGGTTGATACCGGAGGCATATGAGTAATCCTCATGTACTGGAACGCGACGTTTCTGAAAGGAATTCCTTTTCGAGAGGTCTGTTCGACAGCCCGGACTCTGGTTTTGTTCCATCGTTTAATGTCACAAAGTATAGCTATTTTATCCATAATTATAGCATGCTCTTTCGTCGTCCCGTGTATCTCACGTTCAGGCTAATACGATTTCAAGTATCACTATGTGCAGCGAGGGGGAAGAAACGGGCTTACGAACCTTCTCCAGGTAGGACTTTGGCGACATTCATGAGCTGGTCCCACCTCTTATCGTCTTGCCATGCGATCGTCTGGTCTTCTCTCAGCGTAAGCGCTTGATGGAGCGGTCGCGTAGGTTTCCCTTCGCGCTCAAGAATGTGAAACTCTTTGTCGATCGCGTCCAGCCAGGCAACTGCCACCTCTTTCTGTGCAGCAGTCAAACTCGGAAGGCGAAGCGCCCAGAAACAGCGATCCGTGCCGTGCGTGACAAGCCCTATTTTTTTAAAAGAAAAAAAAAAAGCGTTAAAAATCGAAATCACTCGCTTCGGTCTCCCAAAGCGCATCCAACCTCTCGACCCACCTTTCGGCCTCACATGCTCAGGCGTCCACCTGATCTCGTACCTCACGACTGGGAAATCTGCCTTGTAAAAGTCCCGCACGAATATCCGCACGGGAGACGTGCACCTGCCCATCGCTCAAGATGTCCCCCATCAATCTCTCTGCCTCTTCGACGCTCGCACCGTTTGAAAGCGTCCTGTACTGTTCCACGAGGCGCTCCACGATCTGGAGTGGATAGTACCGCAAGATGTTCGGGAAGACGTCGCGTGGTCCGTGAACGGGATGCGCGATCGCGTAGAGGTACCATTCCTCAGAGAGATCCCCGATAGCGATGCTTGCCAAGCCCTTTTCACGCAGTTTACGTGCGAGTTGGCCGGAGCGCTGCCAGGTCATTGGGTCGGGGGAGGTAGGGATCCAGGTACCGTCGAGGCATCCTCGGTACGTCCCGTTGTCGACCCCGACTTTGTCGGTCTCGATGAAGTGTAAAAGTTTGGTGGCTGGAACGAGGGATGGATCGCGGAGGGTCGTGAGGGTCGTCGGCAACGCAGGGTCGAGGTTGAGGACGCGACAGAGCGCTTCGTATTGTGGACGGAGCTCGGCCGCGGTCTTAGGGGTCGTACTGAAGAAGAATGCTCGTGGATGAGGATGTCAGGTCTGAGCACAGGAAACGTACAGCATCGCATTGGACTGGAGGACAGCAGATTTGATGGGGGACTTCTGACCCTCGGGGAGGTGAGATATGTGGTGGAGAATCTGGTGGACCGAGTGGGCGCCTGTCGACAGCGTGAGCTATCCCTCATCTCGCACTACATTGCATGCTCGTCACTCACCAGCCGATAATCCAGAGAGCTGTACATTAGCCGGGTCACCTGCCCAACATCTCTATGAGTCCTGTGTTCACCTATAGACCAAGGGCGATTACCTCCAAACGCTTCGACATTCTCCTGGAGCCATTGTAGTGCAAGCCATTGATCCTTGAATCCAAAGTTCCCGTCGATCTTGGGCTCATCGCAGGCAAGGAATCCAAACACCGAAAGACGGTACCCGATATTAACCCAGACCTCTGAGCGTTCTTGAGCGACATATTGTGCCTGAGCGTTAAGCCCGTGAGGAGAGCCGAACTGGAGGAACCTGGAGATGTAAACTCGTTGATCGCGGAGAATCTCGGGGACAATAAAAGGAAAAGCGTACCCTCCGTGTATGTATACCTTGACCGGGAACTTGGAGTCACGCGTGAACGATGACGGGGATACGATGTTCACGAAGAGACTAAGAATGTAAGTCGTCGGTCGAGGAAAGGCGTCATGGAAAGTCGGATCGTTGACTTACGGATCTTCCGACGGTTCACCGAGACCTTTCCTGTCGACCATGGGGGTTCCTGACAACACATCTTTTTCCGTCATCATGCCAAAGCAATCGAAAGATGGGATATAACCTGCACCCTGTCCATCATTGGCAGGCTGATAACAATCTACGTATGCAAGAAGTGAGCCCCTGTGTGTACCATCATCATGATGCATGGTCACTCGCGTTTGGTCTCGTAGACGTAGTCCTTGTCCCCGTAGCGGTAACCCTCGGGAAGCTGTTGTGGGTCTGTGAAACGCACAGGGGGGCAATGCGTAGGGAACCTCTGTGGCTGGGTAAGGCTCACTGACTCGAATGTTATTTTGCACCTACATACCCAGGAATACAGCTGCCCCGTTGCTCGTTCGGCCGCCCTTGATTGGCCCGTACTTGGTCTCGGCAACGACGCTTACACCGCGCTGCAAGTCCTGGGGAATGTGGGGAAGGGACATGGCTTCTAATCAGAATCAGTGGTGGGGGATACACTATGATCGTGCTTCTTCTTGGCACTCGCATTCGCCGTTTATCTGCGCGGAGAGCATGGCATCACATCCAGCGTGGGAGGCATTGAGACCATCACGGGGACAATCGACCTCACTAAAGGGACACCGTCACGATAAGGATGGGTGCACGACGGGCATCCTACGGAGTTCACTATTTTTACGTGCGTGGGTTGCAAAAGAAGGATGGGTATGATGTCGCTGGAGCTTCAGCTTCAACTTTTATGTTGTTCAGTCAGTTCCCTACATAGTTATACGCCGACTATCACACACAAAGCTAACCTCATCCATTTGTATCAAGCTTGACTGGCTGTCTTCTTCACGAAGCCCTTGGGCATCTGTGCTCCTGCTGGTGGATCTACTCTGGACCGGAATTCATCCGACATCTCATGTAGCGTCGCCCATTTAACGTCGGCGTGTGTATTAATCCATTCAATAAAGTGTTCCTGAACACTGCATGTGAGAGGGGTATCAGGGGAACTGGCAAGACCTTACCAGCATCAAAAGCACGTGTGGACGGCTGTCGATCACATGTCAGAGTTATCTTCCATGCGTTATCATAATATCAATTTTTCCTTACCCGCTCACGTCAGGATGGATGGTGATAGGGAGAATGAAGTTTTCCTCCTCCCTATCCGCAAGTAAGTTTCAAAGCAGAAATCAGCACGGGAGTGTCCTACCTGTATAGATACGTGAATGTGTCCTTCCACAGTTGCTCCACGTCTCGTGTGTTTACCTGAGAGTGTGACCATAGTCAGCAATGTGAAGATTCTGGCACCCCAGTCGATATATACACACCCATCCATGCGAGTTCGAATTCGACTTGATGAACCTAAGGAAACGAAATTTGCGGTTCGCAAAGGCAACACATCCGCGTGATTACACTCACATCATTGGAGGCAGATCGTCCAAGTACCTATAATATACGATAGAAACAACTAGGATCCTGAAGACTTTGGAATAGTGAAACACACCAATTTGCGGGAATTTCGACAATCCCAGTTTCATTTCCTTTTGTAAGCGGTTTCATCCAGGTCACTGCTTTCGCTGAGTAGTCGATCTTGGTCCAGTAATCTTCATCCCGTAGATAGTAAGCTTGGGAGCTGAGAAAGCTCAGGTTTTGCATACAGGCCGTGAGAAGTCTGAGCTCACTCATGGCACATGCTGGAGTGGTCTAGCGCAGTGGCGTTGGTATCAGAATGTGATTGGCGCATAAAGAGTGGTTTTCTCAACCATATTCAATGCCTTTCTCGAGGAGTAGCGCGGTGCCTTCCTTGCTTGTTTCCCACCATGGTGCTACACTTCCTTTTGGCGGCTTTCCAAAGTTGAAGTCTGTGAGAAGTTTGTGGGTATGATCTAGGATATCTCGCTGCTGTCGAAGCGACATCGTAGTCGGATTCTGTAGCGCCAGGCATGAGCTCTAGCAAGTTGATAGCATTCTGGGTGTACCTCGTGGGAGTACCCGTGAAGTCCGCTAATCATGGATTGTGAATGGAATGTGCTGAGGAGTGTATAGTCACAAACATTTCATGTCCAGCGTCGCGGACAGCTGCCATCTCTCTTGGGAATGTCTCCAAGCTGTGTCCTAAGCACACATACATGTATTTGGCAAACGCGAGATGATATACGTATAATGCACTTACCAGGAATAAACCAACTAGTTGTGATCCCATACTTCTTGAAAAGCTTGAGGAGCCTAGGTACACCTACTTCACCGGCATACATTCCCTGTCATACTATATGTCAGATGGGATGCAGCTTATCGGAATTGACACACTCTAGATATATCGAGGGGGGAGTCTTCTCCCCCATAGGAGCCAAGCCTAGGAATGTCAGAGAATGTCACTTGTTTAAAGGAATCCGTACCAGCCAGCGACAGCGTCGACGTCTACACCAAAGCCAACAAGGATCGTTCGGGGCATCGTGCAAGATATGGCCACCAGATATTCGAAGATAAGGTGTTCAAATGAGGGGAGCCACGGTCGCCGCCCGATGTATATAAGGTCATTGACGATGAGATGCTTGTTCGTGCGTGTGATCGTGGCCATGTTGTCAGTATGTGAGACCAAGTCAAAGCTATAATTGGCCGAACAGGATAAGAGACAGAAGATAGAAGCCTTCCCACACATGTAGGACAATTTAATCAGGCGTGTCCCAGGGCTCTCAGGCTAGTCTGGTCACGGATAAAGTCCACCCCCTTGCGCAGGTGCGGTCGCTTCGGTTGTCGTATTGCTGCCAAAGAGGCTGGAGGTAGGTTGCGTTGTTGCATTTATGATAAAGACACTACCAGTGAAAGGGTGTCGCTCTATGTTGGTACTAGCTCAAACTCCCGCCGAACAATTGCTGGGGTTGCCAGTGGGTAATCGCGGCACCAAACAACGAGCTGCTGGTTGTGGCAAATTGACAGAATACCTTCCGTCCCTATGACCACATGGGCTCAATTGCAAGAAAGAACCCACACAACCACTCGATTTCGGCGTTTTGAAGCATGTTCCTAGAAGGCGCGTAAGACTCGGAGGCGTGGTGGGAATTAATCCCCTCCCAAGTGGCTGTTGATCGACACTGGTTGATAAAATCGCCAGAACGGAGCGCTTTGTGGTCCTCGTATTCGTCGTCGAGAGATCTCCGCATTGGAATGCAAAAGTGTTGGCTACAAGTGAAACATGTGCCTGTGGAGACGCCTGGTACCGTCATCGTCTCAAGGGAAGCCTTGGGGATGTGTAGGTGACATCGGCGGCCGTAAAGCTGGAGTGCAGGGTGGACAATGGTGGAACAGACTTTGCCAGTAGACCGTCGAACTTTGCCTTTACCCTTCACTTCCTTTGGCGCAAGCGCGGTTTTGGTCTTGTTAACATTCTTTGGGATCTGAGCGAGTGTGCACTTCCGCTTGCCTGGAGTCGCCGCGTTGACTTCGTTCTCGTTAGCTTTTACGCCGAAGGCAGCAATGATGGGGACCGTTGTGGCGATTCAGATGTACATTGGATGTGATTGGATGAGATCTGCGCGAGATGCTGAATATAGTAATTCCCGCTACCCCCTCAAACTCGATCTCGCGGGTAATTGCGAGTTGCTACCCGCGCTATTTGGTGTCCTTTGTCCGTTTCTATGTACGTTTGTTTGTTGACGTTGTTCTTTTCGCTACTTTTTACCCGTCTCAGATTGCGCCTTTGCATCGCAATCGTTGTTTGTTGTGGTACCCCTTCGTCAGTGTCGTCCTCTCCTTTTTCGTGCCCAGCCGTTTGGTCCTCCGTTCGTGCGAGTGGTCCGTTTTTTTGACCCGGGGTGTATTGAAGCACCCGTTTTTGCGTCCATGGACGTGGTCCATATCCTTGATGTCGCTCGTCAGCACGAAATGGACGCTGGGCCGTCGAATGTTGGCGCGCGTCCCAGTCGACGTCTTAGCGATAATGAGTCTGTTTCATCTGCGGCCGAACGCGTGTTGCTTGACGATCTTCGGTGCGTTGCGAATAGGAGGCGTGTTTTCGCGTTCGATTTGGATGCCGTCTCGTTGCGTAAGGCGTGTGTCTCGCATGGGGTTGAGCCCGTCTTACCGGGTGATGTCGCACCTTGTTTCCAATGGTTCGTGCGTCACTTGTTTTTAGGCGAGTGCGCGAGACGGGACGCGCTGTCTGACGATCGTGCTGGTTTGTGTGAGTCGTTGGTTTGCGCGGAGGTCACAACTGGGATACAGGACTCTTCACGGATTGTACAACACGCTTTTGATTGTGTACTATCTCGTGTCTCGTTTTATTCAGCTGATTCGTTGCGCGAGTTTCTGTCCTTTATAAACCCTTGTTACAGTGATAGGAGAGGATCGTAGAACTTTGGCGAACCACTTCCGCAGCTGTCAACTAAAGATTCCGACTGTTCCCATTTACTCCTCAACGTAGCGGGTACTGCCACGGACGTGGCCTTTCTTCCGTTATCATAATCTCCCACGCAATCCATGACATCTTCTGTGCACATGTGCAATACTCTTGAACGAAGTACGCTTAGCATGAAGCGCGGTGATACTATTACACTAAATGGTGGGTGGGGCACATGGGATACGATGCGCATAACAAAAGGACCTGTCAAGGTGACAGGCAAGCCGATTTGCGAGAGGCGGTAGTTTGCCAAAACCTCCGTGCGGCTGACGACGCCACATCGCTTTTCAGAGTGGGACAACTCTGACACCCAACGAAGTTCGGTAATACCGCCATTTGCTGGTAATGCCCCCACCTGCGTTCCCATCTCTTGCGGGAAGCTTCCTATCGGACCCGGGCCATAAATTGTCCAACATTCACAGCGTACCCTCCCTCAATCTCCCTCAGCATGAGATCGTTTGTTGCACTCCCCGTCGTCCTTCTCGCGGCGTCTGCCCTTGCCTCTCTAGTGATCACCGTTCCACTGACAAAGTTCCAGCGCACCGGAGCGTACCTCAAAGGAGCTCCTGACGCAGATCGTGCTCGTGCTGCCTTCCTAAAGTCTCGTACAACCAGTGGACCGACTACTGTTCCTGCGACCAACCTAGCATACGTCCAGTACACAACGAGCGTCGGCATCGGTAACCCACCGACATATTATAATCTTCTTGTTGACACTGGCTCCTCCAACATTTTCTGTGGGTAGGTGTGGATGATCGATTGAAGTTCATGCAACATACAATTTTTGTTGCAGCACTGGTATTCCATATGTTCGGACGTCCACTAGTATCCCCACAGGTGAAGCCGTAAACGTCATTTATGGGTCGGGTTACTTTTCGGGATCGGAGTGTAAGGATCTTGTAATTTTATCCGCACCTCATCATTAACAGTAAACAGACCTTGATCAGGTGATCCTCGCACCCAGTCTTGTCCTCAAGAACCAATCAATCGGCGATGCTCTTTATTCTACCGGATTCGAGGGTGTCGATGGCATTGTCGGTGTTGGACCTGTCGATCTCACACAAGGAACGCTCTCACCTGATACGAATACAACGATCCCGACGGTCATAAACAACCTCGTGTCACAGGGACTTGTAAAGGACCAAGTACTTGGTGTTTATTTTGCGCCTTCAACAAACCACAGTGACATAAGTGAGTATTCAATCCCTGATCCGTGTTTTCCATCAAGCCTGAGACCTGTAGATGGTGCATTAACTTATGGAGGCGCTGATTCAAGCCTGGTATGGACACGGTTCTTGTTTCGTTCGTTGTCAACTCGGTGCTTAAATAGCTTATATCCGCCGTGTACAGTACGAGGGCGACCTGACGTATGTTCCTGTGACGGACACATATCCGGCCGCTTATTACTGGGGCATCAACGTCACTTCTGCTACATACGGTAACTACATAGTGATCCCCACTTCCACTGCTGGGATCGTCGACACTGGTACCACGCGTATGTTTCCTTCTCCACTCTTATATGGTCAGTCACTAGATCTAACGTAATTGTCGTGTTCTTCAGTGGTCGTCCTCACAGACGACTTCTTTTCCGTATACATGAATGCAATCCCAGGAGCGACTTTTGATTCGAACACAACTCTCATCGAAATCCCCCCTTCCTCCATCCCGTCCATGCAACCTCTCAACTTCTCGATCGCTAACCGGGTGTTCACCATGGACGTCGCTGCCCAACTAATTCCAACAGACCAGAATATCGCATGGGGTGGGGTTGCTGGGAAACAATATGGTGTGGTGACCAAGTTGGGAAGTGACAGTGGGCAGGGGTTTGATTTCGTTATCGGTATGAAGTTCATGGAGAGGTACTATGCGGTCAGTAGTGGTTTTGAATCGTGTTTGGAGGAGCGTAAAATCATTGAACACTTTTGGCAGGTATTCGACACGGACGCTAACCGCGTTGGATTTGCTCAGACGTAAGTCTTGGTCCGTGTCGAACTTATTTAAATCTGAGCTTGCCAAACCACAGGAAAAATACTTTCACAACCTACCAAGGGTAACATCTCACCATGCTACCCCTGGCGTCCCGTATTTCTTAGACGCTTAAATACCCGAGTGCAGTCATTGGAGAGATGACCATAAGCTCTGCGACTTTCGGAATGTTTATAGTGAGACATTGTGATTTCTTACATGGTCAGGTTGATTCCATGTTGGCTGTCTCGCCGCCCAGATCCTCCGAGACCATTACAGTAATCGTACCGTGGCGGTGTGAGTAGTTGCAGCCAATATAGGTCGTTTCCCCTCAGAGCAGATTTACTGTCCCGCGATGGGGTCGCCACCCTGAGTGGTCAAACTCTTCTTACAACTTGATTAATTGTTGATATTTTTCCATCTTTCTTCTCTTTAATCTGGGTCGTGCCGCAAATCGGAAGAACTTAGACTGCCTCTTGATCTGAATCTCATGAACACTCTCCTCCTTTGACCAGCCTTTCGACAAGAGAGAGGTCCATGCAAAGTCCAACTAACATCTGTGAGGTGCAGAGGTTCGATCTCGCGAAAATGGACACACAAGGCTTATTTAGACTAGGCGTCGTCGTTGACGACTAGGACCTTGCTTGCAAGTTGCAATGCCGACATGTGCTACAGGGAATCCGAGATGCCAAATACAGCGAAGGGCTCACGACCCATCAAAAGATTTATGAATCTGTTTCCAAATATATCATTATTTGTTCATGTAGCGAATCTTAGAAATCCAAGATGCTAAATACAGCGAAAGATTCGTGACCCGGCACAAGATTCACAAATCCTTTTTCAAATATATCAATGACCATGCATGGACCTTTTGCTTTGCAAGCAAGGTGATAACACACTTATCACGTGTCGCTTCCCAAAATATTCATCATCGCTTTCTCGGGCTGCGCCTACTACTAAGTTGTCTGAGATACGACTTCCAGTTGCAATCGCTCCTCGCGCTAGCTCGACCGGATGTCGAGCAGGACGGCTATGCGTCCGCCCTTGCGTCGTCAAGTATGTGTACTCGGACCTTCGACGCGTTACTTGGCGTCGGGGAATGCTCCAAATATCATCTCCCATAGACGTATCATCTCCACAACTCAGGACACCCAACACCTTAATACCACCGTCAATGCGCTCGTTCATGTCTCAAAGACACCTCGTACTAGCCGTCACGACGGCGCACTCAATGGAATGACCTTAGCGATAAAGGATAACATCTGTACCGCTTCGCTTCCGACGACTTGTGCTTCCGCCATGCTGGCTGGTGCGTCGTCCTCTTTACCGTTCGTGAGGCCAACGAGGGTCATGGTCGTGCAGAGTATACGTCACCATTCGACGCGACTACCGTAGGGCTCCTCCGTCATGCAGGTGCCCAAATCATCGGGAAAGCCAACTGCGACGAGTTCGGCATGGGGTGTGTCGCCTCGTGACTCGTGGAACGGAAGGCTGAGTACATATCCACACAGATCCCTCAACGTCAACTCTATTCACGGCCCTGTTGTGAATCCATATCAACCCGCTCACGCGCGTGATGTTCCGTGGACGGACCGCGAGCGCAGGAGCGCAGGTGGCAGCTCAGGTGGGAGCGCGGCAAGTGTTGCAGCTGGGATGTGTACCGCGTGTGTAGTCTCGCTGTATCTCGAGGTTGCTGTCGTGTTGACGTGCAATTCCAAGCGCCTTGGGAACTGACACGGGTGGATCCGTGAGGTTGCCCGCCTCGTATTGTGGCGTCGTAGGGCTCAAGCCTTCATACGGTCTCATCAGTAGGTCAGTGAAGTTATCTCTTTGTGTACGACTTCCTGTGACAACACTCAAGGAATCTAGATGGGGCGTAATTTCGTTCGCAGATAGCCTCGATTGTGTTGGCGTTCTTTCCAAGTCTGTCGATACTGTCAAGGAGGTATTCGGTGCGTGCTGAGTCCTCATCGAGCTTTCTTGCACTCACGAGTGTTTAGACGTTATATCGGTATATGACGTACGGGATCCAACCGCTGCATCACCTGAGCTCAGGAAGATGGCAAGCTCAATCGTAGGGTCGTGTCTCACACAGGTGTTCTCTAGCGTTCGAACCAATGGTCTCGGTGGACTCAGGATCGGGATACCTCAGGTAGTCATGCTCCACTCTCTTCTTGGTCTACTAATGCCATCCCACTGCGTCCAATTCATAGGAGTACTTCCCTCTTGAACTAGATTCCAGCATTACCAGTTCCTTGCGTACCATCATCAGAAGCCTCAGAGACGCTGGGGCGTCCATCCGGCCGGTCTCTCTGCCAGCGATGCAGTATGCCCTGAGTACATACTACGTTATCGCGAGTGCCGAAGCGTCTAGTAACCTTGCTCGGTTCGATGGAGTTCAGTATGGTCCGTTCTGCTTTTTCACTTCTTTCATTAACCGCACGTCGAGGATAGGTGACGATGCTCACTCTTGTCGTCGCTCACAGGTCTTCGCGTTCCGCCTCCCTCTGGAGCGTCCCGCTCGAAACCAAGCAACGTATATGCCCACTCGCGATCTGCAGGGTTCGGTCGGGAGGTACAAAAACGGATACTGTTGGGGACGTATGCCCTGACCGCCGAGTGAGCGCCCTCCTTCACGCCCATCGTGATGAGCAATGACACTGATCCACCATGCCCGCAGCGCGTTCGATAACTATTTCTTGCAGGCGCAGCGTGTGCGCGCGCGCATCAAGGCTGACTTTAACAGCGTCTTCCGCCATCCATGCGTTCACCTTACTCACCCCGAGTCTTTCGTACCTCCCGACGGGGTCGACGTCTTGCTCCACCCTTCTGCGATCCGCACTGCGCCGCGTCTTGCAGGCAAACAAGATGACGGCGGGGAGGAGTGTGATGCGTCGAGCACGGACGAGTACTTGCAGGATGTGATGACTGTCCCTGCATCACTCGCTGGGCTGCCTGCGTTGACTGTTCCCGTGGGACTGGGGGAGGATGGATGGCCCGTGGGGGTGAGCATCGTGGGACAGTGGGGGATGGACGAACTGGTGTTGCGGATTGGTCGTGTGGTCGAGGGTATACGATAGCAGGTTCGCATTCCATGTCAGACTACTCGAAGCGCTCAGATGTCAAATGAGTCAGAGTGGGGTAGATTCTGTGGGTAACGGTGAGCGTGGGCTATAGTACAGGTGTGTGCAACGACAATAGTGACAGCGTATTAAGCAAACAATATATGTGGAGTGGGGTACTGGATGTCGCGTATAGTGCGAATCGCATTAACGACACCGTAAAGATAAATCTAGATAATGCCGTGGCCAGAGAACTCCGGGTGTGTGTGGTCAAGAACGAAATGAGTTCGAAACCGAATCCTTAACCCCAACGGAGCACGCCTTCGTATATCGAGTACATGACTGCCGCATTCGGTACGACGCGCATGAGGTGGGCGCTGAGTCCTCCATACAACGACCGCGCACCCTCTTCTGCGATGACAGTCCGCAACGTCTGCCAGAGTCCGGTGTACTTGACGACGCCATTGACGCGTGGTTGTCGTAGCCGCGTTCGCAGTACCTTGGTGTCATGGATAATGGCGTCAGTACAGAAACGATGATATCATGCATCACTTTGAGACGCACCTCGTGAGGATAAGTGATCAGACTAGCGACACATTTGGCCGTCCCCGCGCTACCGAGCATGCCGAACCACTCTGCAACACCACCCCGACCCTGAGTATCCGCAGAAAGCCGCTTCAGCCGCTCGTAGAGGACCCACTGGATAGTACCTTCGGTGACACCGAGATAACTTGCGCTGAGGCCCTTGTAAAATCCGCGAATGCCCTCTTCCCTGAATATTTGCTTGATCATTGCATAACTCCCGCCTACCATTCTTGATGCTGGTCCCCTCGCCTCGTTTGGAGCTGTATTCGATAACATTTTTGGTGTGGATGCAGAGGCCGAAGCGACCTGCCGCCGCTCTTCTGTCAGTTGCAACCGTGTTTTGACGACCCAGATGGGATTCGTCGCAGTGCCCGTGACGACGCCTGCAATGGCTGCAGCACACAGATGGACGTAGGAGTTTTCTTGCCCGTTGTTGAAATCACGGGCGATTACTCGCTTGCCATTCCCGTAGGTAAAGAAGTGGATCGAACGTGCGGGAATAACGCCGACTAGCGTCGGACCGAGACCCTTGAACAGTGCGCGGGGAGACTCATTGCGGTAGATATCGCTGTTAAAAAAGAGGGGATAAGCGGTACATATGCATACGAGCTGTATGAAGGGAAGGGCCATACGTACCGAAGGATATGGCCAGTTTCCACGAAATTCCACAACAAGCCCCCAGAGCGATGCGGGAGGGTAGCTACCCCACCACCAACCATGCCGACCGAAGCATGTTTTTCCCTGAACAGACTTGATTGGAGTCGCGTCTTGACGACGTCAAACGGACTGGTAACAGCGGCACCGCACATTCCGCCAAGGCTGATTCGAGTGTATGAGTTGGATTCTTGAAGAGTGTAGCGTGATCAACTCACCCGCCAGCGACGAAATGTTGCCATGATTTTGCGGGTAGAAGACTCGAGGACGATGAAGAGCTACTCGTCATGGTCGGTGATGGGCTCGTCATCGTGTCTATGAAAAGAAAAAAGAGCGTATAAACAACCAAAAGCTATCCGAGGGGCCATACTAATTTTTTTTGGGCGAGTCACGTGATGATTCCTCAGTCCTCGGAGATCAAATGAAACTGACGGCCATCTCGCTAAAATCATGTTTCTGCTTTCCATCATAAAGGTATATCTCTCTCCCCTTCACCTCGACACTGACTGATGGCATTCTAGGACACCATCCCCGTCTTGCCGGTCAACTTCGGCACGCCACCTCACCAGGCGATTACGGACGAAATCAACAAGAAATATGCTAACAAGGTCCTGCACGACGCCGGTCTGTGCATCTGCGTGTTTGACCTCGTTGAAGTCGGAGAGGGAAAGGTTCGGTATGGGGATGGGTGCCTCTGGTATAAAAGTCCTCTTCATTGTCTCTCGACCATTGTCTTTCTCCTCTGACTCATGTATGAAGCAAAGTTTCGCATGATCGTCTTTAGACCCTTTGCGTCTGAGGTGATACTCGCCAAGGTTAAATCCTCTGATGAAGAGGCAATACGATGTGCGTTTTTCCGTGCCTTTTACGAGGTCCCAGGCTCATAATCCTAGTAAGCGTCGGCTTCTTCGACGACATGTACATCCCTATTGCATACCTCCCCCAGCCTTCCGCATTGTATGCGTCACGTTCCTTCCTATTTGCTGCAGTTCCTTGTCTCATCATTCTCACGCTCATAGTGACCCAAACGAACGTGCACATTTCTGGCTACCAGAGTCTGAAGCAACGACATCACATGAGCTCCTCGAGTCCGCCACAGCAGATCGCATGTACGTCGACCAAGGCGAGATCATCCGTGTTCGGGTCGAGGTGGACGAATTTTATGATGATGAGCCTGGTCCTCCCAAGGCCGCGGAAGGAGTTGTGATCAAGCGCGAGGCACGAAGGGCTCCGTATACGATCATTGTAAGGTTTGATGCAATGATTGGACAAGAGGTGCTGATGGTGTGGTTCAGTGCTCGATAGCTGAGCAGGGATTGGGACCCGTGCCCTGGTGGAAGAGCGCAAAACCAGATAGTGACATGGATGAAGGGTGAAGAACACGTCCAGTTTGTTGCGTTTTTATCGCTTGATCGCACCATTGCGAGAAAACAAAACAGTTTGCATTTGTAAGTACAAACTTTTTTTTCTATTGTCGATGCTGCCTTTGTTATCTTATCTTATTCATTTTTGATGATGTGTCTAGACCAGACTATGAATATCGCGGTTTTCAATGAACCTCCTCAAGTTGCTTCAGCTGTCGCAATAGTTCATCTTTATCTGAAGCTTCTCCATCACACAATGTATTTCCCGGCCCATAAAGACCGACTGAAGGAGGATCGACCTTCTACTCGCGTCAGCGAAGTGATTTGCCTCGTGGCGCGAGACGTGTTGCGGTTCCAGTTCTACCGTCACACAGACGACTGTCAATACGATATAGCTCGCATATAGCCACTGAAATCCATGGAAAAGCCTGTCGACAAAAATATAGATGTTGTCCAACGACAGCGACCTTGTCACGAATGAGCATTCAGGTAGGTTGAACTTCTTCCGCGGCTAACCAGATATCAGCCTATACACGAAACGAGCTGCGCCCCTTCCGTGACTGTCGCGAATACTTGAGACAGATGTTATTGGGGTAATACCGTCTCAATAATAAGTCTCGGAGGCGTTCTTGCATATCTTCCTGTCCTGGAATATGTTCAACGTCGTTGAGCTTACTGATCGTGTAGGGAGAAAGATCGGCTCGACAAACACCAACGGACCCGGGATTGAGTTTGAAGCACGTGGGCGACTTCCATATAAATCCAACTGTACTCAGTCTGAACGTGTTCGGAGGTCAAGAGTACAAGTGGTATCCGACTCCCATGCAACACTGGACGCTCCATCGTTCTCTTCTTGGCCTCAGGAAACGAACTAGACACATTGATCACTGCGTATTCATCCATCCTTTTACGGTACGTCACTTGGACACTGACCTGCTATGTCCTTTTCCGCTCCCCCGTGTTACCGCCGAGCAAACGGCGTTCTTTTACCTTTTCAGATGGTGTGCTACATGCACCGGGACGCCTCCTGTCGAACTTCTCGGCTGCGACAGACCCCTATATTGATTGCAGTTATCATCGTTCACACTAACTGAAGGAAATGCTGTGACTCTATCAGCAAGGAACCGGCTCTTGACATCATTTATGGAGTATGTTGCCACCGGCGCGACGGTCGATGGATGGGGCGAACAAGAATGGACGATTCGGTTTCAAGATTGCAGATCGGTGAATGAGGCCCATAGCTTCGTCCCATAGCTCTGGCGTACCAGATGGGTTTATTTTTTTTGGAAACTATTTCCGTCCCACTTTGTAGGACAAGACTAAACTAGGACGAGAGGCCCCTCCCCCTTTTTTTCGGTCATTCCCGCCGGCAGTTTTAGTTGCGCGGGCCACATGCAGCGGTGCCCTGTGATACGAAACAGGCTACAGTAAAACGCTAATAAACGTGTGCGATGGATAACAAATATTGGTCACTGATCGGTTGTCGGGTACACCGGAGGGACATGTGCGTGGTGACTCGGGTGTATCAACCCGTGACAGTCCACAGGCGAACGCGAAGGTATGAAAGGGGGGCACGACACTGAGTAAAGCTGCCGGGGCCGTCTCAGCACACCAAAGACACCGGAATCGCGTGTATCCCATGGCAGGACTGCATGCGCTGCTTTCCATAAAACGATCAATCAAGGGGAAGAACGTGCACCAGTGTGTCTATTCCCCCTTCTGCAACAAGCGACTTTGGCTTTGTTTGCCCCCTGCCCTCAAGCTCGAGAGGGCTCGGGGGGCGCCGCCGTGGCCATTGACTGATTCGATTTATAATCATTGTTTGCAAGTAGTCTCAGGCTGGTGCCAATGACCAGATCGTCTATGGGCGGCTTGCGCCTCTTGGACGGCCTGGTCATCAGATTAGTCTGCAGTTTGCAGAGTCGGTCAACTGATGAGCATGCTCGCCAGCAGAAAAAAAATTGCCATTCGAGATTGGCAACACTTCTCGGCCGCCATTTCTGCATAGGCAGGCACGCATTAGTGTTCATCTTTTCAGTAGTATTGTTGAACGCAACCTCGGCGAGACATAACAGTTCCGTTTGGTTCAGAACTTGCCCACAACAACACATCGTCTACTCTCTGCGCGCAGTAAACGTCATCAATCATCTCCACATTTGAGTCCTAAGTCTCCATGCGCTCTGCATACACCATATCCACTGAACCTGAGCCATTCCTACAACGAGTATCATCCGATGATCAGCATGAATGATCACCGCCAAGTCGATGTAGGGATGCTATGCACGGGTGGCATCAGATGTTTTCATGAGCGGAATAAGAGCTGTGACGAAGAAAGTGTGGAACTGAGGAAAATATTTAGTGCTGCAAGGAGACGCATATATGCAGTGATGGTGGCAAGAACTCAACACCAAGCTTGTGACTGTCGTCTTATACGGGCGACGGACCCAACAGTCGAGTGAACACGGTCAATGATCCACCTGTCAAAGATGCAGGGTGACTCCGTAAACGTTGCCCACGCGATCAATATCCACATGTAACCTTGCATGCATATGGACATTGATTATGAGATGACCCATTCCAAGGATCACATGTCAGAACACAACCGCATATAACCTGATGTTCGACATGTGGCCACGTTCGTGTTGACTGCCCCATCAATCTCAGCCATCTTCGTACCTTTCCCGCAGTATTCTGCCAGCGGCCCGTCGTGCTCGTCTACACACGGAAGTCCACTGAACCATCCCGACACCGAGCATCATCCAGTGGCCGACAGGTCATTGTCAGCTCGGTGCAGAGATGCTGTGCACGTGCAGACCGGGAGGGGTATCCGGTCAAAAGGTACGAAACTGATGAGGGAGCGCGTTCGCTACAGTGGTGGTGCACAGACATTGTTCCACGCGAACTGAGGTTTCACGTCGAGGGGTATCTGCTTGGATTTTGGATGGATATATCTTGAGAATGGATGAGCGGAGGAACAAACAACGGGTTACGATGGGGATGGTCTGGAGATAAATTTTAGACCTCGTATGACATCATTTGTCCTCCGCCAACGCACCTTCCTTATTTAGAACTCACGGATCGCCCATTCAAAAGTTCCGCAAGAGTGTCCTTATACTTGGAGCTCGAGAAGACAAAATTGAACCCTCAAAAGAGAACATGCTTCAGAAACCAACGTAATCGCCGAAATTATATCATCCCCAGTCTACGCAAGGAGTCCAATAAATACACTGGCGTAATTTCGCCGTAACAAAATCTCACTCAGCAGCCCATCGTAATTCCGTTGTAAGGGCCATCGTGGTTGTTGAGGTTTCCATCCCAGATGTATGATACGTCGCCGACTATACATTGGGTGCTTGGGTTGTCCTGGCCTGTTCGACAAGTGTTTATCGTCCAGAAAGTGGAACGTGCCAGGTGGGAAGAACTTACCTGGGCATGCTGCCCACGCGCCGGCGTCCTGGATATGCACCTCTCCGGAGGGGTGGACAAAACCCAAGAACATACCGGGGCAGATTGGGATGGGGTCCTCTTCGTTGTTGATGTGAGTCAAGTGCAGGTTGGCGTCCACGTAGTTGGCGAATGCTTGGTTACCGACACGAGGGAGACCGTAGCCAATGGTCTGGAAAATTGTTTCGGGGGGTAACCAAAGTGGGAGATACACGGAGTCGAGAAGCGTGATAGCCGCACCTACAGGACAACGATTGGCATTGAGGCATGAGTAATCGTCATTAATATTGCCATGGAGGCGCATCACGACTCGTCTGGGAATACTCACCAAGAGAATGGCCGATCATGGTTACAGATGTCGTGCCATACTCTGACATGGTTTTCTCCACAGCAGCGAGTACATCCATGGCAGTGCTGTCATGACAATTTAAGTAGGTAGATGGGAATGAGATCGGCGAGTCATACAGTTCTTGCTCGTCCCTGAAGCCATCATGGACTTCGATGTTGTCGCTAACCCCCGGGAAGAGCGTGGAGTTCAAATTTGTCAAGAAGAGAGTAGCATCCGTCACGAGGGACTCCCTGGAAGGTAACGGTTTGCGAAAAAATACATGGCAACATACGACAGCTAAAATTAAAAACTTACATTTCTGAAGGGTTCGTTCCCTGATGGGCTACGATCACGGTTTTGAAACTGGGGTCGTATCCAACGTACCCTGTGCGTCCAAAGCAAAGCAAAGCCTAAGTTGAGCTCCCCACGTAGTAGTATTAAGTTAGTGACTTACAGTACTGGACGGAGTCACCATCACCACCGGATGCGACAGGCTTGAAATCAGCGTTGGCATTGCAGTTGGCTTATTTGAACGAAGGTGAGTCAATATCACCTCGTTCAGATGGACTCGGACGTGCCTCCACAGTCCCATGCAAGTGTCTGGGCAGGGGTACAATATGCAGCACTCGCATAATAGGTGTATGAAGTGAAGGAATCGATCTGTGTCGTCGTCAACGCCGTTATCGACTGCCTCCCAAAGAGGGTAGGCGAGGCCTGGACGACCGCAACAGCGAGAAGGGCAGCAGCGAGAATAGAGGACATCGGGAACGCAATTATCCGGGAATCCGCGACTGGTGATGGACTGGTCCCATATTTTATACGGGCACACGTTTATAGAATCTTGGAAGCGATATATAATTAGCAATGATGGCAGCAAGCGGAAGCTCAGAGTACCATATGGTGGGAATGGTCAAGCGATTCGACTGCAATATGCACCGGCGTAGAGATCGATCGGCACCTTTTGAGCATGTCCGGACTCGCGTCTGTACTAAGAAAGGCCCTGGTTCACGAGAGAAGCGGTGTTGGATATTATTGTCGTGTGTCTGAGACCTCGTGTACGGATTACGCCGTTATTTCTGAAGACGATACCAGAGTTTCGAGAAGCGAGAGAGGAACGAGCCGGATCAAGCAAATCCGCATGCCAACGAACGTGCCAACCTCCAGGGAATCGCGAGACTCCCACCCACATGTGCTTGGTTGCTGATTGACTCACCGAAATATGGTGGACGAAATGCCCGATACATTATACAAACTAAATTTGTGTTTCAGTATCCCCATTCATACTTGACTGGATAGCAAGACGCCAGTGATTGACTTAATGAGTTTGATTGCGAGAGTTCGGGGGCTCGACACACGTGGGCGCGATAACCATTTGTGCAGTCGCTTGACATCGCGGAGACCCTTCCGACGCGATCCAGAGATAAGACGGGACTTGGCACCTGGGGCCTTGGAGTACTACGAGGGTGGCACGCCGTATATTGTGAGGCTGACCGGAGATCGACGTCAGTCTCGAGCCGTTATAGGAAATTCGGGTGAACTTGGGAAGCAGATGTTTCCTATAACGTCTGGGGACTTTTACCTGGCGGCCCTTGGGTCATGTCACGCTCACATTACTAAGCCTAGAAACTTGCTATTACTAATAATTCTTTATATTTATATTTGTGATATGTTACTTAATCATAGTGGTGCTATATGTGCCAGTTCCCGACTCCCAGAGGATTTTTTTTGGATTCATAGTTAAGCATCAAGAAATGTTATATCAGGCATACATATCACTGGTAGTTAGCTCTGCAATATACAACAATTTTTGGAATATATATGTATAGTGTGACATCTTGGAGAAATCTGTGGGCCAAGAAACAGAGCACATTTTTAAAAATTGTCACTAGTGATGTTAAGGGCCTGGCTTGGCCTGAAAGCCCTGGCTCGAGCCTGACCAGATCTCAGGCTCAGGCCCAGGCCCTCATATAGAATCAGGCCTGGCTTGGCTTGGGCCTAGGCTAGGGCTTTTCATATGTAAAGTCAAAATGATAACTTTGATCATTTATATATACCACAATATAGTGGCTCAAAAAAGTTTGGCTATTTGAAAAGACTTGACATTTGCAGGAGATCCAAAAGGTGTTAGCTTTAACCCTTGCTGGGTCATTGATAGCCCTAACCCTTTCCCTGAGGATGAGCTCTTAGTCATGTGATTTGGTTGTCATGGCACTGAGATATAGCCATATTTAAATGATATGTCATTGGAACACTTATTTGATCCTATTATTATCAACTATCATTTAGTAAATAACATAAGGTTCTGATGGATGCTGTGCTTCAACCCTGTCTGATTATGTCACTTACATAATTCCAAATGATATAAAGAGCAGAGATACCATCCAGCTAACTCTACTTCATTGAAACGAACACGGATATTTTCTCTAAGATTATAGTAGTTAGCTAGGACTTAGCAATCCCATGAACGCTTACGTAGTTACCTTATACCTAGACCTTAAGTCTAGACCATACGTCACACCTTAGTCAGACTACGTCATGACCCTATACCCATAGAACAGTCTAGACCCCACTACGTCACTATATGTCATATGGAACATTCTAGTAGTTTCCATGCCGGCCCTAAGCCAAGGACTGCAGGTAGTATATAAGTAGCATAGCAACATCTGTATTCTGTAGCTTTGGAATTCCTTTTCTCTCTCTTGGATAGCACACTTAGCGCCCTTTGAGACATTAAGGCTTTTCCCTTTCAAATTCCAAAGCTATTACCTCGTCCCCAGGCTCTTCGCCTCTGGACACTTCTAGCCCTCCCTCTCTCTCTCGCTTTTGCCTAGTCAGTGCAAACTTTTTGCCCACTAGTACCACTCCCATTTCCAACCCAGACTCTCCCTGCATCCATCCTCAGAGGAATCAAGGACTCTCATTAGTGATAAGCGTAATTCCAGCCTACTAGGTGGTGGCTAGCACGAGATCATCCTCTACTGCAGGAGAAGATAAGGAGATACCAGTCATTGTTTTCCCCCCTCCCTTCACTTCCGAGTGCATGGGCTCTTCGCAGCTGCTCAACCTTTGCCGGACCTCAGGCTCAGAGGAACCCGTTGGTGCTCGTGACACACTTGAGTAAAGCACTTGTCAAAGCGCTTGTCTATACACTTGTCCGGCGTTCTAAATAAGGATAACGTTGCTACTGGGCATAGAGCACTAGCCCCGCTTCTTGGGTGGTTGTCAACCCAAGTGTACATTGGCACTACGATAGTGTGCTCGGGTTCACATGATCACCTGTGATGTCACGTAGCTATGACAAGGGGATTTACCTTGCCTTTCCTCCGTGTAGCACCTTCCTGTAGTAAGGAAGTCATTCTCTGGTTCCTTCATTTTTCGACTCTCCTACTTCCAGACAGTATGCGGTCTTTTCTGCCATTTTCTCTTTCAAGCTGCCTTTGGAACAGACACGTTCCTACCAGGTCTTCCACCACCATTACGTCTGGGCTCACCCCGAATATAGCCTAGTTGTCCACACTACCCTCACCACCTACTCGCCAATACTTACCTGGTGCGTATGAACAATCACACATTTAGCTGAGCTCGCCGGACTCTGCAGGGATGACCACCGTCCTGTCCCCATACAGCCGCCCCGCCTCCGCTGCTCCCATCGCTCCAGGGAGCTTCATGGATCTCACCCAGAGGGCAGCGGCCCAGGGCCTTCCTACCCTCCAACTGGCCCAACTGGCCCCATACCTTCCAGTAGCCACACACCTGCAGCATGAGGTGGCACAGTACAATTTGCACCAGTCGGTGCTCCGATACAACATCTGGCGCCAGCAGTTCGCGGCAGACCCAGAAGTGGCTGGACCACCGCCCCCCATCGAAGTCCCCCACATGGACCTCCCCACTCTGAGCCCCATCCGGGTCAACATACCATCGCCCACCAGAACACCCTGGGTCCCTCAGCAGGGCCCTCCACCATCCCGCCCCCTGCCATCCCCACTGTCACCCTCATCCCACCCGAATTCACCTGGGCTCCTGAGGGCACCAGCTCATGGATTCCCTCCCACTTCCCCCCAAATTGGGAAGAGTCTGGCCTCTAAGCCAGAGCACTACGACAGGAACAAAGAAAAGTTTGTGTAGTGGTGGCGCATGATGACATTGTACTTGAGTGGCTTCGAAACGGAGCCAACCGACCGGCAGAAAATACTAATCACCCTCTTCTATATGCAAGGAGATAACGTCGCTGGAAGGTTCTCAGACTTGCTGGCCAAGGGCAACACCTACGCCCTGGTCAGCTACGAGTTCTTCATAGACAAGCTCAAGAAGACATTCCAACCCGCTGGCCTCACCAGGCAAGCCGAACAGAAGCTCTTTTCCCTCCGGCAGGGGAAGGACACTGTTGAGGATTACTTTACCCGGGTATACCAACTGGTGATAGAGGCCAAATTTGATGTGTGGATCAATGGGTGCACAATCGTCAATCAGATATGCCACCAGGCCTGAAACGACTTGGTGGAGTATGTCGAGAGGTACAAGCCCAACCTCATCGACTCCACTGACGTGCATGAATGGGAGCAGGCCCTCGTACAGGCAGAGGAAGTGCTTGGTGCCATCACAGAGCAAAAGAAGGCCACCTCTGTCTATGCAACAGGTCCAACCTACAACCCGCGCTTCACCCCCCGCCCTTGCTACGCTCCACCAATGACTGCTCCTCCCCTTGACGCCCGCTGCGCGTCCGCACCCACAACAAACCAGGACGTTCCCCGGACAAGGCGCTCCAATGGAGCTCGACAAGGCATGTGCAGCTGATTTATGCAGGAAGTGCAGAAAACTGTGGCCCTGTGCAGACCACCCTCCCCACCCTTGCCTGCAAGTGAGGAGCATCACAGTAAATGGACAAGAAGTGTCCTCCAATATGTTTGCAGCCACTCGGGCCATGATGGACTCCACGGAAGCTCCTCAGGAGGAGCCTGTAGTGTACGCTTCAGATGTGACAAACGATCCGGGTTTTCAGCCTGTACAGTAGATACCAGTCAACCTACTGTACCCCTTAAGTCATTGTCCAAGAATAAATTTGTGGTTCTAGACATTGACAAGACTGAAACTGAGAAGTGGGTGAACCTCCCTGGCACTCCGCCAGTGAAAAACGTAACCATCATGCCACGAAAGGTAAAATTCACGCCATCTGTAAAATTAGATGACAGACCAAATGATGCCGATATGATACCCCGCAAACACCCCAAGGAAGCACAAAAGGAAGAGACGTCCTCTCATTCATGGATAAACATGTTAGACCCTTGGTCTATACGTTGGATGAAGGCCCAGGTGGAAAATACGAATGTAGAACAAAGCATCCACCACCTTAAGTCTTTTGTTCATGACACCAGAATGATCGAAGTGTCTTGGGACCTTGTGCAAGACCTCCACAAGCTTTCTGACGAAGACACATACTGGGTCCTCCAAGACCTCCAGCATGCACCCAAGTTCCGGAAAGCCTCCCCCTGATCAACCAAACGAAACTCCTTGGAAATCCCTGTTAGAGTAACCCTCGCGAATCATCAAACCGCCAAAGTGAAGGCACTGATCGACTTGGGTTGCACTGGATTGTCCATACATGAGAAGTTCGTGGCTGAAAAGGGGGTACCCACCCACTCACTCCCCCATCCCCTCACCATATACAATGCTGATGGCATGCCGAACACCGGAGGCAAAGTAGAAAAGTTCATGATACTCGAACTCCAAGTCCATGACCACAAGGAACAGTTGGCCCTCGCCGTGACAAACCTCGGGCCCAATATGATATTTCTCAGACATGATTGGCTGAAGACACACAATCCAGCCATCGATTGGAAAACGGGTAGAATCTCCTTCCACTGTAAGGGAGATCATGTCGCGAACAACATAGACGAGGAGGAGGACGAAATGAACGTAGACTACATGCCCTCACAGGGCGACCACTTGTTCGAGCTCGATGTAGTAGAATACATGAGTAATTGAAACGTCGCCACAGAGGTAGCCATTAAAGACTATGCCCAAAAGAAAAAGAAAACTTTTGAGGAAGCCGCCCTGAAGTACGTCCACAAATTCAAAGACGTCTTCGACAAAGAGAGCTTCGACGCGCTACCCCCAAGACGCCCTTGGGATCACGCCATCAAGCTCCTCCTAGGAAGCCATGAGGTAGACTGCAAGGTTTACCCACTGAACCCTGGCGAACAAAAAGAACTTGACACCTTCCTCAAGGAGAACCTCAAATCTGGAAGAATATGACCTTCCAAGTTCCCCTTCGCATTAGCATTCTTCTTTATCAAGAAGAAAGACAGACGCCTCTGCCCCATACAAGATTACCACAAGCTAAACGTGGTAACAAAAAGAAACCGATACCCCCTTCCACTTATCAACGAACTGGTCGACAAACTCAAGTCGGCCAAGTATTACACTAAGTTCGACGTGCGATGGGGCTATAACAATGTGTGGATGGCCAAAGGAGACGAATGGAAGGCAGCCTTCTGAACAAATCACGGTCTATTTGAGCCGCTTGTGATGTTCTTCAGACTCACCAACTCTCCAGCAACGTTCCAAACCATGATGAACGCGCTGTTCAAGAATCTGGTAGACCAAGGCGTAGTGGTCGCCTATATAGACGATATCATGATATTCATGAAAACGCTTGAAGAACACCGAAAGGTAGTATGTGAAGTACTACAAATCCTGAGGAACGCCCACCCCTACCTGCATCACGACAAGTGTGACTTTGAAGTCCAAGAAACCAAGTTCCTTGGGCTCATCATCGCACAAGACAGGGTAAAGATGGACGGAAAGAAGGTGGAAGCCATCAAAAGCTGGCCAGTCCCCACCTTGAAAAAAACATTGAGAGGTTTCCTCAGATTCCTCAACTTCTACCGATGATTCGTGAAGAATTTCGCCATGATCGCACACCCCCTAAATGTGCTCACATTGGTAAAGAAAGACTTCAAGTGGATGATTGCCTGCCAAGAGGCCTTCCAAACCCTCAAGGACACCATTTCCTCCGCCCCAGCGCTGGCCATGCCGACTGACAACGACCCCTACCGCATCGAAACCAATGGTTCCAGCATTGGCATTGGCGCCATCCTCTCTCAATGACATGATGGTGTATGGCACCCCGTCGCCTTCATCTCCCATTCCCTCAACGACACAGAGCAGAACTATTATGCAGCCGACCTGGAAATGCTCGCCATTATGTTTGCTCTCAACAAGTGGCGACAATACCTCCTCGAGGCCACACACCCCATCAAAATCTGGACGGATCATAAAAACCTCGAATTCTTCTGCCGTCCACAAGATCTCACATGTCACCAGGCCAGATGGCAACAAGTACTACAAGAATACCACATAGTAATCAGCCACCGACCTGGCAAAACCAACCCTGCAGATCCTCTGTTCCGGAGGCCAGACTTTGAAAAGGGGGTGACATCCAATAACACCGCACAAACGCTACTCCCCAACACACTTTTCTCGCCCCCTCCATCACCAACCTCCACCATAGTCTCCCTCAAGGCCATCACACCGGCAAGCACGCTCTTGAGGATCATCAAGATGCAATACAAACTCAAGCAGTTTGCCAAAGACGGCCTGGAAAAGGAAAACTCACCCTGGGCCCGCAAGGAAGGACTTGTCCACTGGAAGTTGCTCGTGTACGTGCCAAACGACACAAAACTCCGAGAGGACATCCTCATCGCCAACCATGATCACCCGATCACTGGCCACTCTGGTATCCGGCGAACACGGGACCTGATCATGAGCGAATACTATTGGCCGTCCCTATGAAGAGATGTGGAGTCCTACGTAAAAGGCTGTGATACATGCCAAAAGGTTAAAGCCAAAACCTTGGCAATCCACACGCCACTCCACCCAAATGAAATCCCATCATCCCCATGGGAAATCATCTCCATAGACCTAATTGCCCCCCTCCCCCAATCCAATGGCAAGAATGCCATCCTAGTTGTCGTTGATCGTTTCTCAAAAATGATACACCTGGCACTGGTAATGGACACCATTATGTCACAAGGAGTCACGACAATCTTCCATGACCAAATATTCAAACTCCACAGCGTCCCCCGCAAGGTGATCTTGGATCGAGGAACCCAATTCGTGTCGTCGTTTATGCACAACTTCTACTCCCTCCTCAGCATTGAAGCCAACCCGTCTATGGCCTACCATCCCCAAACCGACATCCAGACAGAATGTGTTAACCGAGAGATAGAGAAATACCTGCGCATTTACGTCAATTATTGTCAGACTGATTGGGCAGAATGGCTACCACTAGCCGAATTTGCCCACAACTCTCAAACTACCAGCACCACCAGCGTCTCACCCTTCCTGCTTAACTACAGGCAGCAACCACTCATACCCAATAAGAGAGTGGAAGTAAGGAAC
Organism: Boletus sp. NGJ; assembly: GCA_019096195.1. Taxonomy (NCBI): domain Eukaryota; kingdom Fungi; phylum Basidiomycota; class Agaricomycetes; order Boletales; family Boletaceae; genus Boletus; species Boletus sp. NGJ. The sequence continues at coordinate 1,066,445 of JAGTXK010000091.1, forward strand.
GAGTCCGCCTTCTTCTTCGCTGAGACAATGAAAGCACACCACAACTCAGCAAAGGACACACTGGAGAAAGCAGCACAGGCAATGAAGAAATCCCACGACAAACGTGCCTCCCCTGCCGTCAAATATGCCATTGGTCAACAGGTCCTACTCGAAGGAACCCACATCCGGACCAACCGACCAACGAAGAAGTTCGACGACAAGCGACATGGGCTGTTCAGGGTGAAATGAAAGGTGGGCAAAGCCTCCTATGAGCTCGATCTCCTGAAGACGTGGAAGGGGATCCACCCTGTCTTCCATGAATCACTCCTCACATCCTACCACCCTGGCACATCCCCCTCTCAGACAAAACCAAAACCACCACCCCCAGTTATCGTCCAACAACAAGAAGAGTGCGAGGTCGAACACATTGCTGACTCACGTAAGCGACGCAGCAAAATGGAGTACCTAATACAGTGGAAGGGATACCCCTACGAGGAACGCACCTGGGAGTCAAAGAAGAACGTCTCAAACGCCCCACAGGCGATCGAGAAGTTCCACCATGAGAATCCCACTGCCATCCGCACCCTTGCAGACGACGAGTGCGACTGCCCAACATGCACGTTCCCCGACACCCCGCTGTTCAACAACCCATCCTTTCGCTTGTATGCAGCATCCCTCAACTGCCTCCCCAACCACCTCTTTGAGATTCCTGAACCCCACAGCAACGTCAAGCTCACCGGTATCATTGTCAACCAGGAGTTTGATGGCTAAAAAGGGGGTAATGAAATGAACGTGGATATTTTCTCTAAGATTATAGTAGTTAGCTAGGACTTAGCGATCCCACGAACGCTTATGTAGTTATCTTATACCTAGACCTTAAGTCTAGACCATACGTCACACCTTAGTCAGACTACGTCACGACCCTATACCCATAGAACAGTTTAGACCCCACTACGTCACTATACGTCATACAGAACATTCTAGTAGTTTCCATGCCGGCCCTAAGCCAAGGACCGCAGGTAGTATATAAGTAGCGTAGTAACAACTGTATTTGGTAGCTTTGGAATTCCTTTTCTCTCTCTTGAATAGCGCACTTAGCACCCCTTGAGACATTAAGGCTTTTCCCTTTCATTCATCATGAAATCCATTCTCTCCTCTGCTAGAGTCAATATTCTTTCTCTCTCTGAATCTGGCCTTTCTACTAGGCAAATATCCTCCCAAACTGGTCTGGGGAAGTCTACTGTGGCCAGGGTTATCAAAGAGGATCCACCCAGGCAAGGAAAACATCAAATTACAATGCCCTTCCAAACTTTCTCCTACTGATGAAAGGAGAATTGTCTCTCATGTCACCTCTGGCAAAGTTGAAAATGCTGTCCAGGCCAGCCATCTCATCAATTCTGCTCCCTTCTCTCCTGTCTCTGCTCAAACTGTCAGGAATGTTCTCAAGTCTGCATCTCTTAAGGCTATAGTCAAGAAAAAGAAGCCACTCTTGTCTGTGAAGCATAGGTAAGATAGGCTAGCCTTTGCTCTCAAGCACCAACACTGGACTGTGGAGGACTGGACTAGGGCCATTTGGTCAGATGAAACCAAGATCAACAGGGTTGGGTCAGATGGAGGGAAGTATGTGTGGAAATTGGCAGGAAAGCCTTTGCAAGACAAGGAAGTCCTGGGAACAGTAAAGCTTGAAGGAGGTTTCTTGATGGTTTGAGGATGTGCATGAGTTGGAATGGAGTGGGGATTCTTGCAGAGGTTGAAGGGAGGATAAATGCTGAGCAGTGTGTCTCCATTTTGAAGGATCATCTGCTTCCTATCATGGAGAATTCTGGAATTCCTGAGAAGAGCATTATCTTTCAACAAGATAATGACTCCCAAGCACACCCCCAAAAAAGCCAAGGGGTGGCTGGACTCTCAAGGGATCAAGCTTCTTGACTGGCCAGCACAGTCTCCAGACCTTAATCCCATTGAACACCTCTGGCAAATCCTCTTAAAAAAAAGCTCAATAGCTATACAACACCACCAAAAGGAGTATGGGAGCTTTCAGAGAGAATTGAAGTGGAGTGGGGAAAAGATAGAGGTTGAGGAGTGTCAAGGATTGACAGAGAGTATGCCTAGAAGACTAGAGGCAGTGATAAAAGCAAGGGGAGGGCATACAAAGTACTAATATTGTAGAATAAAAATGTTGCTAAAAACAGTGTTCCAATGACATGTCACTTTAATATGGCTATATCTCAGTGCCCTGACAACCAAATCACATGACTAAAGACTCATCTTTAGGGCAAGGATTAGGGCTATAAAGCACTCAGAAAGAGTTTGAGCTGACATCTTTTGGTTCTCCTGCAAATGTCAAGTTGTTTTAAAATAGCCAAATATTGGGACACTTTTTGAGCCACTATAGCAATCATATCTCTACATCTGAATCATCTAAAAGCTCCAAAATCAAATCCAAATTCTCTACTTCCTTGTTTTTTCCCCTGTCCTTGTCCTTATCTACTTTTGGTTTATTCTTCTCCTCATTCTCTTCCTCTTCCATTGCTAGTTCTAAGGCAGAAGATGGACCTGGCTCATGAAAGATAAGATTATGATTATGCATCATGCATAACACTTGAATGGCCTCTATAATATCTCCCTTCAAGCAATTGCGATGCTTGATAATAGTTAGTGCAGCTGCAGAAAAGGCTCACTTGCTGGATACTGAACAGGCCATGATTGCAAGATAGTCATAAGCTAGGAATGCCCATACAGGATACTACTGAGCATTGATCTGAAAGGACTTGGTCACTTTAAATTAATTGAAAATATAATACTTACCCCCCACCATTTAACCACTAACATTTCCTTAGAAAGAGTATAAATAAAATAAAAATAAAAGTTGAACTCTTTCATCCAAGGAGACTGAGGATCAATTCCAATACTCTCCTCAGCTAAATCATCATCATCACTAAAAAGCTCTCTGAGAAGCTTCCCAAGCTTCCCCTTCTTCTGCTTAGTGGCAGATGAAGGACCCTCCTTACCATATAGCTTGTTGAAGTGCTTCTGAAACTATAACTATGTTAGAAAATTCTAAACATCTCAAGGTTAAATATACTGATTTCTTTGCATTCTTCATAACATCTTTATATAGCCCTTGGCCCTAATACTTCTTGAAATAACCATCTTTCAATGTAGGATCAAGCACTACAAAGCATAAGTTATAGATTTAAAAATCAAGGAAGACTTGCATATAATCATGGTATAGGCATTAGAATCTGCTGTATGGTCATAATACGGGCAAGAGCTGCATGCAGGCCATCTTGGAAGGCATAATACCTATAAGATTCAGAGTAAACAGTCCAAGTCTTATGTAAAGCCTCAAGTGCTGGCAGAGCATATTGTAGAGTGGAGATACTCTCAGAAGAGAAGCTCTGTTGAGCATTATCTGCATGCTTCAAAAAAGTTAGTCATATAATGAATATCAAACAATTACTTACAGCCAGAAGCTTGGATAATAATTCCAGTCTGTTCCATACACCATTTGTTAGCTTTAACTGGTCAATCTTCTTTCTTTTGGCAAAGGTAGTAGCCTTTAATCCCAGTTCATAGATGAAGATGTCCACGAACTAAAACATAAGTGAAGATAAATTAAGAAAAGTAAAAAACATCAACTTACTTTACTTTACTTCTCAGCCCTATCAATCATTAGATAGATAGGTAGAAGATCAATGGATAGACATGTCAAGAAGATTGGAAACTTCTAATAGAGCATAAGGCTCAAAAGGGCAAAGTTGAATGCCCTTGAAAAGCTGCTTTCTCTGAGCTAATGAGCATGCCTATGCCAAGCTCAGATATATATGTATTGAATCCAAGGAAGCATATCTTAACTGTAATAGCTCTTATTAAACCAACTTCATCTCTGCATCCATCCTCTGCTGATAATTCAAGACCATCTTGCTCAGAATTATAGAAAGGAGCTTTGCTATAGGTAGAGATCAACACTTTTGTAGCCAAATGAATAACATGGGCCAGGCATCTTGAATTTAAGCATGAGTGTAAATACTAAAATTTAAAAACTACATATCTTATATGACACTTTAACTTCAACCATGGTTTGCCAGTAGGTAGGTATAAAAATGACTTCTTTCGAAAATCTGTCTACTATGACAGTGCAAATAGCGGTAAACGATTGTGATGGAGGTAGACCGGTTATGAAGTCTACCGATAAATCTTCCCAGGGTCTTTTTGCCGCGGGTAAAGGGATAACTTTTCCTGCCGGTGCATTTTGCTTACCCTTCATGAGGGCGCACACTTGGCAGTGATCTTCTGTATTCTTTAACGTCTTTTGTGACTCCTGGCCACGAGAAATAACGAGAGAGTGTGTGAATAGTTTTGGAATGACCACCGTGTCCTGCTATCGGTGAATTATGACATAAAGTAATGAGTTCTGTACGTAAAGGTTCGGGAACGAATATTTTGTCTTTTTCATTTTTGAATAAGCTAAGTTCGGAATAGAAAAGGAAATTGTTTATGGCGTCTACGTCATATTTTTTGGATTCTTTTTGTATTTTTGTTATGAAGTCTGAAGATAGAGAAACGTGATTTATAAATATAGATGGCGGAAGCACAGTGATGTTTTGATTGTGATCTATGTACAGCGTCACCGTGATCTGGTCTTCTGGGAAAGAGCGTCGGCTCTTCCATTTGATGACCCTGCTTTGTACACAGATACATAGTTGAATTCTTGGAGAAGCGCATGCCAGCGTGCTTGTCTACCACTGAGGGTTTGAGGCTTTCTTCCAGTATTCTAAGATTCTTGTGATCGGTCCAGATCTCGAATCTTTCGCGACCTATAAGATAGTGACGCCATTCTTCCAGGGCGTGAATTACTGCAAGTAATTCTTTGTCGTAAATAGGGTAGTTGCGCTCTGCGCTATCAAAGGAGTGGGAAATAAAGGCGACTGGTCGCCAGTTACCGTCATTGCATAATGTGGAGAGCACAGCTCCCGTGGCGATGCCCGAAGCACCGGTTTCCACGTGCACATTTCTTGATCACGGTTTGGATACGCGAGAAGCGGCGCTTCCGTGAATTTTCTTTTTAGGTTTGAGAAGGCTTCTTGTTGTTCTGGACCCCATTTGAATGGAACGTCTTTTTTGGTAAGATCATTCAAGGGTCGAGCGAATTGTGCACAAAGCCTTCTATGAATCGTCTGTAATAATTACACAATCCCAGGAAGCCTTGGAGTTGTTTTAGTCTCGTAGGTATCGGCCAATCCATGACCCCGGCTACTTTTTTCGACTGCATTTCTACTCCCTTCTTTAGACACTACCATACCCAGAGAAGTCTACTTTATCAGCTGAGAAGGTACACTTTTCCGGTTTTACGTAAAGGTCGTTCTCATGTAAGCGGCGTAGAACTTCCTTCACAACTTCTTCGTGCTGTTCTTTAGACTTTCCTGGATGTAAATATCATGACGTCGTCAATGTAAATGATGACTACAGCATACATGTCGTTGAAGATATCGTTCATCATGGTCTGGAATGTGGGAGGAGAGTTCGTAAGTCCGAAGTACATAACGGTTGGTTCGTAAGCTCCGATGGGGGTGACGAAAGCTGCTTTCCGTTCGTCACCTTCTTTGATACGAACGTTGTTGTATCCCCATCAAAGGTCCATTGCTGTAAATAGATCCGCGTTCTTGAGTCTATCAATTAGTTGCAGAATCAAAGGGAGTGGATAGGAATTTTTGATGGTTCCTTCATTTAAATAGCGGTAATCCATTACCATTCATTTTTTTACCATCTTTTTTAGGGAAGAAGAAAGATGGGGGATGTCTGTGGAGATTTTGAAGGTTTGACGTAACCCTTCTTGACTTCCTTTTCGATAAACGTTCTGACTTCTTCCATTTCGATGTCCGAAAGGGGAGTGACACGTCCTTTCTTGGGGATGAAGTCTTCTTTGAGATCGATTGCATGATCCCAGTGTTTTCGTAAGGGCATTCTGTTGGGATTCTTTCTCCGAAAAGACATCTAGAAATTCATGATAAGTTAGCGGCACCTTCTCCTTTGAGTCCTTCTTCTATAGTACAAAGATTAACCGGTTCGTAAGAAGAAGTGGGTCCCAGTCCCATAATTTTACAGTACGAGGTGCAACGAGGGAAGGTAATTGTCTGTTTTACCCAATCGATGTCAGGGTTGTGGCGATACAGCCAGTCGTAACCGATGATCATGCGATGGGTTCCTAGCTTTGATATATAAGTGTCTATGACTTCGTAATGTCCTTGGATTTCCACCATCAGGGTTACCGCGTGACGGATCGGTCCGATAGCTCCTTCCGAACCGTCAGCGTTATGTATCTTTATGGGGTTGTCGATAGTATAAAAAGGAATTCCATGGCGTTTGACGTAGTCCTGATCTATGAAGGTATGCGACGCTCCTGAATCCAAGAGGGATTGGAAACGGTAGCGCGACCACTGTCCATTGACATTGCACGATACTATGGTTTCGAGGGAGAACTCACCACCATAGGATAACATGGATGCTTGGTTCAATGTAACTTTCGTGGGTTTATAGATATGAGATATTTTTTGTTGTTTGACAAGGGAATTAAGCACACTTATGTCCGGTGCCATGCTCGATTGAGACGCCCTTGTGGATTGTATTGATAGTTTACGTAGAGACAGAAGAAAGATCAGAGATCGGGAAATCGCTACTAGTACAGTTCGATAAGAGAAGAAGAACAAGAAAATTGTTCGTGCCGCAGAGTTCCCTCTTTACTCATTGGCGCTGTCCATTTAAAGCCTGTGCAGCTCTGGCTTTGGCCTCCACCTCAAACTTGTCTCTGTAGTACGCTTCTGCCTCGTCAGAAACGTACGATCCTTGCTGCTACACTTGGTGCCGCTGTAGCTATGGGAGGTTGCGGAAGAGGTCGGGATGCATATTGTCGGGATTGGAGTTCGTTAAAAAACTGAGGGATACTCATTTTCTCCCTGTGTTTGCTCGACATACGAGCCTTGGTTCCAATCCCAGATCTGCCTTTGCATCGGCGGATCGACCAGTCTCGTTTAAACAGGTTCGTGGGGCAATTTGGTTTTATGTGGCCTGGGTTTGCCACAATGAAAACAGGTCCTTGTGTCCTTAGACGGTCCAGCCTGCTGGACTCCTATTTCCATCGGGGCGCCGCGGCCCGGTTGGGTGCCCACTGCCGTATACTGAGGGCGGTATGAATTGTGTGGGGGTTGTCCCATGGGGAGGAGGGAACGATGATCGAGGTGGTTGAGTTCGGATGGGCGGTCCACGTTCGTTCGCCATTTGTTCGAACGCCCTTCCGATTACTCTGTAGTTGATGACTAGAGTCCTCATAGTCAAAGTTCCGAGCCGGACTGTTTAGACGAGATCTTTCGTAGATTTTGAAGTCTATGGCCTTTTTGAGGAGAACCTCTGCATGTGATGATCATCTATGTACGACTCTTTCCTCAGGATCTCAAATTTTTGTAGGAACAGGTCTATAGGATGACCGTTTTGTTTTAAGGTCTCCAGTTTCCTCAGAGACTCGTGCGCCGACGTGTCGATACAGAAGTGTGTCTTTATTTGCTCCTGTAGCCTGTTCCATGTGGGCCATGCATTGGCTCCTTTTGCCAGGCAGCATGGCCCCATTTGCGTCCGTCTCGATGGTGGCCTCCTCATCGAGATAGTGCTCCATCATTAGCTGAGCAAAGCTTTCTGCCTTTCCTTCGAGGCGCGAGAGGACTGCGATGTCCATGATCTTGTTGTTTTTCCAGGTCTGCGCGTCGACCCAGAGACGAAGTTTTATCCACCATGGGCGGAAGGTGGACCTTGTGCCATCCCATTTTCCAGGGTCGGCAATCTTTTTCGTGATGTTGTCCTTGTCACGTTCCTGTGTGAGGTCGGCGAGTTTCTGAACTAGCTCGTCAATGTCTAGACGAGACATACTTGTTGATGGGTTTTAGGAGTGAGGTTGGGCGGAGATATGAGCGAAAGATGGGCGATGCAGTATAGGGCGAATGCGGAGGATGGGGCGGAGAGGTCTAACTCTGTCAGGATTTCTTATGGTAGGTTTTCCTTTTCCTAGGTCGGTCTTCTTTCAGTGCCTTACTTCCCGGTATCTTGCAACCAGGTTCTGGGAGCACCTACGCCTTCGTAGGAGTCGAAGTAGAGGTCGTTAAAAATGGTGGGCAACGGTGGTAGGGGGACCGGAGTATAACTGCTTTACTACTAGCAGGTGTTACACGGGAGAAAGTTGAGATAAATCTCCGTATCATAACTTCGTGACGTCACAGGTAATCACGAGAACCTGGGTTCACTATCGTAGAACCAGCATACGCTTAGATCGGCAACCACCTAAGAAGTGGGGCTAGTGCACTATGCCTGGCAGCAACTTTATCCTGTATTTATGATGCCGGACGAGCGTATATAGCTAGCATTTCACCGAGTGCTTTTCTCGTCACCGTCAAGTGCTGAAGACTGCAGATGTCCCTTAAACGCTGGGCCCACGTATAATCTCCTTGGCTCTGGAGTCCGAGCGTTGTGTATATAGTCTAATCCAAGTGTTATGAACCTTTCGGCACAAACCACAAGGCTCGAACTATTCGCAGGTTACACGAGAGCCTGGCTCAACGGATGAGGTGGGGAGTCTTAGTCCGTACTGGTCCCAACCCTACAATGACCAGAGTGGCCAAAGCTAATGAGTTGTTGGAGGAAAAATACAAGTGGATTAGACTGGGGTTTCCAGTCGTCAAAGTGCTACTTTATATACATGAAGGAGATGCGCACATGGACCAAGCAGTGCGTGTGATATACTACTAAGTATAGTAAGACAGAGATTAAAGGGGCTGTGTGAGAAGAGCGGAAATTAAAGAGGCGTGGATCACATGAGGTGTGACGTCATATGATGTCATAGGTTCTAGACCTATCATGTGATGTGTTTCCCATGGTCACGTGCACAGTCACGTGACTTATGAAGAAAAAGGTTGACGAAAATGAAAAGTAAGTGTTCATATGAAAAGTTTGAAAATTTCGTATATTATAACACTAATAGCAAGACATACCTCATGCTTCCATGCAAGATGTCAGTGACAAGTTGAGGCATCAGCAACCAATTCACAAGGTTGCTTTGCCTTTCTATAATAGTAGCAATGCAATTGGAATTGAAACTGTTATAATAGAAACATTTTCAAACTTCTCACATTTTATCTTATCTTGTTTATTTTCTATCTGAAGTCACCAAATATGCATGTGACCATGGGAATAATCACATGATCAGGTCTAGACCTATAACATCATATTACATCATACCTCATGTTACCTATATCTATTTAATTACTGCTATTCTTACATAGCCCTTTTTAATATTCTCTCACAAATGCTTTTTATAATACTACCTTATATAGTAATTTCTCTCACATGTAGCTTGGTCTATGCACATCCCTGTAACATATATAAGGTAGACACTTCATGACTGGACTTCCCAGTCTAATCCACTTATTCACTATCAATACTCATTGCCTTGGTCTTTGACCATTGTAGGGTGGTATTGAACGAACAGCAACTCCCCACCACATTTTATTGTGCCAGAACATGTGTAGCCTGTGAAGTAGCTTGAGCCTTGTGGATGGTTATCAGTAGATTCCCTACTGGTTTCATTACAGAAACACATTAGTCAATTCCAAACTACTAGTACATACCTATATGGCTCACAATCATGAACACAATGAACTTTACCTCCATCCATTGAAGATTGGACTGCACTGAAAAATGCAACCACATCTCAGGTTTTCTCCTCATGCTTTGTCTTGATCTTGATATCCTGAATCTGAATATCATGATCTTCCTTCCCATCAATATTCATTATGGATGGGGAGGAAAGGCCTAAGCAGGGAAGAAAAAGTTAGACAAACACTAGTATATAACATGGAGGAGAGACTACTTGCCCAAGTCATCCTCAGGTTTATCAACTTCTGTAGCCACTGGTTGATATTCTTTATCATGGAGTTTATATACTATATGCAGGATGCTAAAGAAATAAAGAAATAATATATGAAATCACTCACCAGATGAGCTGTGTGATGTCAGAGGGCTTGTGGCACAAGATGGGACATTAATGGCATGGCAGAGTCATTTTGATACAAAGAACAAAGGAGATTTTCAGTGCCAACTTCTCAAGAAAGAGTAACATACCTTTCTGCACTGGATGGGCACTCCAAGCAATGCTAACTTCAGTGTCAGAGTGGTTTCTGTTGGAGCTGGCTATGGTGTGCATAGCAGCACACTTTTTGATATTGGCATGGGTAGCTAAGGCTGGTTGTTACGCCGGGTAACAAGTGACACGTTCCCGAGTAATCGACCACCTGGTTAATTACTGAACTAGCTGGACTTGAGGGGAAAATACCTCCTGAGGCCCAAGTTCCTCAGTATGGGGACTGATAGCTAGCTTCTATGTAGAGCCTCCCTTGGGGTTGAAGCCTTCTCTACGACCAATGGCAGAGTCTTGGACTTTGACGATGGTGGCACAGTCTGATGGAGGTGCAGACCTATTGTGTATGATTGCCAGTGATGGAGTCCTGGGCTTATACAAGCAGATCTCTGTCTGTGTTGGTGTTTCCATTGGCTAGATATGCAACCGAATGGCGATAAGGCCACACAAGTGCAAAGTGATGAGGAGAAGGATCACGAGCACTATGGTGATCACTTCCAGAGCAGGCATAGGCATCTGAAGTGAGGTGGAACCAAGAGCTTGGTAGATTACACAGGAAGTTGTGTAGATCTAGGTTAGAGTTACATGAGGGGCAAACACCCCATATATATAGGCCTTCCCAATCTAGGGCAGGTTTCATATCATATATGGTGATAGTAAGTCACAGACTGAATATTACTATAAAGGATCAAGGCATCAGTTTAATGAAGAGTTTGGAATACTGGGCTGTGTACGAGAGAGCACAGCCAAGGAGGCAATATCTGTAATCAGATCAGAGGTGAAATGCATATATCAATGAAATGAAAGGGGGCTGTATCACAGCCAAGATGGGCATCACCTAGAAGGGAAGTTCCAGATGGGGCAATGCTTGTGTAGGCATCATGGGAGAATCCCAGGGGAATCCCTGGTCATAGGAGTCAAAGAGAAGGTCATCCCATAGTCCGGGGGGAGGTGAAGGAAGAGAAAAAGATGTACCCCCTTCCATAACCATAACACTGGTCATATGCATCAGTTGGTGAATATATAGATAAAGATGACTACATACCTTTTGGTGGGCCATGCATCATTTATGTGCATTGGTTGGTGTCATTCAAGTGCATTGGGTACATTAGTTGATCATGCCATTTTCATGTGTGTTGGTCAGTGTTATTCAGATGTGTTAGATGTGTTGGTTGTGTCAGTTGGTCATGCCATTCCATGTGGCATGTCATTTACTGTATACATGTTGGTCAGTGTGTTGTTTGAATGTGTTGGGTGTGCCACATGTGTTGTTGAGGTGTGTTGTTGAGGTGCATTGGGTGAGTTGGTTGATCATGCCATTCTGTGTGGCACAACATTCATGCATATTGGTCAGTGTGTTGTTTAGGTGTGTTGGATGCATTGGTTGGTTGTGCCATTCATGTAGTATCTCATCCATGTATGCACAACTGTGAGCAAAATATAGCTAAAGTCAGCTAGTACATACCTTTGATGGGCTGTATGTCATTCATGCACATTGATTGGTGTGTCATTCAAGTGCATTGGGTGTGCTACAGTACACACCAAGTCCAGGGTCCAAATGCATCATGGGACCTAATGAAATGTATTAGCTCTGCGATACCTACACTCGTGCATGTCTGTAAGCACATGGAGTAACAGGTTCAAACACTTCAGCAAGGGTCTTTTCACACAGATCCTGCAAAAACAAAAGATCTTGAGTGACTTGAAGGTGTATACTGCACATTGGAGATGCATATGCAACAGAATGGGTGTCATGCAAAAGCAAAAGCAGATCATGTGAATGATGTCATTTCATTGAGAGCCGCACACCTGTTTTCACAAAAGACAATACAATGGTGGTGGGAGCACTGAAACTTTGCATATTCTACATTAGAAGTATGGGAGTCTGAGTTGTGTTAACCAACAGGTAGTGTGTAAGTATGAACATCAATATTAGATTGTAGTGTTGTGATAGTGCAATGTTTCTAGCAGTAACAGTAGAGTGAATGATGATAGCTGATGAAAGTTAAAATACAAATAATGGATGATTTGCAGCACTGATAGTGTGATGGTTCAAATGATAGCAGCATAGCAAATCAGGGATTCTCAAAAGTGTAGATCAAGAAGTTAATAAAATTTCCAGTTGATGGGAAAGATGTAGGCGTGGGTGTTGTGAAGTCAATGAACTGTCCAGTTGGTGGTAAAGATGTGGATGTGGGCACAGATGTGTGCACTGCCTATGACAGTCCAGGGGTAGACAAATCTGAAATATGAATGCTAGATATACTCATATCAATGGATCAAACATTAAATGAGCCACAGACTACTGTACAGTATGTACCTGGACATTTCAGGGATTTGATGCATATTTTCTTTTCCTCTCAGAGGCCACCCTCATGCTTGCACACCTTCATTAGTAGGCTTAGCATCTATTGTCTGAATTTGAGTGGCCTTGGCAGCATCCGTGATCTAACATTTGACCTGACAATTGATGAGCGCCTTCATAACATGGATATCTCCTTCATACATCTTCTTCACCAGCACCAGTACTTCTTTGCCATAAGTGTCAACAAAAGCCCAGGAATTACCCAAGACCACTTGCAAGTCATTGCATACCTTGAGGCAATGATTGGAGGCAATGATAGTGAAGGAGGTGTCTGGAAGTAATGCAATGCCAGTGAAACAGTAGTAGGGATAGTCTCATCCACAAGTGTCAGCATGCCATTGAAATAGACCCTAATGAACATGATGAAGGTGTTCACCAGCCCTACAAGTCCCTTCATAAGTCCCAGGCCCCATTGGCCATTTTCCTGAATCATTGAAGTATTGACTGGGCTCTTCTTTGATGATGTCTAGTACCAAGGTGGTCATTTGAGCTGTGAAACCATCAGGGAAAGGATGGAATATAGGCAGCATGGCTTTGAGTGTACAGTTGTTGCAGCACTGCCTGGTGGATCCTGGAACTGAAACATTAGGCTAGGCAGTGTGGAAAATGATTGTGGTTAACTCACAGGAACGGCCAGATAGATTATCAAAGAACTTATCAGCAATCTCCCACCAGCAGTCTTCAGTCTCAACCTGTTACAGTTACGGAAGGGGGTACATCTTTTCCTCTCCCCTCACCCCCTGTAGGACTATGGAACAATTTATTCTTTGACTTGGACCAGGGATTCCCCTGGGATTCCCCCACGACACCAACTCAGGCATTGCCCCATCAGGAACTCCCTTTCTAGGAAGTTACCTGTTTGGTTTGGACATCGCCTTTCTATTTCATTGATATATGCCTTTCATCTTTTTCTGATTCAATCATAGACATTGCCTCCTTGGCTATGTTCTCTCGTGCACAGCCTAGTATTCCAAATCTCCCTTTGACTGATGCCTAGATCCCTTATGATAATCTTTAGTCTGCAACTTATGATTACCATATACAATACAAAGCCTGCCCTAGATGGGTATGGCCTATAAATAGGGACGCTGGCCCTTCATGTAACCTTAACCTAGATCTACACTCCTTCCCGTGTAATCTACCAGCCTTTCCCAGCTACCAGTTCCACTTCACCTCAGAAGCCTCGCTCTTGCTCTGGAGGTGATTGCCCTTGTGCTAGTGATCGTCTTCCTCGTCACTGCGCACTTGTGTGGCCTCATTGCCGTCTGAACCCGCTTCTAAAGCTTTGGCAACTCCAATGACCAACAGAGGTTGGTCTGTGCAAGCCCAGGACTCTACCACCAGTCTTTGTCGACAGAGGTCGACCCATATTGGTCAGGACTCCGCCACTGACCCCGTAAAGCCCAGGACTCTGCCACCGGCACTAGGCTGTGTAAGTCCAGAGATCTAGTTTCTGGCATCCACATCCGGTCTGCCCTTCCTTCTTGGAGGATTGTGCCACCGTAGGTAAATCCAAGACTTCGCCATTGGTCATAGAGGAAACCAGGACACTCTATGTAAAGCTAGCAGCAGTTCCCAGTCAGAGGAATCATTGGGCCTCTGGAGGTATTTTCCCCTCAAGTCCTGCTAGTCCTATAATCAAACAGGGTTGATTATATGGGAACGTGTCACATTGTTACCCAGCATAACACAACCCACTCATGCAATTCAGGCTCTACTTTCTTTCGGTAGACCACACACTCTTCTTTTTCATATGTTTACTTATTTCCACTATATTACCACCCACACATTGCAGGGCAGATAACTCAACTAACAGAATCACCTGTGCTTGTATGTGAGGGGTCCGACCCACACGACCTGCATGCTGTAGCCACATGGTCAAAGATAGTGGCACACCAAACTGGACAACAAGAGTAATATCAGGGATGTCCAGCCTCTAAAAATATGTTTATCATTGCTAATGGACTGATAAGAATATAAATATACCATGCTGCCAATCTCTGTCACAATGAGGATCTTGATTTGGCCATCTTGAAAGTGCTGCAGTACTAGTTTCTTTGACCACAATGATCATTGAGCATTCAAGTAGTCTATGCTCTGTCGAAGGTGTACAGGAAGTATCTCCTGAGATCTTCTCCATACTAGCTGACTGTCTAGAACTTTATTGACAAAAACTAGAGTGCATGGAAGATCATCCATGCTCTCCACACCTTCATAAATAAAATCCAGAATGCTGGTATCTGTAGCATTTGATATGATTCTGCATTCTTGGGTGATGTTGGACTGATCATTTCCTAGGTTAAGATAGAATGATTTAACAGGATTGATATATATATGTAGAACACAATGGACTTCATCGAGGACAGATGGGCTCATTATAGCAGATGTGGTGTATATTGGCATGTTGAGTGGGACAAACAACTGCAGTTTGTCTAATTCACTATATGCAGGTCAGAAGTCACTGCCCCACTGTGAAATGCAATGTGCTTCATCAATAACAATGCCAACCATGCACTTGTGATATGCTGGTGTTGTTAGCAGCAAACTGAACTGATTATTCTTGAGTGCCATCTCAGGAGATGTAAAGACCACTTGATACCTCATAGCTTTCAATTCCTATACCCAACTTCAGTGTATATGTGCAGTGAAACCATCAGTTCGTACCTTCAGATGTCTTGTAATTGACAACTGCTGCCTTCAGACCTGCCTCTCAAAAGCAGCATGCCTATAGTTTCTGTAAGTAACAGTTATATATGAGCCCAAGGTATGTATCTGGTCCTTCTCAAGGGCATTTAGTTGTGATATTACTATCATAATCTTGTTGGGATAAAGAAGTGAGGGAATTGTTAATGGGAGGGTCTTTCCAAAGCCTGTTCTACCAAGAACAATGCAATTTATGCCAAAAGCCAAGACCTCTGCATAGTCTAATTGCCATGGGTATGGTTTACAACCTGTCCATGCCTCACAGATTGCAGAAAAAGAGTGTCGAGTTGTCTTGAAGCAGTATGTTGGTGTACTGGTTTGCCAGGAAGAAAGATATGTATAGGACTTTTCATGATATGATGTAGGAGGTATTAAGGAATGGAACATGGTCCATCAGGTCTTAGATATCTATGGTAGAATCATCCAGCAGTCTGCCAAGAGGATTAGCAGTGACAAGGACACTTAGCAAATACTATACAAGTTTACTTTTTTGAATTTGATACAAAATGAGACAGAATGTCATGGGATCATCCAAAACAGGTGAAAATCTATCCAAATTCGGATTTAAAATGTGACATATGTGACTTGATGCAAGAGTCCTCAGATACACACCCAAGTCAAGGTAACATCTGGTGGACATCAAAATTTGTTTATGTTGAACTTACATCAGCAAGTGGTATGGCTAAGGATTTCCATCAATTATTTGGTGAGCAACATGCTAAACATGGTTATTATCACTTGCCACATATAATTTATTTGTCTGTTGTATTGTTAGTTGGCTCTCAAGAGTTTGGACATTCCATTTATATTTTAAGCCAACTATGTCAACAACTCCAACCTGAGCATCCACTCAATATCCAGCAGGCATCCAGTGAACATCCATGTTTTTACATAGTTTTGATGCAATATAAATAGATCTTACATTCACTCAAATAGCACAACAAGCAGAGCAAGCTTAACATTTAAACAGATTGAATTATTAGAATATCCAGTACATTGAAATGTAATAACATAAATAAGTGGGTAGAGACAAGGGTCAGGCACACTGTTGAGCACTGTGAGCCAATAGGGTGGCTTGGGTATATGTGGAGGTGGGTGGATACTTGGTGTTTCAATGAAATGGGCGGCTGGACTCAGACAGCAGTGGGGACAGTGATGGTGAAGGTAATGCTGTACTGTGTGGTATGCACAGTTTATGCAGGCCTAGGACATGGGTAACTTAGGGCAAGATTGTGCAGCTGTGGTTGTTGGAGAAGTGGAGGTTGACATTGAATGTTGAATGTTGAGTGCTCGAGCCACAACTTAAAAATTTGCATGTGACATAATCAACTGTCATGTGACTTCACTTGCAAAATTTGTCTAAGTTCCGAAGCATTAGGAAAGGTTGGCTACACTTGCTTAGCTTACTGTAATCACCCAGATAGCATAGACATTTCTATCACAATAGTAAATTAAATTTTCAGTGATCACACATTTCCTTGTGTGATGCCAGAACACCCGGCCTGTTTGGCAGACAACAGGGCTACATTAGTCAGACATCTTACCTGTTATGGCAGCACAGCATACAGTCCTATGTCTCTCTGATGCGCGGAAAGTGATGCTGACTGGTTGTCACACCTGAATGACCCCTGGAGCCTTGCTCTGGATGTCTGGTGGACATCCAAGGTGTTATGTCACACAAATATATCATATATGCCATACCACAAACAGCCTTCACATTACTCCAAGCACATCATACTTATATTCACACAATATTGAAAATATATTAAACTAACATTTTCCGTCAAATGTCACTGTTTTGAGAGCCTGACTTGGGTGTGTAAAAGTCTCCAGCCATTCTATAGCGCGGAAAATCCCGACACTAGTAAGCACTTTCCCAGAACGGCTCGAGACTAGGTGATTGCCCGGATGGCTCCAAACGAGCTAGACCGTCAAATGGCAACACTGACCAAAGAGATATCAACGATAATCAGATATTCCAGAGCATAGAATGTCCAGTTCAGAAATTGTAATGCCTCCACCGGCAAGAATTTTTCTAGTTAACTGGTCCAATCATCTTCAGACACAGGTAGACCGACTCGGAGATTCGAAAAGGGACCAGCCAGAAGCAGTGCTACCTATTTGAATAAGCAGCTAGGCAAGCCGTCCCAGCTCGCATAATTGAAAGCAACGTCAAGTGTGGCCCACGGTACTACGCGTGGAGAGGAGCATGAAATCAGGTGAGAGTGTAACCCTAGCAGATCAAATGAAGAGGATATAGAAGGAAAGCTGGCGGCAGAACTCAATCTATGACTCCAAGATGATCTTCTTTGATGGTCCCGATGGCAAACTATGGGGAGTAAATACGGGTAGTTGGATACGAATAGAGGACGCACAATTTCTGTCGCGTCGACGCGAGTACCTACAATTTTTAGCCGGACGCGAGTATTTTTCTCGATTATCTGGTAACCATGTCCCGTATCCCTGGTGAATGATAGAACAATGAATTAATGGTCTCATACCTGGTCTTCTGATGCAAACGACGGTGGATTTGAGTTTGGGTCGAACTTCATGTCTGGATGTATAAGCTAAACACGCGGTGAGCAATTAGAGTGGCAGGAATGACCAAGATTTTCACTTGATGCGAGACGAAAACCTGCAGTGGTCCTACATCCGCAAAGAATCCCATCTATAACCACGTCTCAGAAGGACGGTATACACGGGACCGTGGCTGATCTACACACCTTGTTGACATTGTTCACCACGCCATCCACCACTTCACCTTTGAACGGCTTGAACACAATGGCACGATACCGCGTAATGAACTCGGCTTGGCCACTCCCACCGATGACCATCCCTTTTCCGATATCGAGGATAGACACGACGGCTATGATGTATCCGAATGCTCCTGAACATGTACCTTCGACATCCGCGTACAGCTTGGACTCCAAGAATTGGAGCATCCGAGGACCGAAGTAGGACGGGTGCAGAAGGATTGTGTGAGTTAGTTCTTTCTGTGAGAACTATTCACAACACGAAACATCCAGAAAACAGGTGACTTACAATGAAAAACATGGTGAGCAATGGCCAAGGTACGAGATACTGTACAATGTTTAGTTTGCGATAGTCTTAACGCACGTGATATCTTCCGTTTCTGTCCGATTATGTAAACATGATGATTTAAAGTGGAAATCGAAAGTTGAACTTGTTCTTTTGTCCAACCACGAACGCGTTTGCGATGGCGACCTATTCCACCCTTTTTTCGTCTGGTCTCCTTGCACCATGCATTGCTAGATGCGCGACGCCTGTCCTTCCGTCGTCGCCTATGGCTGTTTCAGCTAGTCCCGTCGGCCCTGTTGACCGTCAGTTGAGCCTGACACCGACACCGATTGGACAGACCAGCCCACGCCCCAAGGCTCTGGAAGCCCGTACCAACCCTGAACGTCCTGCCATGCGCAGACGTCGCTCCAGCATGAATGTTGGTGTGAGCCCAATGGCTCTCATTAAGTCTCCCATCAGAAATGCAGGTGCAGCCCTTCAACGAACTGGTTTCACGTCTCCTACGCGTCATCGCGCTGCTAGTGTTAGCATGAACGAAGCGTTTGAGAACAATAGTCTCTTTGGTAGACTGAGAAGTGGAAGTGTGGGTAGTATTGCTAATCCGGTTAAGCGGTATGTATTTAGGCCCACGAATGACCTGTACTAACAACGTCGCCAGTCTACGCCGAGCAATCCGCCGCCCTGTTCCCCTTGCTCCACCACCTAGCACGCCACTTCCTGCACCTCCTCGCTCGCCAACTCCCAAATGTGGTAGTTCGCTCTTACCACCTATCCTGGTTCCCACTCCACGACAGCCTTTCATAACAAGCTCGCGCCCGGATGACGTCGTGAATCTTTTCCCACCGACAGCGCCCTCACCAACACTGCTCAGTCCGGATTATACTGCCAAAATGCCCATTAGATTCTCACGGGGCCCCAGTTCTGGCTCCCGCGGTGATACAATCGATGAAGTAATGATGGAAAACTAAAACACGGGCAACAGAGTGTAACACCATCGCGCTGGGTCGCGCCAATATTCCGCAGTATTTATGAATATTCAATTTTCCGTTAATCTCTTAAATTATACCCAACCTAATTTTTTCCGCACTTAGATTTTGTCCTCCGTATCAACACCCGAGCCCCATCATACCATTTATTTAGATTCTTTGTTACTTGCATTCAGTTATGTCTGCTATGTGTTCTGTCGGCCCTTTCTAATTTGAAGTAGCTGTATATGCCCAAGCAAATTTGTATCCATTGGACATCGCTCAATTACAAGTCTGTCGAAACGAGTGACTACTGACAAGCTCATCACCCGAGTTTTGTTCCTTTGTGTGCCAAAATAACTGTTGAACCAGACGATCAATTGCGGAACGCCGTAGCGCCCCCAAAAGTGGTGCGTATTTAGAGTCTTGCAAGTATTGAATTGGCTAATAGGCAGATACATGAGCGTTTCAGCTGCCATACGACCAGGCCAGCCAGTTCTTTGACTCGGTCGAGACATGCGCATGCATACGATTCGCATCGACTGAACGCGGGAACACAACAATGTAACGACTTCGCAGAGCAAATTAAAAAAAAAAAGAAAAGAACAGAGAGCCAAACGCGTTAGTGTACGGTACCTATCCTACAAGGGTAATAAAAAATGAGAACATAGAAGATAGAGATGTGCTGTGTTCTGTGGCGCCCCAAGACTTCTGCACGGTTCGCTTTCTCTCTCTCGTCTATTCCTCCTCGTCTTCGAACCGCAGAATCTGAGCGTCCTCGTCGACAGGCAGGTCTCGGTAGCCGCGGCGTGATCGGTATCCCATTACAAGGATATCCAGTCTCGAGGAAACGTATTCGTACGCAATGCCTGCCAATCCAACGAGGAACCAGGGCACGGAGGCCAGCGTATCGAGAACGCCTGAACCTGATCTCATGTACCCACCCGAGTAGTCGCCAGGAAGTCGGATCGTGCTGTGAAGTTCAGGCCAGCGTCAGCAAGCCTCGTTGCAGGTACACGGGTAAAACCTACCCTCTCGCAAGTCCACTCTTCTTGTACCACCACAAGGCGATGAGTGCCGTGAAAGCGAATGGGAATATGAGCACCATGATCCAGAACATAACACCGTGCCCCCTGATTCCTGGACAGAGATGTTGTGTTCCATGGTCAAGTCGCTGACCTCCTTCACAACTCGAGTGGGTGACTTTACGATACGCGGTCCGGTCATACCAGTACTCCTCGTCACTACGGCAAGAGTCGTCGTTAACGAGCGGCGAAGTCCCTGGTACTGGCATGCATATCCCTTCGTCATTCTTCACGAAGTTAAATTCACTGTGAAAAGACGTCGCGGAATGGTCATAGGACAAGCGAATCGTAGGTGATCCGACTTACCACTCAAAGTCGTCCTCCCCACACGCGCAGTTGCGGACGATGTCGGGCACCGTTTTCACCTCCTTGCCCACAATACACTCAGCTTTGCGCTTACGGCGCGTGTAAAGTGTCTGCAGCAGACGTTTATGGTTGTACTGAAATACCAAAGATAGCAGCGCACCTGACGACCGAATAGACATGGTTCTGCTCTTCCCTCACTAGGACTCCATAACTCAAAATCGTCATGAGCCGGATCATCTTCGTTCAATATACCTAGGGGAAAACCTCGTTAGCCCACTGCAGAGATACCCTCAATTGCGAACCTACATTTCCGGTGAGTTAACGATGTGAAGTCAATCTGTATAATCGTTGATGTGCGGGAGCCAAGTGCATACCCAAGGAGCATAAACTTCCTGCTCGTATCTTCGGGAACCGTGATGATTGTACTGATCCTCAACTTTTCATGACTGAACTTGTACTCTCGCCACGAGAGACCTTCGTCCGTAGTGAACAAGACGTGATCCGTTGGCTCTTCGTCGTTGACGATCAAAATGATCGATCCGGAGTCGCCAAATTCCCACAGATGGGCATCCTTGTGAACTTCCTCCCATATGAAACCACCATCGCGGGAAAGGAAGGTATCACTTTCTGTGTAAGGAGCGAGTGCATCGCCCACGTTGCCGACTGCCATAACGACACCTACTACGCTTGGGCTGCTGTACGTTGCCCGTGCATCCCTGCGCTCTGTGAACCCATGTACATGAAGGGCACAGCTCTGGTAAAATAAATATGGTGATCAACGAGGAAAGTAAACGCGACATACAGTCGTTGAGCAAGGATATGGTTTCCCATGGGAATCAACATTTGGTGGGGCAAGAGGCTTCCAAGTGCCACCTACAGATCCGTTCATTGAGACTCCTATGTCCGCTTGATACACAAAACGCTCACCGTCATTATGCGTTATCCTCGTTTGGAGTACCTTTCTCCCTGAAATGATTGCCTCTACCGGGTTCGCCACAATGTTGACCAATGCAATGCCATCTAACCCAGCAAACTTTTCAAAATCAACATATCCGACTTCATTCCTGTTCACGTTCGCTATGGATAATCCAAAGTAAGTTCCATTGGAGTTGGACTTCAGGATGTTGCCCCAGAAGGGATTCGGCCATTCGGACATAGTCATATGCAGGAAGATGGAATCGGTGCTTGATTCTAGCACGGTATATGCCTATGCATCATCGTTAATGAGTGAATAAACCGTGGTAGCACGCTTGGACATACATGTGTGTTGGGATGCATGCCAGGCGGGAACTTTCCGGTTGCAAACGTCAGTCCATCGAGCGAAACTTGAAGATCTAGGGAATCCTTCGTAGGAAGATACTTTCCACATGTAAGTCTATGCATATGCAGGCAATCATTAATCTACACAACTTACCTCGGCCACAATGAGGTATTCCGAAAACTTTGTAAAGCCGACGACATGCTCGAAAAGCTTTGTCTTCTTGCCATAGTAATCTCTGCCCGAGATGAGTTGCAATGCGTTATCTTTTCCAAAGGAGCGCTGGGAATGTTGCTTGTCTTCGTAGGACTCGCATAGAATCTGGCTCGAGTCAACAAGGAGTTCATCGTCGCGGGCCCAGTCACAATTAACAACATAGTCCTCGATAAATTGCCACTTTCGCCCGTGGTCGCGCGAATACTGGGCTTGAGCATGGCAGTTCTCTGCACTACCATCGCACTCGACGTTGCCTATCCAGATAAGGAGGTCCGAACGGGGTTGGAACCGAAGTGCCGGTACACCAAACGTATTGGGAGGCGACGGTGCATTGTGTTCGTGCCAGAACCGACCGCCGTCTGTTGTGTAGACGTATTTGGAAGACTCGGTGATGAGATAGGCTCGTTCGTTCGAATGGGGATGCATGTAGAACCCCAGGAAATGTTCCCCAGGGGATCTTTGTTCCCAAGTGAACCCCTCGTTGCTTGACTGCCAAACTGTTTTATCATCCAAGAAGACGAGAATAGTCTTTTACACATTACTTCAGTGTTCAGCAGAGCAAACAAAATTCTCATAGACTTACGCTCGATTCCCTGAAGAACTGGTACTGAAGAACCTTTGCATTGAACTGGTGCTGGTTTTGGAGTCAATAAGGAATCAACATGACACAGCCTAACAACCTACGATTTGGTTAGTGACTTCACCCTCTTGGGGTTCAGCTACATTGGCAAACGCGGCGTATCAACTCCACCAGCTCAACGCATTAACCAAAAACACGTACCTTGCGAGCACGATTTCTCTACAGGGTCATCCTTCTTTTTCGACTCGCCTGAGTCACACATATTACCTGCTATCAACCTATACCCAGACGAACCTGTGTACTTTTCATCTGGGTTGCCTGTGGTGCACTGAGTGCTCGGGATGCGCTCAAGTCCCGCCGGAACACATTCGTCGCCACTCCGAACATAGTTGTAATCACTAGAGTAATCATTCATGACCGAGATGAGCACATATATCATTAGTGAATCCCACCTACCACTCATAGTCGTGGTCTTGGCAAATGCATGGTTCTCCGTAGACGGCAGGTAAATGGAACTTATCACCTACGTAGCAGTCTACGTCGGCTTTGCGGCGGTTATACCATTGCTAAAATTCCGTCCATACGTATTTTCCGCTGAACATGCTTGCGCACTCACCTTGACACCCATCAAACATTCCGTATCAGGCTTCGCACGTGCATACCACTTCTCGTAGTCATCATCGCCACACTTGCGGGGTAGCACCCCAGCAAAGTCGAGATGTATTACAGCATAGCGACCATCGCCTTCCCTTTGATCTTTTCGGGAAAGTTGGCCAAGGAGAATAAACTTTTGGGATGTCGCGTCACTGACAGTGGTGAGCGCTTTGGCGCGTACGCTGACACCAAGGGTAAACGATTTCCTGACACGCGCCAACGTGGTCAGTTGAACATACAGAAGTCATAATGTCGACGTACCAGGTACGACCGAAATCGGTAGAATAGTTCACAGTATCAGTCATCTCCTCGTCGTTTACGGCTAAGATGATACTACCCGTGTCTCCGAACTCGTACATGTGGGCCTGTCTCTGGACCATGCGCCACGACAAGCCAGCGTCTGTACTCAGGAAGGTATCGCACTCCTCGTAAGGAGAAAGCTGCTTCCCAATGGAGCCGACACCCATGACGAGGCCTGGAGCAGTAGAAGAGAAGATGGGTCCGAAGTTGTGGGGGTCCGTGACGGAATGCAAGTGTAATGAACATTCGTCGAGGTTGGAAGGGTCGCACGAGATCTGCTTGCCATCGCTGTCCGACGATGGTGCACGAATGGCAGACCAACTGCTACCTTTCGAGGTGTTAATCGAAGATATCACGAGTGGGGGCCACTATGCGACCTACCGTCATCGAAAGTGATCATCGATCTCAGCTTCTTTTGGGCACTCTTCCTCTCCACGTCCAGAGCGTTCATCACCACATTCGCAATACCAACCCCAGCAACCCCCTGCACGTTCTCATAATCCACGTATCCTCCCATATTGCGATTCGTGTCTTTAAGACTCTCCACAAAGTACGTTCCGTTCGAGTTGCTTACGAACAATGTTCCAATCGTGCTCTGGTCTTGGAGCATGACGTCCACGGCTAGGGAGTGGATAGTCGACTCGACGATGGTGTACGCATTCTGCCGTAAACGTGCTTGGGATGCATGTGGAAACTGGGCCCTCGCCCACTCCTTTGTATCCACCGTCACATATAACTGCATGTCACCGTCGTTGCCAGATATCACGTCCTTTAACGCAACGACCGCGAACTTGGACACTACCGCAAATGCTATGACACCTTTGGCATTCTTTCCAATTCCGAGGTCTTCGATATCGACAGTTTGGAAAAAGTCGGGGGAGGAATAGAGTCGGGAAGATGAGAGTGTGTGATGGGAGGTTCCAACGCTAGACGAATCGTATGCGACACAGTATATTAAGTTCTCATGAGCACTGTGCTTGAAGTCCTTGGAACTGTGCGCGAACTGACAGGATGACGTGTCTTTAAGGAGTACTTCCGGTGTCGAAGAAAACCCATCGGTGGTGTAATACGTCTAAAGAAGGATTAACGGGGGTGAAGGAGATAGACATGTGCAGATACTTACCACGTCAGTGCAGACGTTGTTCCAGCTCACTTGCTCACAGATAGTTCCCTGGTACAGTATGTGATCCCATTTGTCAGAGTGGAAAGAAAGTGGCTTTGGTGTGTAGCTGAGAGGAGCAAGAACCTCGAATGAACGCCAAGTCTTGCCACGATTTTCGGTGCGGTAATGAGTCATTCCATCCGTCAATGCGAATGCCTGGGTAGAGTAATGGGGTGATGGGATTCATGAAGAGCCACTGGGACGTGTTACTTACATATCTGTTATCGAAAGGATGTGGTATGACCATAGAGACAATGCCGCCCGGAATATCCTCTGCCCTACTCCAGGACTTGCCCTCGTCCTGTGACACATAAAGATCTCCAGTAACTATGTCGTGGTAGACGACACTCTGCATTGAAAGTCAAGGTCATTCTAGGCTAGATATGCATGAACACGAACGCACTGATGTGTCTTCAAAGAAGAACAATCTGCCTGGCAAATTGTCGAAGTGGGACACACTGACTTCTGGCTCCTGCGCCGTGGCAAATCCGATGTAGACCAAAAACGCAAGCAATGCCCACAGTGATGCAGCAGTCCTATGGCAGAACGCCATGGTGGACGAGGAGTGTGACGACTACGTGTCCGCAGTAAGGGAATGATATGTACGTGTGCAGCTCGAATCCAAGCTGGGCAAAAGAGGAGGCTGCGCTCTATTTTGCCACGACCAAGTTGGGTCACCCACAGTGATACAAGTTAGCATTTGCATTTCAACTACATACTTGGCAAGTTTTCCCAATCCTCCGCCTCAAAGTTTGAAAACTAGCTGTTTACCACAGGTATTCTGTCCTCCGTTGTGATCCACTGGGTTGAAATATTGAGTCGGCCTCGTTTTTCATCGTAAGGCTGTGCAACCCAACGGGTGAAGGCTCTCCCGGCAGCTGGCAGGAGAGTGCTTCCCTCCCATCCTAGTGATACTGCATTGCGTGTGGAAAATTTACAATCCATCATTGCTCTCACCCATACCCCTTGCCAGTATGAAGTGAGATACACCTCGAAAATAGCTCATTGCCACAGTGTTGCGGATTTTTAGGCGCATTGCAAGACGAGCGGATACACTTTCAGGTGTGTCCACACGGCTTCTGCAATAAAATCACTTTGCCCTCACTGACCGCTTCGTATAGCGTCCCGGGTGTTCCCATCTCTTACGGGAAATATTATAGCACTATAAATGTTCATTCAACGCAGACACCATACACCCCTTCCATCTGCTTCAACATGAGGTCGTTTGTTGCATTCCCTGCCGTCCTTCTCGCGACGTATGCCCTTGCCTCTCCAGTGATTACTGTTCCACTGACAAAGTTCCAGCGCACCGGAGCGTATCTCAAGGGAGCTCCTGACGCAGATCGTGCTCGTGCTGCCTTCTTAAAGTCTCGTACAACCAGTGGACCGACTACTGTTCCTGCGACCAACCTAGCATACGTCCAGTACACAACAAGCGTCGGCATCGGTAATCCACCGACATATTATAACCTTGTTGTTGACACCGGCTCCTCTAACACTTTCTGTGGGTAGGTGTAGATGATCGATTGATGTCTCTGCAACATATGATCCGTGTTGCAGTACAGGTATTCCATATGTTCGGACATCCACTAGTATCCCCACAAGGGAAGCCGTAAACGTCACTTATGGGGCGGGTTACTTTTCGGGATTGGAGTGCAAGGATCTTCTAATTTTATCCGCACCTGATCATTAACAGCCATATAGACCTTGACCAGGTGACTCTCGCACCCAATCTTGTCCTCCAGAACCAATCAATCGGCGATGCACTCTATTATGCCGATTTCGAGGGTGTCGATGGCATTGTCGGTGTTGGACCTGTCGATCTCACACTGGGCACGCTCTCACCTGATACGAATACAACAATTCCGACGGTCATGAACAACCTCGTGTCGCAGGGACTTGTAAAGGACCAAGTACTGGGTGTTTACTTTGCGCCTGCAACAAACTACACTGACACAAGTGAGTATTCAATGCCTGATCCTTGTTTTTCATCAAGCCTAAGATCTGCAGATGGTGCATTGACATACGGAGGCATTGATTCAAACCTGGTATGGATGTTGTTCTGCTCGGTGCTTAAGTGACTTATATTATCGTGTAGTACAAGGGCGAGCTGACGTATGTTCCTGTGACGAACACATATCTGGCCGCTTATTACTGGGGCATCAATGCCACTTTGTCTACGTACGGCGTCGACGTCGTCATCCCCACCTCCACTGCGGGGATCGTCGACACTGGTACCACGCGTATGCTTCCTCCACTCTTACATGGTCAGCCACTGGATCTGACGTAACTCTCGTGTTTTTCAGAGGTCCTTCCCGCAGACAACTTCTTCTCCGTATACGTGAATGCAATCCCGGGAGCGATGTTGGATTCGAACACAGGTCTCATCGAAATTCCCGCTTCCTCCATCTCGCTCATGCAACCTCTCAACTTCTTGATCGCTGACCGGGTGTTCACCATGGACGTCGCTGCCCAACTGATTCCAACAGACCAGAACATAGCATGGGGTGGAGTTGCTGGGAAACAATACGGTGTGGTGGCTAACTTGGGAAGTGACAGTGGACAGGGGTTGGATTTCATTATCGGCCAGGAGTTCATGAAGAGGTACTATGCGGTCAGTAGTGGTTCTTGTTTGGAGACGCATAAACTCACTGAACACTTTTGGCAGGTATTCGACACGGATGTCAACCGCGTTGGATTTGCTCAGACGTAAGGCTTGATCCTTGTTGAACTTATTTAGATTTGAGCTTTCCCACCCACAGGAACAACACTTTTACAATCCACCATGGATGATATCTCACAATGAGTGCTGTTGTGCAGCGATGCTCTGAAACCCAGCGCAGTCATTAGAGATATGTCGATAAACAACTGATTTTTAATGTTCAGCGAGATATCATGACCTCTTTGTCAAGATTCCTGCCACCACACATGATACAACTGCTCAAATTTGGATCTCACTGACATGCCAAGGTTACAACTATTTGCTGGCATTATTTCGAGTCCAAGAAGCATGAAAAGTAGAATTAAGGCCAAATAGTAAGGAAGGATTATGTTAAAGTCAGTCAGACATCGCCGAGAAAGCCATAAATGTGATTGGCAGCAGCTTACCAGTACTGTCCATGGTACTTGGATTTGTTCGCTAGTGTTATTGCCGCCAGCTAATGGTGAGCACTTGAGCGCTAGATCCCGTTTGACATCGCGAGTCGGAGCTACTGAGTGTGGTAGTAGATACATCGCTGAAAAATCATTGCTACGCGATATTTACAACGACTGTCAGTGATTTCACTTCCCACAGTGTCAGCCCTGCATGCAACCGTAAGGCGTGCGTTAAGGCATTTTTCCTCCGACCGGCAGTCCCCGACCGTCGCCATAGTGTATTATGTAGGACTGTTAAGACGGTCGCTACAGAATAATATCACTTGTCCAAAAAAAAAAAAAACCTGCATGCATTGCCCCTCTCCTATAATTTACCCACCCTACAGCTCAGCGGATGTCTTCATCGTGCGAGCAATAAATCACAGTAAGTCACAAGCGGTGAATTGCAGGCGTAAATTTGCGCTCTAATTTACACCGCCCCAACATTACAGGGCCCATAGCTACCCACGAAGCAATCTTGCGTAGCAAGTACAGCCTTGTTGTGACGTCGTCAACTTGAATACTACAACACCAGATCACTACACAAAGAAAGCGACGGCTAAGGTTCATAATGCTGGGTCATTTTTCGCTGCTCGCTCAGCCTTATATGTGACTTAGAATCAGATTGATTACCAAGCGGTAGGCTACTAAATTCCCCCTCGTGTTAGAACACCCAACACTGACGGAGGTAAATGGATCCCGTCGACATATATGTATTAGACGGTTAACAGTCAGATAAGCCCAATATCCTACGAAGTCCCGCAAAAACGGCGTCTTTTTGTGTGCTTTTCTTATGAGTCCAACAGGTTCGACACTAGTCGAATGACAGTGATATGATTCATATTTTGCCGATGTATGCCTTCTCCACCCACATCTGAAAGGTGGTATGTAACGTTATCGCTAGACGGCTCTACCGCAGGCCTTCGAGAATTATCATTGGAGGACGGCTGGTAAAAAAAGGAAATTTACAGCATGGACCTGAGCTGTGCTGAATACGGTCGCCTAAAAGGTGCCATTTTGGCTCGCTAAACCCGGTCCCAGATTGTAGATGCACCCTTCTCTCGTGAGTAATCGCACTATAAATGTCCAACACCAACGGTGTACCCTCTATCCCTCCCTCAGCATGAGGTCGCTTGTTGCACTCTCCGTCGTCTTTCTCGCGGCGTCTGTCTCTGCATCTTCGATCTTCACCGTTCCACTGACGAAGTTCAGTCGTCCTCGTATGACAGGGAATCTGAAGAGAGCTTTTCGCGCACATCGTCGTGCTCGTGTCAGCTACCTGAAAACCCGTACAACCAGTGGGCAGACTACTGCTCCGGCGACCAACATATTTTTCTCAGGGTACACAACACGCGTCGGTATCGGTAATCCACCGACATATTATAACCTTGTTGTTGACACTGGCTCCTCTAACACATGGTGTGGGTAGGTATGGATGTTCGATTGTACTCATGCAACATACAAATTTTGTTGCAGAGCTAGCAGTCCATATGTTCGGACGCCAACCAGTATCGACACAGGGGAAGCCGTGAACGTCACTTATTGGATGGGTAACTTTTCTGGAGAGGAGTGTAAGGATTCTATAACTTTATCTGCATCCGATCACTGGCATTAACAGTAACAGACCTTGACCAGGTGACTCTCGCACCCAATCTTGTCCTCAATAACCAATCAATCGGCGATGCATTATCTTATCACGATATGCAAGGTTTCGATGGCATCCTCGGTCTTGGACCTGTCGATCTCACACTGAATTCACTCTCACCTGATAGGAATGAAACTATTCCGACGGTCATGAACAACCTCGTGTCGCAGGGATTTATCAAGAACCAAGTACTTGGTGTTTACTTTGCGCCTGCAACAAACTCCAGTGATACAAGTGAGTATACAATGCCTGATCTTTGTTTTCCATCCAGCCTGAGTTCTGTAGATGGTGCATTGACTTATGGAGGCGCTGATTCAAGCCTGGTACGGATGCGGTTCTTGTTTCGTTCATTGTCAGCTTGGTGCTTAAATGGCTTATGTCCGTCGTGTAGTACCGAGGCGAGCTGACGTATGTTCCTATGACGGACACATATCCGGCCTCCAGTTTCTGGGGCATCAACGTCACTTTGGCTATGTACGGCACCGACGTCGTCATTCCCGCTTCCACTACTGGGGTCATCGACACCGGTACCACGCGTATATTTCTTTCTCCACTATTACCTGGTCAGTCATTGGATCTGACACAAACGCCTTGCTCTTCAGAGCTCCTCCTCGCAGACAACTTCTTCTCCGCATACGTGAATGCAATCCCGGGAGCGACGTTGGATTCGACCACAGGTCTCCTCGAGATTCCCACTTCCTCCATCCCACTCATGCAACCCCTCAACTTCACGATGGCTGACCGGGTGTTCACCATGGACGTCGCTGCTCAACTATTTCCATCAAACGAGGACATAGCATTGGGTGGAGTTGCTGGGAAACAATATGGTGTGGTGGGCAGCCTGGGATACATTGGTGTAAAGGGATTTGGATTCGTTCTCGGAGTGACATTCATGGAGAGGTACTATGCGGTATATAGTGATTTGTCTGTGGAGAAGCATAAACTTATTGTTCAATTTTGGCAGGTATTCGACGCGGACGCCAGCCGCGTTGGATTTGCTCAGACGTAATTCTTGGTCCGTGTCGAACTTATTTAAATCTGAGCTTGCCCATCCACAGGAGTAACACTTTTACAACCTACCAAGGGTAATATCTCACCGTGCTACCCCTGGAGTCCCATATTTCTTAGATGCTCAGATACTCGAGTAAAGTCACTGGAAACATCAATAAATTCTACCGATTCAGAACGTTTATAAAGACGTCACGACCTCTTTGTTGAGATCCCTGTCGCTACTCGTTTGCTGGATCGCTATCACGATTTCTTATATTGGTCGCATCTATTCCATGTTGGCTGTGTATTCTAACCTGCCGGCTCTCCGACACCATACAATTATCGTATCACGGGTGTTGGTAGTTGCGGCCGTCTATGGGTCGTCTTCCCCTCAAGGTTTCCCCATATCAACCACAACAGGCCAGATTTGCTGTCTCGCGATGGCGTCGCCCCTTTGAGCCGTTACGTTAAACTCGGCAGCTCAGCCCGTCTCGTCCACATGTCTAGGATGCTCCTTCTCTAATGCAAGTCCTTATAATCTGATATTGACATTCTTTTGTTGCTTTCGAAGTCACGCCGCAAATCGAACAAATCACTCCTTCATCTCACGAGCGCTGTCCCCCTTCGACCAGCCTTTCGATGAGAGGCATCAGTAAATTTACATGCATCTTAATCTGGCTTATTCTAGCTAATTCTGCTTGTCAAATTACAAAATATATTCATTACCATGATAATGCATTCCAGAACATTAGAGACATCATCAACAACCAAGCTAATCTATTTTTCAACAAACTGAGGGTTAGAATTTGTCTCTATGTCAGATTTGGAAATGTTGTGCAAGTCAGTAAGCTGAATAAGACAGAATAAGATGCATGTAAATTTACTGATGAGAGATATGGATGCCAAGGCCAACTAACACGCAGTCGAGCCACTCGCGTTCTTGGGGAATACATATTTGGGTTTCTACGGACTGGCAATCTATGGTAGGCTCCCGATAGTGACACTTAGAAGCAATATGTCGACGTCTTGTGGGCCATGAAATATCGACGTGACGTGTGTTGTGCGGAGGGTACGCTAGGTGGAAGTTGCGTCCAGCAGGTCAGTTGCAGGCTTATAGCGCCGATCTTGGACTCTCTCGTCTTCCTTGATCGGAAAACAATGGCATTAAAGTTCATGTGCATCTCTTCAAACTCGCCGGCATACGACCGTCGTCATCTCCGAGTCCGCTGCTTATGTCCCAGTGTCGGCGCGAGAAAGAAGACGTGCTGCGGCGTTGAGTAGAACACATGAGAACAGAGATCTGGGTCCGATTGTGGAACCCACCCAATACTTACTTGTAGTGTACCTGCTTACTCGGGCTAAGGAAACTTGCAAAAAACATGGCGAAAAAGTGTCCCACCCTAAAACCACATAGTACGTAGCGGGAATTAAATATATGTCCAACAAAGTGATTAAAGAGCCCCATCGGACAAGGGAATTAAGAAGAGCACAAGGGGAGGCCTGGCATCGCAGAATGCAGCGCTCACTGATAACATGGCGTCGAAAGCCCACTAGACTTGACTACATCCTCCTCGTCCACTTCCACCTCCAGAGCACCCGACGCCGCCACCGTATCACCCACTTCAACCAAAACACCTGAAACCCCCACGTTGAAACATCGGCGCGAACTCACTTCAACCACGACATACCTCGACTATTTCCTTTCTCCGACTCAAACGCACCACGCGCACTGAAATTCGCGCCATCCGTTGGTATAGTGCTCCCTGTGCTCCCAAACGTCAGCGTCGGAGGTGACGTCGCAACGCGCCACGTCCCAAGTCCGGGAAAGGAGAACCCGTGGGGATGGCGCTTCTCCATGGCGTTGTTGTCTATTGGAGACGCGTTTACCCGCAAGTCGGTCTCCGCTTCGCGACGACTGACGTTGCCCGACCATACGGTGGCGAAGACGACACCGAACACGGCAAGCATGGTGTTTACGAGTACGATCTCGTTCACGATTAGTATGTTGACGTCGCGATAGACGACAACGAGCTGTGCGATGGAGAATAGAGATGGGATGATGAAGTTTGAGAGCGCGATGCGAGAGAGGGTCCGCATGCGCTGAGCAAACGTCACTAAAGGATCGAATGACCGTCAATTCAGCAGACGATGGATCGCTGGAGAAGCAACAATCTGTTTACCTTTGTTCGGATGAATGTTGCTCGTGACCCCCTGTTCATTTCCCCGGTCCCGGATGGTCCAAAGGAATGCAAGCGATGCATATCTACTCATCAGGGGAAAAAAGGAAGACGTTTCAGAGCATTGATCCCCCGACTGGGCTTTCGGAGAGAAAGGGTCAACAAGCACTTACGCGTTGTCTACCACCTGAGCGGACCATTCGATCTTCAGGTAAGGCGTCGCCGCCCACACAATGGCGATGTTTTCAGGACCGAGAGGTCCACGCGCAGCATCCACCAGGACTTTGATGAAGATGATCATGTTGACGACGCGAGCAATCTTAAGGAGGATCGGAAGGGACGTCAGGATAGCAAAACGTGCCAGACCGAGGTGAGTGAGTGGATGGACGGAGATGAGGCGAACAAGCAAGATGAGGTCGACAAGTATAGACTGAAAGGCGCCAATGATTCCAATGGCGATGTTCACCTATGTAAGAAATTCATGAGGGGAAGTGTGCATCAAAGGGTCCGCCGGTTGAAAGTGCAGCGCACCGAAGGGGGCCATGGATCTTGAAGGGACAATATAGAATGAATCTGCAGACGTTTATTAGTGATTGCGTGCGATCAGCTGCCTATCCTGAGGTGCTCGACTCACTGCAAATGCGTCAATCATTACACCCGCAGTGAAAGCGAGGATAATGGCCACTACATTCAGGATAAAGATAGGCCGTCGGCGACTATGGGGAGTGGAAAAGTAGAACAATGCAATCAGGAGAGGCAAGAGAAGCGTCAAGAATGTATGTCCAATCATGATGGAGTTTAGCGAGGGTTGTATGATGGCATTGGGGTCCGGTGCCGGTGGGGCCGCTGAAGGAGGTACGGACCCAGGATTTGTGGCATTGGCATGGGTAGACATGGCTGAGGTGTTGAATTCGGTGAACGACCTCGATAACTAGGAGTACCTAAAAACAGTGGCTTCGGGTATGGGAAAGATCAGCTGCGAGAAAATGCTACAAAGTACAGTTTAAGTTGACCTGTTGATCAAATCTGCGACACGAGTGTCGTGGTAGCTAGCCTTCAAAGTCGAGCTGGGACGGAGGAACACGGAAACTCAATGGTCCCACCTACGGGGGGGAAGTGCCATGTCAATAGAGGCAGGGCTTTTATGACCCAGTTTTACACCGCCTAGATCTCTGATCAATCAAGGCCTACCAAGCGATTATCCGAGTGGGAATAGGGAACTAAGAAGTCGACTAGAACTCACATGCACATACATAATGAGCAGAGATAACATCGTTGTGGCCGCAACTTGAACTCAGGGCAAAGGCCCTCCACCGATTGCACTGACGCACAGAGCAATCCCCGCACATTTCCCGTTGGACGCTAATTCTTTTTCGGACTTAGATGGTTCAACGAGCCAAGGACCTGAGTACGGAACCCTGTGTCCGAGGTAACCACGGCTCAACCCAGGTTTGCATCTGTGGGAAGGCTAAATATAAGTACATAGTACTCTCAGAGCGTAGAATATGCACCCACCCACGTGAGAGACTGTCGAAAGTACGTGTTGTTCGCCTTGGTCATCGTAACGTCGGCCTTGAAGTACCTTTCTGACACTGTCTTGGATCAGCGCTAGGAGCTAGGGACCCGTCGATGGAACTTCTGATGCATCGAAACAGAGGCACTGACATAGCCCGCGATCTCCTCTCCACCTCCGCGTGTGGTGTTGTTCGATGTTACTCCACTAGTGGCACAAACTGAAAGAAGGGATAGCATGATTGGCTGCACCAAGCTTCGAGCTCGACACGCGATCCTCAGGATGTGCAACAAGTACTGCTTTTTGTGTACCGCCAACCCTTCGTAGTCGGTGCGACCTATCGACGTTGTCAATTCCCAGCAAGGTACACAATATACTAGGCGTGTCCTTTTTTAATTTACGGGGCGCCGAGAGATTTGAAATCCGATCCTTGGGCGGAACAGACATGTCAATGTTTTCTATTTTGCTAGTGATGGAGATTCCGAGGAAAACCAGATGATCAGGAAGTGATTCCCAACAATGACTTGCACCACATGGTCGTCCGTATTGCTACCCAACCACCCTACGAGGTAGGCGAGACCACAACCCCCAGCCTCTGGACTAGGATAACCGAATGGTCTCGGATATTGACCTACCCCACCTTGCTCCACCTTTCCCGAGTTTTGGTGCAGTTATCATCAATGCAAGTCCAGGAACTGTGCTACAAACCTACCAATCTGCCCGGGGCGGGATGGCTACTCCAGCGCCAGGGTAAGGACTCATATCCGCTCGTCTTTCGATACGTTTTCCGTCCCTGTCTCTGCAGGTGGGGGCTCACCCTGCCACAACTTCGATGTGTCATGCATCTCGGGAGTCGTGCTCCCATTCACCATCTCCCTTGCTTCAGCGTCACGCATCGCCCTGACACGCTCTCGTATATTTCTCCGCCGCTCCATACCATCGACCTGTGCATCTGCACGCGCCTGAACGAGGTTAGCGGCGGCGGATCTGGAATGCCGTTCTACGTTGTCCAAGTGGGTGCTGACCGAACCCATCGCTACGATCACCTGACGAAAAGTCAAATGAGAGGTGGAGTCCAATGGTTCGATGCGTCCATGAGCAGCTTGAATATGTCAAGGGAGGAAAAGCTTACTGCAGCGATCGCAAGCGCCATGAACGTATACCGAAGTTGGTCATCATCGATGTTCTCATGTCGTACGCTATCATCGGCCGTGGTCGTCGATGACGATGCAGATCCTGACCGGCGAGAACGGCGCCGAAGCTCTGCGCGCATAGCTTCGTCGCGGGATTCATAGTAATCCCACGTACCCACACCCCCGTGGGAGCTCGTACTGCGTCGACCGCGGAGGACACTGTACGCATGTGTGATGGCGCGAAATCGGGCATTTCGCACCGAGGGCGAAACGTCGTGCTGACCACGAATCGCATCTGGGTGGTACACCTTGACAAGCTCGTAATCTTGTAGTTGAATTTATCCCGACACGGTGGTCGATGGTGCAAAAATCCAAAAAGGGTGGGAGAATTAAATAACGGATGCAACCAACGACGTGGGGGCACATAGAACGTGCAAGGAGGGGAAATGGATGCTCACATCGTGACTTTATCTCACCCTGCGACGCACCGCGTGGGAGGTGGAAGATCTCGTGTGGTGTTGGGTTCGTGCGGGGGGGGAACGGGAAGGGATGTTTTGAGGATGCGCTAGCCTGGCGGGTGAAGACAAGTTGAACAGAGAGGAATATTGGCAGATGCTGCCGGTGAAGTAGCACACTCCTCGCGACACTCGACGCAGCGCAAATATACATCGTGCATCATGGCAAATGTCGGAATGGTCTTGCGTATAACTATATAATTTGTGTATCACGTGACTGCAACGATTGACGGCCGCCGGGCGAGCTGTGCTCGTTCTGGCACTACTCTTGTGCCGCTTGATTGATACAACAGTCTATACTAGATCTATACAGCCTTTACTAACCATCCAGATGTAGAAGAACAATCTGATCTACATTCCCCTTCATAGACAATGATGGCCTTTATCCTATGCAGATGACTTCGCAGTTGACGTTTTCAAGGTGAGGGAGCACGTGTTGTGTGTCAGCTCCGCCCTCCCGCCCCTCTCCCATGTACCAGACTGCTCCGCAGCGACCGGCGGTTCCTCGTACACAACTGAAACAGCTTTTTAGGGCGAAACAACATCCACGACCTATCTAATAACCCACATAGTGCAGGAGTTACACTCGTGGCCGCAGTTGGGGGGATGACATACACTGCGAACGAAGCATAATGGAGGGAAAAAAACACGAAACAAAGCAATCAAAGGCATCCCCATATGGCGGCTCGTCCGTGATGTGAACCGGTGTGACGCTCTCTATCTGGAGAGAACCCAAGTGCGATATTCTGGACGCTGACGCTGATTTTAGACTTGAACCACAACATCGCGTCAAAATTGACACAAATGGTCCATCCAGCTCAACAATCATCGAGCCTGGAAAAGTAGGGACGAAGTGGCAAAACTCCGAGATCGATGCTCCGTCAAGCTTGGAGTGTCTCTAAGCCAGCGTGGTGAGGTTGAGCAGTGACTCACACTTGGGTGATCCTTGAAATCACCTGAGCGGTATCTCCTCCACGAGGTTACGCAGGGCAGGAGCGATGGCTCCATCGAAGAACTGCGATATATATTTGCTCCTTGCAAAGAGACGTTCCTCGAGGCAGAAAGAAGTTTGTTGATTGTCACATGCTTCCGGCCATGTGAGTGCATGGTTAGAATGGCCAATGTCCTCAAGTCCTAGGTTGATGTAGAAGTGGTCAGGGAGAGACGCTAAAGAAAATAGATCAACGCTGTGCCAAGGAGGATGCGTGAAATCTGTATGAACCTTGGTGTCTCTGGTAGGTGCGTCTTCATGGTGCGTTCCCGGAATGCATTGCATTTGGTAGACGAGGTATCGTCGTTCAAGGGGGGCACGTTTCCGATGCAAAACCTGTCTGAGCTGTTGCCGTGCTAGTAAAATGTTTGAGGATTGCTCAAGTCCCACATCACCGGTTTATGCTTACCTTGTTATGACATGATAGATATTCTAATTAAATCCACAGTTGATATGAGAATGTAAGTATTTTCCTATGCACTTGCATAGTCATACAAATATTTCATGAAAAGATAATGTATGGTCAAGGTTTCTGATTATTCTTAATCTTTCCAATCAATCTACTGTTATTTCATGAAGGTATAAATATAATCTAATTGACTTGGAGAATTGTATTGAAATGCTATATGGATGTCACATCTGGTAAATATTATTAGAAATGCCATTGCCATTGCAATGTCTTATTATTGTAACAAATAAATAACAACAGTTTATAATACCAGTAGCATTAATATTATATCTGATAATGTCTTGTCTGACTGTATTCATAATTATATTCAATGATATTCTGCCTTTACTTATTATACTACCTTTATCATGTATATCTTTCAAACACTCTAAGGTAGTTGAAGGTGTGGGAAAAGATTTGTAAGTACTGTACAGTACATATTATATAAACTCACTTACTTTTTTTTTTTCAACATTCTTCACTTTTGTCTCTTGAGTCCATCTCAGAGCAAGAGTCACTCTAGTTTCTAGTGTTCACTTACAATCAGGTATGTTTGCACTTGTATGAGGTCACTTGTAAGTCTTTTTTTTTTTGCTTTTTTTCAGTTTTGAGTAGTTACAATAGTAGTATACGATGGTAGTTTACTTATAAAGAGTCATACTGTAAATAAGATCAATAAATTATTATGATTACTTTTATATTATGATTGATGAATGGAATTAAACATTGCATTTGCAAACTTGAGGATAATTTTTGAGGCATACTATCACTTCCAGAGGATTGTATTGGATTGTATTGCAATATTATATCACTATCAGATGGTATAGCATGGATAAAGACAAGAACATAGTAGGGAGATTATATAATTAAATAATCAACTCAAATGATGTTAATGAATTATAATTTACACTATGAACTAACTTTAAAGACAATTTAGTATAATTTTTATAGCCATTATCAATGTCATTTGACCTATTTATTCATATATATATAATTACCTTTCAACTAATAATAATTATTGAGATTATGACAAATGTGGTGTTTATAATGTCATTATATAATATTACCTAAACTTTTCAAATTCACTAATGCAGTCGTGTCAGCCAGCAGGTGTCTTAATCCAGTCAGAAGTTGATGCGACTGATAGGTGCTGGCCAAATTGTATACACCAACCTAGCCAAGCACCATGGAAGTGCTCCACATGGTATTATGGCCTGAGGCCTGGGTGGTGGCCAAAATATAATGGACATTCCATGGCCTTCCAGACACCCCTGGACCTGCAAGTATACTGACTGAAGAAAGATCATTCACAACTTGAACATCTGCATTGATGTACATGTTGGCTGAAAAACTATAGGTTTCATCCTTGTGCATTTAATCCTCATATTCATCTCTTTCTGCAGGCACTTTCTCTTTTACATATGAAGATGTAGTTATCTACCCACTTGTCTAGTGGGCCAATATCAACTGATCTTATGATCTCAGCACCCATGTCTGTGACAGTGCCATACATCCCTGCTGATGGGGTGGCCCCAAATGCCAAGCACAAATTGATGTAGAATCAGTCATCTCCAGCTCATACTACTGCTGCAGGCCACTGGGATGGATGGAGAGGTATGGTGCAGTAAGCCTATGCCACATCCTGTATTACCACTTCAGAGTCTGGGGGAAGGCAGGGAAGATCAACTATGGAGAACTTACCCCATGAGGTGGGGAAATTGTTTGGATCAACAAACAAATTAATGGATGGGTTGGAAAAAGGGGAGACAGGTGAGATGGGGTATGAGAAATTTTGTACTAGTCTGTATTTACTAGGGCAACCAGGCTTGGGAATGATGGAAATGGGAGATGTTTCGGAAGGGTCTGATTGGGGAAATGAGAAGTTGTGCCATGAATGGTCCAATGTATCATGAC
Source organism: Boletus sp. NGJ (assembly GCA_019096195.1). Lineage (NCBI taxonomy): Eukaryota > Fungi > Basidiomycota > Agaricomycetes > Boletales > Boletaceae > Boletus > Boletus sp. NGJ. The sequence goes on from JAGTXK010000091.1 coordinate 1,105,698, forward strand.
TTAGTAGTTTCTTTATCTAGAATTTTTTTGAGCTCCTTATCATAATCATCGACAGAAGATTTATTAAGGGGGGTTTGTACTGTACATGTGAAATGAGTGGAAATTTAATGATGAAACCTTTATGGAAGTCTTGGAAACATGTGCAAAACAAGAAAGGAGATTGGCTGAGTAGAGCATAGCTTTCCAGGCATCAGCCTTGTATGGGGTTGTTGGGGAGCAGGTTCTGAGCACAATGACATCTATGGGCACCATGTGAGGTGGAGCCACATCCTGAGCAGTTGTGTAGGAGGTGGTGTTGTTGGGCACAACTGTTGGAGTGTTGCCATGCCCTGTATAATTGATGATTGTCTTTTTTGATAAAAATGCCTGGGCCTTTGTGGTAGGTGTGGGTGTCGTGTTTGTTATCCCAGATCCGAGCTACTGTGCAGGCATTGATGTTATGCCTATGTCTGCTGAGGCATATGGCACAGATGGAGAGGATGAAGATGATGAATTCTTTTGTTGCAGTGCGAAAGGATCACTGTTTCTTGAATGTGTAGTACTGGGATGGACCTGAGGGGGAAATGGGTCATTTGGGTGTGCCATTGGTTCTGTTGTATCCAGAGCTTTGTTGTTACAGTTGTGGAAGGGAGTACACCTTTTTCTCTGCCTTCACCTCCCTCTAGGCTTTGGGATGACCTTCTCTTTGATTCCTTTGACTCAGGATTCCCCATGAATGCCTACACAAGCATCGCCTTACCCCACCCACTTTTAGGCGATGCAACACCGCTTCTATAGCTGTGGTATAGCCCTCTATTTCACCTTCTCTATTTCATCTTCAGGTCTGATCTTAGACATTGCCTCCTTGGCTGTGTTCTCTTGCACACAGCCCAGTATTTCCAACTCTCCATTTGTCTGATGTTCCAAACTCTTCTTGTGGTAATACTAGATCTTTGATCTCATATTACCTTGTATGATAGGAAGCCTGCCCTAAACAGGACAGGTCTATTTATATGGGCACTGGCCCTTCATGTATTTCCCTAACCTTGATCTACACAATTCGACCTGAGTGTATATCATCTCTGCCTCCCCATCAGCTTCTGTTCCTAGAAGCTAAAGCTGGAAGCCCTGCTTCTTATTGCACTAGTGATTCTTATAATCTCTAGCTTCTTTGTTTGCTTTGCAATCCATTAGGGTCAAGGTGAAGCCATACTCCTTGGTATTAGCCCAAGGTTATAAGAGGTGTCTGCTCTACAGAAGTAGAGCAGATAGTAGAAACCTTGCAGAGCATACGTCACAGACGGTTGCTGCTCTAAGATACATTGGGAGCTGGGGACATCTTTGTCACTTGCATATCAGTGTTAGGTGGTGATCCTAACACATTCAAAGCCTCACTACAGCACCTGCCCATTGCCTGGACCCTTGCCTTATTAAAAGGAAGGGAGAGTAGCAGGTTATAGTAAAACCCAGATTGTCTTCGGTTTATTCAGGTCACATATCCCATTGTTATAAGATTGTAACATTTGTGCTGTCTGCAAGAATGTGGCAAGGGCATTCAGCTGCTTGGATAGTTTGAGATACCTTTCAGTGATCTGTTGTGATATATGGTTTCAGTGACATTGTATGTGGGAGCATTTGATAATTAGTGACATTGTACAGTATGTGAGAAAGTGGTGTATGTAGTGTAGTGATGTGAAGTGTAATTGGTGTGTGTGGTGCAGTGACAAGATTGGCATATAGTGTGAACCAGTAGATGCAGAGTGTGATACAACAGTGGTACAATGGAAATGGTTAGGCTTACCTCTTGGATAAATTTGGCTTGTTGTTTGTCAGTGGAGTCTTTGAGGTCATTGAGGGTTGTGAGCAGTGTTGTCTCATTGACTACTACTAGGCTGAAGGCATTAGGGTAGCTGATTGTTTTGTGCCGGTTGAGACACTGTTGTCCTTGATATACGAGAAGCACTCTTTATTAATGGAGTTATGTGTGAGTATCACCAAGGATGCTTCTTAATGTTTCCCTAGAAGAATATGAACATTTTGACATGGGAAGGGTTCCAGTTGCAGTAGCGCATTGCTTTGAGCATGTATATGGCTGCTTGGCCAAATTGTTCAAATGTGAGGTCCTCATCAGGGACTGCAGGTAGCTTGCTGTGAGTGGATGTGGACAGGACAAAGGTGGGAGCACCTTCATCTGAGATGATGAGGGAAAGAGACATATTGTCTGAGATGTTGGCTTTGATGCAGTCAGCTGTGCCCAGTTCTTCATTGGTCTAGTACCACAGTTTGATGAACTGATGGCTTTTTAGCTTGTGAAGAGCTACTTGTGCTGATACAATGACTAGTTCTGATGGAACTGGGCAGTCTGAAATGGGTGTGAACTTGGATTTGTTTTTCTTTCATTCCTCCAGTAAGGCTTGAGCTTCGTCTTGTTGTTGTTGTTGTCAAGTTTGCTCTGCTTGTTCTTGCTCATCAGCATGTGCTATGAGTTCTTCCTATCTGGCATGCTCTCTTTCAACATGTTCTTTTTTATGTATGGCTCTGAGTGAGGTGATGGTAAGGACTGCAGTAAGACCTGTGTTAATGAGCTCTTGGCACTCTCTTTTGAAAAGGGGGCCTTCGAAGTCTGGCTCATTGTTGTTGTTGTTGTTCTGGTTGGTGAGCAGATCCATGGAGAGTGTGTGAGCAAGAAAGTGTAATGCAGAGATATGACTACTATGACAATGCTACAAAGTCATGAGGTGGGGAGAAATGAAGAGAGCTACTGTATACCACCTTGCTGACTCATGCATGGACTATATTCTAGGATTGCTTCATGACTCAGCTAGCCTAGAATGCCCCCAATTCCAATCCTAATCCTAATGATTTACAAAGTGAAGTGTTGACTTTATGTAATGAGTAGAGAAGAATAAATTTGAGAAACCAGAGGATGTGGGAAGGTTTTTGAAGTCTGGCTTGTTTATATACTATAAGAATGGTGGCACAAATATTGGCAAACAATGTCCGCTTTTTAAACACTGAGTGTGGGAAAATGGACTTGGATATTCTTTTTGAGTGTAGGTCTACACTTTTAATACACTTTGTGACTACACTTTTACTACACTTTGGTACACTTTTGGTACACTTTGTTTGCTACACTGTACTACACTTTGCTACACTTTTGTTACATTTGGTGCGCATTTTTGCTACACTGTACTACACTCTTTCCTACATGTTTTGTGCAACATTTGACTACATATTTGACTACATATTTTGTACACTTTTTGACTACACATCTTATATACTTTTGATTTCAGATAAGGATTAGGATTAGGATTAACAATTACTAATATGACTATGACTACTATGAATGTACTATGGATGCTATGAATACGCTTTCAGTACTATGACACTATGATCACTATGAACACTATGAGTTATCTATGAAACTACTATGACTACTATGGAACCACTATGGCACTATGAGCACGATGATGAAATCCTGTATACTGTATACTGACGTCTCTGTACAATTCCCACAGATCATTATCATATCACCACATCTATCCATTAGAGTCATAACCTCATAGCATGGTTGAGTCACCATGGAGAGGACCCTGCTGTCAATGTATGTTCCCTTCTCTGCATGACTAACTGTGCAACTGACTTACTTACTCCCATTATGCAGGACTTCTTTCCACATCTTAAGAACCATTTACTAGGTCATCTATGGGGCCTTATTTACAATGGTGATAAATATGGTTTCAGTGATGAGGACTGGTGCTGTGTAATTATCCTAGATAACAAGATCTATAAGCACATATATTTACAGAACAATTACACAACCTATGACCTGCAACAGAACCAAGATTCAATCAATCCCCATTTCCATGCCAACATTATGTTATTGTTACAAGAAGATGAGCAAATATATCCATATTGGTATGTTTACATCTGTCTTGTCTTCCATGTCATGATACAACATCACAATGACATTGCTTCTCCATATTCCAAGTCAGAGTGGATGGACACTTTGTTCATATGCTGGTTCCAACATGATTCAAATTTCAGCTCCAGATGGGATGTCAAGCAACTATAGTGACTCCCAAAACTGTTCCAATACCTACAAACACCTGTGGGAATTTCGCTTGGCTTTGGTGGGACAATAATAGTACATACCATTGGCTACCTATGGGCGCTTGGATCATGTGATTTGATCCAGAGGAAGTGGAGATATGGCTATTTTAAAACAGCAACTACATTGGAACAGTTTTGGGACTTTTGATGTAAGCATTAGAATCTTTATGATATAATAAGGGGATAATTGCTGTTGTTTGGTGGTACAAACAAAGATATACATATAAATATTATGTCTGAGTCTAAAAATGTTCCCACACTTCTTGACTCTTAACCACTATCATCATGCAATCTCTCTCTGCCATTTAAAAGAACACTATCCTCTCTCAACTTGATTCTGGCCATTCCATCCGCTCTATTGCCTCCAGTACAGGTGTTGGCATTGCTACCATCTCTAGGCTTCGTTTCAAGGAGCGTTCTGACCTTCAAAAGTCTGCTGGAGGCCATCCATCAAAGCTTTCCTCTGTTAATATTCGTTATACTGTTTGCCTTATCTCTAGTAATAAGGCAGAGAATGCTGTTCAGGTCACCAAAGCTCTCTCCACTATCACCAGTCAACCTCTCCATCCTAATATAGTTCATTGTCATTTGAAAAAGATTGGTATGAAAGCCATAGTCAAGTCCAAATGCCCACTACTCTCTGCCAAACATCGCAAGGCTCAGTTGGACTTTGCTTATGCTCATAAAAACTGGACTCTAGAGGACTAGAAGCAGGTGGTATGGTTTGATGAGACCAAAATCAATCGTCTTGGGTCAGATGGTTACAAATGGGCATGGAAAAATGCCAGGAGAGGGGCTTAGTGACAGATTAGTTGAGGGGACTTTGAAGTTTGGAGGGGGTTCTTTGATGTTGTGAGGCTGTATGGCTTGGGATAGGATTGGCTATACAACCAAGATTAATGGTAGGATGGATGGTGATCTCTACCTTCAAATTTTGAAGGATGAACTCCAGGATTCCTTGGAGTTCTATAATCCGAATCCTTCTGATGTCATCTTTCAACAAGATAATGACCCCGAGTATACTTGCAAAAAGGTCAAGGAGTGGCTGGAAGAGTAGGAATTTAGGACCATGGTATGGCCTGCACAGTCTCCTGACCTCAATCCCATAGAACATATCTGGCTTCACCTCAAAAGGAAGCTGGCAGACTATGAGGAGCCTCCTAAGGGAATAGAGGGGTTGTGGAGAAGAACTCAGAAGAAATGGAATGAGATACCAGCTGAGATGTGTCAGGGATTGATTGAAAGCATGCCTAGGAGGGTTCAGGCAGTGCTTAAAGCCAAAGGAAGATATACCAAGTACTAATATATACCAAATACCCTTATGATGATTAAAAGTTCCAAAACTGTTCCAATGTAGTTGCTGTTTTAAAATAGCCATATCTCCACTTCCTCTGGATCAAATCACATGATCCAAGCTCCCATAGGTAGCCAAGGGTATGTACTATTATTTGTCCCACCAAAGCCAAGCGAAATTCGTCACATGGGTGTTTGTAGGTATTGGGACAGTTTTGGGAGTTACTGTATCTCAGCTTCAATTCTTCAACAAATACAACCTAGCTGATGATTTTAGGTTTATAGACCCAGACTCTGTTATCTATGGGGTTCATCTCATCCCAGTGTTCAGATGGGGTTTTACTAAGGAGTTATTGGGATCATTGTTCAGATGACAAAAACCAGAGATGATTGAATTAAATCAAGTTTCATATTTCTACTATGTAAATGTGTATGTTCATTTTTACACACACTACATATACTAATTTGGATCTAGTTTTGTAGATAGGGATATTTTCATGCATTTCCAAGGGGGAGGGATCAGCCACAAGATCACCTAGGAGTAGGACACATTTTTGCAGTGCAAAAGATGTGATTCACCATTGGACAGCTCAGATCATAAGGATATCAGCAATGACCTCAAATCTGAGGACTTAGAAGATGAACCAGAAGGAGATATCAAGATTGGGAATGGTGATGGGGTAGATGGGGAAAGAGAGGGAATTATAAATTTCAAGTCAGATGAGAGTGAGAGTGAAGAGGATGACACCATTGTTGCAGATGAAGGAGAGGAACTGAAAAGCTGAAGGTCTCAAGGGTTACCCAAAGGTAATATCCAGGAGCTAAAGCAATTCCAAGCTTAAGATAAATACATCAGAAGGTTCTACTTTATATATGTGCATAGACCATACTTTAGGGCTGGCATGGAATGTATTAGAATGGTGACTTAATATTCTATGATGTATGTATGATGTAGGATGATGTCATGGTCTAGATATAAGGCTGAGATATAAAGGTTAGCTAGTATATACTGTAAGTGTTTCATGAGAACGTCCTTAGCTAAGTGTTTAAATATCTATGTATAGATAGAAATTGTTTCATTATCTCCTTTTTAGGTGTCAAACTCCTGGTCAATGAGAATACCAGTAGGATGAGGTTGTGAATTGGGGATGGGGATGTTGAAGAGGTAGTTGGGGAGATTGTTGAGGGATTTAGTGTAGAAACAGAATTTATTGTTGTCAAATAGTTTATTGTCAGAGAATGCATAGGTGGAGCAATTACATTCATTGTTGCTGAGAGTGCAGATGGTGGATGGATTGGATGTGTGAAACTTTTTGACAAGCTTTGTGGCATCTTTGACATTTACCTTTCATTCCCAAGTATGCTCTTCTTGTGGGTAGCCCTATCAGTGGATAAGATACTCTGTTTTTCCTCATCACTTCCTTGAATCTACTACTTCTTGTACTTTGTATCCTTTTCTTGTTGCATAATCATTAGTGGTGGTGGTTTTAGTTTGGCTTGTGACAGTGAGGAACCAGGGTGGTAAAAGGTGAGTAGCAACTTGTGGAAGACTGGGTGGATCCCTTTCTATATCTTTGGTATCTCAAGCTCATACTGTAGGAAGCTTTGTTGATCTTTTATTTGACCTTAAAAGGTCCATCACTTTTGTCATCAAATCTCTTTGTTAGTCAGTCAGTGCAGATGTGGGTTTCTTCATTTAAGAAAGACTTGTTGACCAATTATGTAGGTTGTCGATGGTGCTGCTGTTTGTCATGACTCTTTTTCATGAGTTCAGTGGTTTTCTCTAGAGCTTTCTTTGCACTCTTATGGTGGGTTGTTATCTGCTCAATAAAGGTTATGGTGGATTCATTGTGAACTTCAACCTTTTTGTTGGAGATAAGTGGTTGTTGCTCATATGGTAGTTGAGCAGAAAGAGTGATACACCAGTGGTGCTGGTCATTTGGGAGTTGTGGGTGAATTCAGCTAGGGGGAGCCATTCTGCCCAGTTGATTTGTTGATGGTTCACATTCATGTGGAGATATAGTATTTTTCAACCTCTCAGTTTACTTGTTCTGTTTGTCTGTCTGTTTGTGGGTGGTATGTAGTGGACAGATTGGCTTGGATTCCAAGGAGAGAGTAGAAATCTTGCATGAATGATGAAACAAATTGTATTCCTCAATCTAAAATCACCTTATGTGGTATGCTGTGGAGTTTGAATACTTGGTTGTGGAATATTGTAGTGACTCCTTGTGATGTGATTGTGTCTATAACAGAGGCAAGATGAATCATTTTTGAGAAACAGTTGATGATGACAAGGATGGTGTTCTTGCCATCAGGTTGGAGGAGGGGGCTGATGAGGTCTACTAAGAGATGATCTTCTGTGGGAAGGATGGGATTTCATTTGAATGGATTGGAATGTGGAGGGATGTTATTTTTGCTTTGACGTTTTGACATACATCACATCCTCTTATATATTCTTCAACATCCTTGCAAAGGGTAGGCCAGTAGTATTTGCTTATGATTAAGTCATAGATTCATTTGACATCTGGGTGGCTGGTGATTGGATGATCATGGTTGGTGATGATGAGGTTACTGTATCTTCACACAGCTTGTCATTATTGGTGATGTAAGTGAGCTTTTTCCACTTCATGAGAATATTTTCTCTTGTTCAGGTGACTTTTCTTTTTTAAGTCCTTTTTTGGCAAATCATTTGAGTTTGTGTTGGAGTTTCATGATTCATAATGTAATGCTACTTGAAGTGACCATGTTAAGAGAGACAGTGGTAATAATTTATAATTATCATATACAATATGAAGCCTGCCCTGAATAGGAAAGGCCTATTTATACGGGCGTCTGCCCTTCATGTAATCCCAACCTAGATCTACACAACTTCGCATGTAATCTACCAGCTCTCCTAGCTCTTGGTTCCACTTCACCTCAGAAGCCTGCTCCTGCTCTGTAGATGATCACCACAGTGCTTATGATCATCTTCCTCATCACTTCACACTTGTGTGGCCTCGTTGCCATCCACTCGCGTTGTTAGATAGCAACTCCAATGCCAACAGAGATTGGCCCGTGCAAGCCTAGGACTCTGCCACTGGCACCCGCCTAAGCCCAGGACTCCACCACTGGTACCATATCAGTCAGGACTCCATCACTCACCCCCATATAGGATAGATCTGCCCTTCCTTCAGATTGTGCCACCATTCTCAAAGTCCGAGACTCTGACATTGATTGTAGAGTAGCAGCTCCAACCCCAAGGGAGGCTCTACATTAAAGCTAGCCATTGGTCCCCAGTCCAAGGATTCATTGGGCCTTGGGAGGTATTTTCCCCTCAAGTCCAGCTAGTCCAGTAATCACACAGGGTTGATTACTTGGGAACATGTCACTTGTTACCTGGCATAACACAGGGTGCTAGAACTTGCAACGAGGAGATTTACTTTGTCATTGTCCTCCAATGGGTGAGATGCATCAAAAACAGCATTAAAGAGGTCCTTCCACTCCTCCTCCACATACTAGGTCCCAAAATGCTCCATTATTGTGATCAACTGGGGAAACTTGATTGCTCCCACTGCCCAGTCCCACACCAACTTCCATGCAGAAAGGTCATGGTGCAAAGACAATAAAATATCTGTAAAATGTGAGTGAATAATAATAAGAAATAGTGGGAACTTACCTCAAGATGTGGATGGGCCTGCCTATGTAGAACATTGCTGGATGGACATAGTATTCGATTCAACTGGGAATGGAGCTACAATTTACCATTAAGTATGATGTATATGCACCACATTCACAAATGAAAACCTACCTTGAGTTGAACTAGGTTGGCCCAGCACAGACTGGATCTCCTGAAGGCCAGATACACCATTAAAGGTGATTATTTCAATGAGGCAATTCCACTCATTAGAATTGTATTCTGGAGAGCCAGTGAATTCGAAATCCAGGAACTCGAAAACTCTTTGCATGGTGATCTTCCCCTGTGCATACCTTTCAAGAACAAGCATGACCAAGGGAACAGATATTGTAGGCCATATTTTGATGTCTGAAGACATGATCAAGGATGGAGGGGACATAAAGCCAACACATTTTAAAGTCTCTGCTAGTGTAATTTGAACAATGGAATGGATGTAAGCCCAGATGCCACCTTGCCTGGCAAACAACCAATTATTTTGAGCACATAAGAGACAAGAAAAAGTGCTGCTTCTAGAATTATAAGTACTATTGTTTAATGGATGGCAATGTAGCCTTGCTTTTGAGATAACTTATACAGCCTCACCCCTGAGGCGGCATACTACTATTACATGTTTTACTACTGTGTATGGGTAGAGATCTAGAAAGGGGAAGGATTGTAGACACATGGATCAATGGATATTTATTGTGAATTGAACTCAGTCTGGGCAATGCCAGCTGTGCACATGATTGCTGGTCAACAGTCCACTCTACACTCTACACTCCATGCTCCACACACTCCATGCTCCAGCTGGCAATCACGTGCACAGGCGGCATCGCCCAGACTAAGTTCAATTCACAATAAATCAGTGTGCCTACAATCCTTCCCTCCTCTTCCTCTACCCACACATAGTAGTCGTAGTAGTTGTAAATTGGCCATAATATAACTGTGCTATGACAATGATGCTAAGATATGCAATGCTATGGCTACATATAGTCAAAAAAAAAAAAAAAACATAGATTGGTCAGCAGTCTTGCAGTACTCAGGTTCCTAGTTGCAAGAATAAAAAACATAGATTGGGTGAGCATGTGTTTGTAGCACTCAGTTCCTAGTTGCTCATTTTCTTGCCAGCTAAATACCCAGATCATCTGAATAAAATCCACCATTATAACAAGAATGATTCAAAGGCAAGTCTGGATCATCTGAATCCATCATTGTTGTGATCTCATATTTACTTATGATTGCCTACAGACTAAGAAATTACAAATATATGACTTCCAGTACATCCTTCCAATTGTTCTTAGTCCTCTTCCTCTTAGTCCTCCTATCCATGCTCTTAGGTATTAGCTGCTGCACAATTTCTCTGTTGTTCACTTTGATTTCACCTACTTTCACAATGTGCTGCACCACGTCTACTCTTTCAGCGTGCACTTCATTGACTGGGTGCACATGATAAGTCTTGTTTACTCCATAGGGATTCCAGTAGAATTGCAACAGTTCCTTCAACTGGGAAGCCATGTAAGTTGTATTTTCCCTGTATGCAGTCAGGTTCTAATATACAATAAGCCAGGCAATCACTAGTAGGACAATGGATACTCACCATTGCTTGTATGGTAAAGGCCAGAAGTAACCCAATGCTTAGTAGCTGTTTCAAGGTTTGGAACACTGTCCAGATGAGGGATGTGTAACTGCATTTGGCTATATTCTCCTCCAATATGCCAGTATGCTTTTTCCATACAGAAATCTTGGTGTTACCATCATTGCTGGATGATGCTACTATGATCAGGTGAAAGCCATCACCTTCATGCATCTAACAGTAGAGTGTCAGTTGATCCCTAGTCTTCACCAACAACTACAGCTGCAGCACTTACTGTTAACATCTGCATTCACCCAGATTTCGCATGACACAGTGTTTCCAGTAGCTTTCCGTTGTCCTTATTGAAAACATATATCAGTCTGTTCTCACTGCCACCCACAATTTCCTCAGGTCCAGCAGTGAAGGCAACTTGTTTTGGGTATGTCTTTGTGGGTTTGATATCATATGTTCGTATGCATGTTTCATTGTCAAACCAGTGCAAGCTGAATCCACTCACAGCATTGTCAATAACAAAAATGGTGCAACCTTCATTGACCACTGCAGAGCCTCTGATCTCTAGTGAGACACTGAAAATATAATATTGATCAGTGACTCACATTATCATGCCCAGGGATCATGTTGCCAGCACTAAGCTATCTTTACCACGAAGTGTATGCCTACACCCATTGTCTGATTCATTATTGTTATTAATGAATGCCAATCTCACTTACATTTCTCTGTCATACATTCCAAATACAACAATATCCTGACCATGGAAAACCGACACCCACAGAATTGTCATTGACAATTTGACGCTAAAGATATTTGACAGATGATATCCACTATCTAGTGCCCAGACTTGTATTTGCTTATCTGAAACGATCACAGACTATACCACCTATTTATTAACACCCCATCTACACTTTCGCACTACCTACAGACGATACACTCGCCTACCATTCACCAAACTCCATCCTAGCCTTACCACGCATACACCTAGAGTAGTCACCCACCGTATCCTCCCCCATACGATACACCATACACCCGACTACACCTACGTACACCTTCACTAGTCGTACCCTAGTCGTGTCCGTTACACTACGACACCAAGTAGCCTCACGGCTAAAACCCCTGGCTTCACGGCCACAAGCAAGGCCCGCACGCCTATAAACTACGCCACCCCCTGTGGACCTACCTGATGCAGCGCTCGGTAGCCACATCACGTGACATAACGCCATACAATGACAGAAACCCCTCTGTCACGTATATGCTCGTTACACGCACGACACCCGTAGACAGTACCTGACGCAGAGCTCGGTACACTACCCAAGTACTAATCAGGAGCCCACCTCCAGATCCCCAACTCCCCGCTCACCCCGATCCCTGGTTCACGCCATAGATCACTCCCGACGCTACCCCACGATGCCATCACCAAGTACTAATCAAGCCCACGCTAGATTAACCCAAGTACTGATCAGACAAACGCCAGATCACAAGACCCTAGACAAGACCCGATCTATCACCCGATACGATCCCGTCTCGATACCTGATCCAACGATCACCCTATGCGATGCCTTACGCATCAGTCTTTCATTCCCCTCTCGCTTCCATTCCTATGTATTAGTTCCCCTTTAGAGATATCACACGTAGCCACGCCTAGAGCGTTCCGGACTACCTTTCACTTACATGCGTACACCACACGCATCTCATTCCATTGTTTCTCTCTTTTGCTATTGGACACTGACATTTCCCCGTTCCTGTGATGTCATACCCAGTACCCTACGACGTCATAGCACAGCACGGTCCATGCACCACTATCGGTAGTATATAAGTAGCCGGTAGAGTACCATGTTTTCCCCTAGCCTTGAAATTGCTCTTCTCTCTGTCGCATATTGCTTTAGTTAGCAATGCTTCAGATATTGAGTCTAGGTTTCTTTCTTTTGTCCGTTGAAGGTTCCTTTCATTATCACAAGTACTTGTTACAAGACATGTGTTGCTGCTTTCAAGGGTATCAAGGGCAATGTGCATGACTTCATGACCATTCCCAAGTTGTCTCATGCAAATCTCATTGAAACCTAATTCCAAACTTTGGTGCAGAAGTATTAGGGAGCTGAGTCCTGTACCACAACACAATGCCTCCTGGACATTGCCTTTATGAGTGACCCACACCACATATGTGATGGGATCACAGGTGCTTTGCATCTGATGGGGTTTGGGCAGTTCCAATTGATGTTGCAGATCCTACACCCTGAATCCATTGAAGCCTTCTTTCTAGGTGAGCTGTAAATGTGATTCTGAGGGAAAAGTGCTAACCACCACTGGCCAACAAACTGCCATTGCATGACACTGCCAGGCAAAGGATGGCATCTTGATGACTGTGCATGTGACATTGGAGTCTGTAAGATGAAGATGAGGCATGCAGAAACATTGCAGCAATATGATGCTAAGTCCCCAAGTGCAGCCTCCTATTTACATCAATTCACTTTATTGTCCAGCAGTCAGTTGCTTAGCACTACACCAATAACAATTAGTAAGTTGCCTTGTATTTACAATACAATTAGTGTGGTATTGACAATAACATCAGTCGCAATGTTGCCTTCTTCTTTATTTCATCCCTATTATCCCTCTGAGTTCCCATTGTCTGTTGTTTTCAAAATTAGGCCTTATGGCTTGGTTTGCTTGTTTAATAATCCTTAGAATGCATTAACTTGTGTAAGTATGCCATTCTTCTCCACCACCAATGATGCCAACCCTACTAATGAGGAGTATCCCTTGAACCTGCTGCAGAGGGATCCAGATGTAAACCCAAACCTCTGGGATCACCCCCAGCATCCAGACTCCCCAATGAATGTTGCTGCCTCAGCATCTGATCCTGGTAGATTTTACTGCACACCATTGATGATTATTCTCACAATCTGCATAGTCTGCCCAGCACATCATGAACATCCATCAATGGATATCATGAACCCAGCTCCTGGAGCTGGTAATTTCCATTCCTCCGTGGATGCATTACTCTGATTTACCTGTAGATACTAATCTTATTCCTGGATCGCATCTTGAAAGCATTTCTTCCCCTGGTGTTCTTGCCAATCTCTCAATGCCAGGTAGCTTTGCCCCACTAGACAAAGATAACAATCCTTGGAAGTCTTTTGTTCAGCCTTCTTTCTTGTCAGACACCATCTGTTACGCCAGGTAACAATTGAGATGTTCCCGAGTAATCAACCCTGTTTGATTACTGGACTAGCAGGACTTGAGGGGAAAATACCTCCTGAGGTCCAATGATTCCTCAGACTGGGAACCAACTGCTAGCTTTATGTAGAGTGTCCTGGTTGCCTCTATGACCAATGGTGGAGTCTTGGATTTACCATGGTGGTGCAATCCTCCTAGAAGAAAGGGCAGACCAGAATGCAGAGGCCAGTGACTAAGTGTCCTGGGCTTACACAGCCTAGTGCCGGTGGCAGAGTCCCAGGCTTATATGGGCAGACCTCTGTCTGCTACAGGCCAACCTCTGTTGGCATTGGAGTTGCTGAAGCTTTAGAAGCGTGTGTGGATGGCAATGAGGCCACACAAGTGCGACATGATGAGGAAGATGATCATGAGCACTAGGGCGATCACCTCCAGAGCAGAAGTAGGCTTCTGAGGTGAAGTGGATCCGAGAGCTGGAGAAGCTGGTAGATTACATGGAAAGTTGTGTAGATCTAGGTTAGAGTTACATGAAGGGCCAGTGTCCCTATATATAGGCTCTGCCCATCTAGGGCAGGCTTTGTATCATATATGGTAATAGTAAGTCACAGACAGAAGATTACCATAAGGGATTAAGACATCAGTCAAATGGTAATTTGGAATACTAGGCTGTGCATGAGAGAGCACAGCCGAGGAGGCAATGTCTATGATCAGACCAAAAGAGTGAAATGCATGTATTAATGAAATAGGAAGGCGGTGTCCAAACCAAACAGGTAACTTCCTAGAAAGGGAGTTCCAGATGGGGCAATGCCTGAGTTGGTGTCGTGGGGGAATCCCTGGTCCGAGTCAAAGAATAAGTTGTCCCATAGTCCTATAGGGGGTGAAGGGAGAGGAAAAGATGTACCCCCTTCTGTGACTGTAACACCATCAATCTTGTGGTGAGACATATCTACCAAAGAAATTAATTGGCAGTGTCTAAATTTACCCATTATCTAGCGTCCCCACAAAGTCCTCCTCAGGGAGGTTGACCATTCTGTGACAATCTGGAAGTCCCTTTACAACCTGAAATCACATCTATATCATACCTCCAATCAACTCCAGATAAGTGACTGTATCAATGGTCATAATGTTTGCACAGTAATACTCAAGCATTTTTAGGATGTTAGATCAGAGAAAGAAACTGTGATGCAGGTAGCTGTTCAACAACTTGAAGCTATACAGAACGAACAATCTGAGTCTTTACAGCATCTCTACATTGATTTAACAGCCAGGGACATGAAGATAGCTGAACAAAATGAAAGAATGCAATGTAAATTGAAGGAGAGTGAAACGATCACAGACGATACCACCTATTTATTAGCACCCCTACCTACACTTTCGCACTACCTACAGACGATACACTCGCCTACCCTCACCCAACCTCCATCCTAGCCTCACCTCGCACACACCTAGGGTAGTCGCTCATCGTACCCTCCCCCATACGATACACCACATGACCGCACACACCCGCGTACGCTTTCACTAGCAGTACACTAGTCGTATCCATTACACTACGACACCAAATAGCCCCACGGCTAAACCCTGGCTTCACAGCCACAAGCAAGGCCCGCACGCCTATAAACTACGCCTCCCCCTGTGGATCTACCTGATGCAGCGCTTGGTAGCCACATCACGTGACATAACGCCATACGATGACAGAAACCCCTCTGTCACGTATATGCTCGTTACGCACACGCCCCCCGTAGACAGTACCTGATGCAGAGCTCGGTACACTACACAAGTACTAATCCGGAGCTCACCTCCAGATCCTCGATCCCCACTCACCCCGATCTCCGGCTCATGCCATGGATCACACCCAACAATACCCCACGGTATCCACCCAAATACTAATCAAGCCCACGCTAGATTAACCCAAGCACTGATCAGACGAACATCAGATCACAACCCCTAGACAAGACCCAATCTATCACCCGATATGATCTCGTCTCGATACCAGATCCAACAATCACCCCATGCGATGCCCTACACATCACTCTTTCATTTCCCCTCCCGCTTCCATTGCTATATATTAGTTCCCCTTTAGACATATCACATGTAGCCACACCTAGAGCGTTCCGGACTACCTTTCACTTACATGCGTACACCACGCGCATCCCACTCCACCGTTTCCCCCTTTTGCCATTGGACACTAATGTTTCTTCGTTCCTGTGATGTCATACCCAGTACCCTATGACGTCATAGCATAGCACGGTCCGTGCGCCACTATTGGTAGTATATAAGTAGCCGGTAGAGTACCATGTTTCCCTTAGCCTTGAAATTGCCTTTCTCTCTGTCGCATATTGCCTTAGTTAGCAACACTTCAGATATTGGGTTTAGGTTTCTTTCTTTTGTTCATTGCAAGTTCCTTTCAGAGAGGGATTGAACTATTGGGATTTAGACAAGCAAGCTTCAAACCCTCGAGCATACACTATCCAAGATCATGCAGCAAACTACTGAGAATATGGCAGTGCAGATCACTAGGAGGGATTCTGTGATTGCTGAGCAGGCAAAAGTACTCAAGAACATGCAGAATGAACATGTGGAACTAATGAATCATATGACAAGACTCACAGTGAGTACACCATTGTCCCATACAAACATTACTTAACAGTTGTTAGGCAGACAGAGAAACAGAGTTGGTGATGATAATGCAGAGGCAGCAGATCATCATGGATAAGTTCGAGGTTAGTCTCTTCTTGCATGTAGACATCATATTCATAGAATTGCCTCAGAAATTGCAAACACAATAACCACAACCTAGATTGTTCAGACAGAATTTAGAGACTCAGGAGTTAGAGGTACAAAGAGTCCAATTGTCCAGTCAATACCTCGCAGTAAGGTTGCTCCAAGATTCTAGTTCAATCAATAGTCACTACCACATAGGACTTGGCAGGGGGCCTGGCAGATCCACATGGAACTCAAAATGGTGCTGCATCCAAAGACACTGAGCCTGCTGATACAAATGTGAGCAACCCAATTATCCAAACTATCACTTAGCAAGTCTACCAGATGCTTGCCAAAGACCTTTCAACTCCGACTTTGTGTCCTAAGAGAACATCAAAGAAAATGCAACAGCTGAAGCATGAGATGGTGATTTCAGAGAGGGAAAGAAATGCGAACCTGGCAAGTTTCTGCATATTGTATACTTTTTATCACTAAGTTGTATTAAAGAAACATGTCTGCAAACTGTTCAGTGAGGTCTTTAGCATCTCAAAGAACAAGGATTTTCTATTCATTGAAGGGGCCTCAAAAGAAGAAGTAAATACCTTCATCGAAACCAGTAAAGCCGGCCCTGTATTCTTGAACCTTTACTGGGATTTCAATCACCCATCTTCATCAAATTGAAACCAGGCTGTGATCCATATTTTGCTATGCAAACTAGCCCTCATGTGTGAGAAAAAGCAGTGGTTGACACAACCAAGGTCAAATCAGTATTGGAAGACTGCTATCACAGAGAAATTCAAATGCATCCAGTTCTTAGTCATATAAGCAAAGGCTTGCATTCAAGCAGATAATACAGTGGAAACTGAAGTGCAGGTAGCTGAGGTTGACCAGGATCAAGGAACAATTGTTGAAGAAATGCTGAAGAGATAGTTGTAGGCTGGCTGTAAGTGTTCCCTTGTTCTGTTCTGCTCAATAGCTCAATATTTGTCTATGGATGGTAAATACAGAAATACAAATGTCGCCTGAAGGTCACTCAGAATGCATTAGCATTAGGGCAGAAAAGAGGTGATCTTGAAGAGATGTGTGTATGGCAGTTTTTGAATGCAATGATCACCAGGCTGGGTAATGATGGAATGAGCTCAGATGAAAGTGATGTTGAGGACATGAAGCCAGTTTTCCAAATGATGTTCATGCCTTGGAGGAGGGATATCATGGGTGAACTAAATATCATTGATACTATCTGTTCTAGAGACTCTGACATACTCTCAATCAAAGGCACAAAGGCAGCAAAGCACATACAGAACCATGTGTCAACCTCTCGGAAGGCAGTGAAGAACTTGCCCAGAGAATTTTACAACACTATCTGGCTTGTGTAGCAGAAGTCAGTTGTCTTGGGGGAGGTTTTCCCATGGATGGTGATTGCACAGGACTTCTAATAGTCTGTATTACTCTACCCCTAGGTGCTTTGAAATTGCTCAATTGATCTCTTTGAGTCTGCGAGTGACAAGCCTGGTGTATCATTCCACCCCACAACATGTGTGCCATACCCTCAATCAGTAGCAAGTCCCTTATATCCACTTTTTCTGGCTAGTTTTGCTGACCCTCAGCATGGGCCACAAGCAGGTGTTCAAGTTCTTTGCCTGCCCCAAGTACCCCCCTCTTTGTCAGTACCTAGCATACAGTCACGTATGGTCATGTCATCTGTGTCATTCTGCTGTGCACTTCCTCCTTTGCTCTCATACTGAGTAGAACATTGCCAGATCCTCATGAGGGCATTTAGTGGGAAGAGACACTGAACGTGTGCTCTGTTTATCACCCAAACATCCCCCAAACATCCCCCTTATACTTTAACATGGAGTAAAATATTTACTTTTCACAATCTGTTTTATGCCTGATATAATAATTAATATTTTTAGTTACTTTTGAAAATATTATCTTTATTGTTAATATAAAATGCATGCTTAAGATATTATATTGTCTGACTTCAATCATTAACTCACAAAAGATAATCTTATCATATACCTTATCAGTCCCAGAAAAGTACTTATCTTGTCTAGTCCATAATATTTCAATACCAGATCATTTTTTTTTGGCAGATATTGTCACCATCAACATAAAATATTTCAAGCTCCTTGATAGGTGTACTCAAAATATTTTATTTTATTATTTTAATTTCAATTATATTTTGAGGCCCTCAAAACATTGGAATTCCCGGTGTGTGAGGTGCACACTTACCTTATACAGTAGCCGAACGGAATTCCCTGTGTACGTAACAGAGCAACATTCAACATACTATACTTATACATAGTGACTTATGCAATGCACCGTAATACGTACATTTCCTGATGTTTTGTTACTACATTGGGTTGATTCAGGAACTATGTGTTGTTAACCGTCCTCCAATAACAGCTCTCAAACGCCTGTGTTAGAGTCATCACCGACTCATCAAACGATGAATTGATCACGTTACACCAACTCTGTCTGCCAGAGATTGCTAGATTCACCTCGTATTAGAATGCTGGGGTTCACAGTTGGACAACTCTGACATCCAACGAAGTCAAGCAAAGCCGCAACCGTCGAGTGAGTAACTCGTCCGTCATTTTTCCGATGGCACTGGCAGTCGATGGGCCTCCACTGACCACCTCAGCTCAGCGTACCCTGCATCTCCCTCTCTCACGGTAATTGCACTATATATGTCCAACACCAACAGCGTACCCTCTAACCCCCTCCCTCAACATGAGGTCGTTTGTTTCACTTTCCGTCACCTTTCTCGCCGCGTCTGCGTCTGCGTCTGCGTCTGCGGTCCTCACCGTTCCACTGACGAAGCTCAATCGCACCGGAGCGTATCTCAAGGGAGCTCCTGACGCAGATCGTGCTCGCGCCGCCTTCTTAAACTCCCGTACAGGCAATGGACCGACCATCGTTCCAGCAACCAGCCTAGAATACCAAGTGTACTTAACAAGCGTCGGTATCGGTAGCCCACCGACATATTATAACCTCATTGTTGACACTGGCTCCTCCAACACCTTCTGTGGGTAGGTGCGGATGTTCGATTGAAGTCACGCAATGTACGATTGTTGTTGCAGCACTGGCATTCCATATGTTCGGACGCCCACCAGTATTCCTACAGGGCAGGCTGTGAACGCCACTTATGGGTCGGGTAACTTTACGGGAGAGGAGTGTAAGGGTCCTGTAACTTTATCCGCACCTTGATCATTAATGGTAAACAGACCTTGACCAGGTGACCTTTGCACCCAATCTTGTCCTCAAGAACCAATCAATCGGTGATGCACTTTCTTCTTACGGTTTCCAAGGTTTCGATGGCATCCTCGGTCTTGGACCTCCCGATCTCACACACGGCACGCTCACACATGACACGAACGCAACTATTCCGACGGTCATGAACAACCTCGTGTCGCAAGGACTTATTCAGAACCAAGTACTTGGTGTTTACTATTCCCCTTCAACAAACTACACTGACACAAGTGAGTATTCAATGCCTCGTCCTTTTTTTCCATCAAGCCTGAGATGTGTAGATGGTGCATTGACTTATGGAGGCGCTGATTCAAGTTTGGTATGCATGCAGTTCTTGTATTGTTCGTTGTCAGCTTGGTGTTAAATTGGCTTATTTGCATCGTGTACAGTACGAGGGCGAGCTGATGTATGTTCCTGTGACGGAGACATATCCAGCGGCTTATTACTGGGGCGTCAATGTCACCTGCGCTACATACGGCAACCACATGGTGATCCCCAATTCCACTGCTGGGATGGTTGACAGCGGTACCACGCGTATGTTTCCTTCTCCACTCTTACATGGCCAGTCACTAGATCTGACGCAATTGTCGTGTTCTTCAGTGGTCCTCCTCGCAGATGACTTGTTTTCCGTATACTTGAATGCAATCACAGGAGCGACGTTCAATTCTACCATGGGTCTCATCGAAATTCCTCCTTCCTCCGTCCCGTCCATGCAGCCTCTCGTCTTCTTTATTGATGACTATGTGTTTGTCATGGACGTCGCGGCCCAGCTAATTCCAACAGACCAGAACACAGCATGGGGTGGGGTGAGTGGGAAACAATACGGTGTGGTGAGCCACTTGGGGAGAGATAGTGGAAAAGGGTTGGATTTCATTCTCGGGATGAAATACTTGGAGAGGTACTATGCGGTCAGTAGTGGTTTGTCTTTGGAGAAGCATAACCTCATTGAACACTTTTGGCAGGTATTCGACACGGACGCTAACCGCATTGGATTTGCTCAGACGTTAGTCTTCGTCCGTGTCGTACTTGTCTAAATCTGAGCTTGCCCATCCACAGGAAAAACACTTTCACAATCTACCAAGGGTAACATGTCACTATGCTACCCCTTGAGTCCCGTATTTCTGTGATGCTCGTATACCTGACTACAGTGATTAGAGAGATGTAGAGGATTTCGAACGTTTAGTGAGACATCACGTTTTCTTTTATGAGTCACGTTGATTCCATGTTGGCTGTCTAGCCCACCGGATCCTCCGAGACCACTTAGTTATCGTATCACGGTGGTGTGGGTAGTTGCAACCATCCCTCCCTATATCAATCATAACAAACTAGGCTTGTTGTCCCGCGATTGCGTCGCTCGCCACGTTGAGTGGTCAAACTCGGCACCTCAGTCCATCTCGTCTTTTGCTCTCGCATGTTCCTTTTCATTCAAGCTCTTATGATCTGATTGAGGATCGCCACTTCTTCCCATCATTCTCTTTCGCTCCGAGGTCACGCAGCAAATTAAAAGAACCGCTCCTTGATCTGACGAGTGCTTACCTCCTTCGACCAGCCTTTCGATAAAGATTGATACAAAGCCCATCTTTGGCGTATCTTGTGCATGAGAGAAGGTACTCCGGGCATTTACCCGGAAAACGACCCTAGTCGAAGACGTGGCGTGTTCGCTCTTGGGCGACTTTGACATCAGCATGCCCACTGCATGTGGAGAAGGAAAGCGGGCCATCCGTCGTCTCGTGGAGGTGATCGTGAACGAGTGTCGCGAATGGTAAATGTTCGCATGGGCAGGCCCTTATTCTCCATACGAGTCACCGTCCGGTTATCGAGCATTGACCGATGCCACTCTCATGGTCAATCCAGGGTCGTCTTGCGCATCGACCGTTGGGACTTCGGTTGCCCTTCCCATGCTATGGCGAGGAAATGGACGCGAATGGGAGGTTCTCTTGGTAGAGATGATGCTGTATATCCACCGAGAACCGATTGAGGGCACTGTCCACGAGTGCCTCACACTCAGTCCCGGTTCGAACCACGAGAGATTCTTTGAGAACATCTAGGTCATATGCGAGTCGTATAATGTGACAGTTTTTTTTTGCTCTTTTTCCCGGTGGGCGGTTGGGATCATCATTGATCACCGAACGGACGGACCAAGAAAGAATAGCAGAACTCGAGGCAGGGAGGGATTTTCTGGCGACCGGAATTTATAACTAGACAATGGGTGAAAAGTTGAAAAGGAGGTCCTTACCATTCGTACTTCTTACTCGGAGGAGACAAGCGACGACTGTGCGGCTATAGTGATCACTTTGGAGGCGTCACACTGTACCGTACTGTAGAACACAGTGTATACCTGCCACTAACCATTGTTGGATTTGTACCTACGCTATTTATCTTACATAAGCGGTAGCTACATCCGAGTCGGGACTGGCAGTACTCTCTAGTTTTACTTCAGTGACTACATGAGTATAACCCATAACCACGTAGGTAAATGTCCGGATGTAATCTCCAACAGTTTTGTCCGTATTGCAGCTCATTTCAGTTGCAGTAAGTATCGCCTCCAAGGTTAGATACGGTCTCGGGCCGAGTCTCGGTACGTCGTAACTTAGACTGGTCTCAGGTCACGCAAGTGCTGGCACGTCACGTCTGCTCAAGCCTCAAGTTCGTCCTCTTATGGTTGCATGGATAGTTTCCCGTTTGTTCGCTAGTCTATCCCTCTTGAAGACCCCCAAATTTCTACAAGGCCAAGGAATACAGTAGTCCCGCCAACCTAAAAGTATTTAGTACCAAACACAAACAGACAAGGTGCGCCTGAAATTCTGATACGAACAACCAATCTTTCTTTCTTTCTTGTTGGAATTTCGAGTATTAGCCTAGATTACGAGGCAGTTCTTTTTGTTGCCGGGGTCGCCCCTAGTTGCTCCGACCCGATCCAAGTTCCCCTAATTGAAAGGCAATAGAATGGCGGATATTGCTGCGCCGACGATGATCGAAGGTGAAAATGTATAGGGGAGGCCCGTCTGCCAAGACCCCCTCGACGTTTGGCAAGCCTCAGCGCAAAACAGCTGAATCTGAACTCACCGAGTCACTCAATCACTACAGACATGCTCCCATTTCTGTGCGCGTCGACCAACCTCTCTGTACCCGTCCTCCTAATTCTCGCCGCCATGGCCACCCAACGGAGCGTCGCTTACGCCCAGTCTCAGGGAGATAACTACAACCCCTATTACTATTGGTTGTCGCCTGGGCGGATAGTTGGGATTGCAGTCGGTCTGTTTTTTTTTTCCCTTTCGCTGCGCTGTTTGAACAATTAGCTCTGGAATACTTACTGTTTCATGTACTTGCAGGTGCCGTTGCGCTGGTCTTCCTCATCCTGTCCATGCTGATCTTTGCCTGTCGTCGACGCCGCGCCGCCAAAGCATCCTCCAGGGTCGTGGTATCCAATTACTCGGCTGCGGGTGCACATCCACCAGCATTTCCAAGTCCGTCATGGCAGGAGGCGCAACAGACATCACCTGGGCCTGGCGCGACCAACATGGGGTGGTATTACCCAACGCAAAGCGGCACGCCGTCTTACCAGGCGAAGAGTACTGCATACTCGGACCAAGCGCAGAGATCCCCGCATTCAGAACGCGTACCGAGCGCTGCACCCATTAGCGAAGTGCAGAGGACCCCGACCTCGGATCAAGTGCAAGGACCCGCGCCTAGGAGCCAAGAGCAGAGAATCGCCCCTCCTGGTCAAGTGCAGAGCGCTGCCAGTGTGCCCTCGGGTCAGGCGCAGACGATTTCACCCCCGAGCCAGCCGCAGAGAACCGCAACCATAGGCCAAGCGCAGAGAATCTCCCCTCCGAGTCAGGCGCAGAGAACCGCACCAACCACAGGCCAAGCGCAGGGCACAACACTCTCGGGGCAAACGCAGAGCAACGCACGCCTGGGCCGAACTCAGGAGCAGGGAGCTCCTCCTCCTCGAGATGCGTATACTAGAGGCGCCCCAAGCGCTGGCGCAGCTAATGGTAGGGATCAAAGTCCGCCACCATACTCGGTGAGCCGTCCTTTTTTTCCCTCTCTCTCATGTGCCTCACGGTCGGCCACACGCTTCACAACCGCATCTTTTAAAGCTTACTGGACCTCCGGCTCCCCCAGCTGCTGCACATACTGTGCGGTAGGGAAGTGCTGTGTCGAGCGAGGAGCAGTAAATTCAGATGCATGTGAGTTACACTTTTCGGCATCTAGCCTTGACTCATCCCCTATTCGACCGATGGCAAGTCGTGCCGCCACGCGCGGTCCCACCTTATCAGTCGGCGCCGTCATTTCACTCTCACCACTCTCCCTGCTGGCAGTTGACCGCTCAACTGTCGTCTTTCGTCCTTCCTTGTCGGTGACACTTCCAGAGTTTCGCTTGCTTCATCTCATCGTTATTGTTATATCTACTCTGCAGACTGTTCAGACTCACGATCGAATACGCACATGTATGCCTCCAAAAAGCACCACCATTATCTCCGTTATCTCTGTCCCACCAATGTATCATTCTTCACCTCCTGGCTTTGATTCACACATGACGAGTCCCTGAGTAAAAGTTCCACGACAACGTAAATATGACCATACTCAGCAACCGTCTGATTCGGGAAAAGTGAGCATAGCTCGATCACCTGTTACGGGAAGGTGCCACCAGGACTAGAGGGAATACATATGGCAAAATGAAGGGGAAGTCGAACGTACCGTGTGTGTTTGTCTGCGTATGACGTGATCACGTTGCTTCGCGGCAACTGACGCTGTGTTGTCGGTGCGACTCTGGACGCCATCACCCTGAGATAGCATCCTCACTGGTGTTCGTAACACAATACCGCTCGGGAATGCATCTGATTCAACACGCGAGCGGAAGAGCGATGCCGTGACCATGGCACGAGGGATCAAGATACCGGGAACACCTTAAAGCGAAGCAAGGTCCGATGTGAAAAAAAAAAAAAACCTGTCCAATGGTGCAGTGTCACGGGAACCCGAAACTGCCGCATCTACTTACCAACACGCGTCTGCTGATTGGACCGGGCTGGACGTTCCTTTGTGCCATCGTACTGATGAGGCTTTTGATATCGTTTGCATTTCTTCGCACTAGCCCCCCTTTCCGTGAACGGAGCTGTCAAACCCACGAGCGCTCCAGACGTTGACATGTGGAGCGATGGATTGGGGGTGGGGTGACTCCGAGTTGGAGGGGTCGTGTCTGGTCTCAGGGAGTCAACATGAACACGTACGGGGTAGGGGGCTAACTCCGAGTTACAGGTTCATGCATACGAAATGTGCTGGTCTGTATTTCAGGGGGTCAATGTAAACACGGGGCAAGGGTTAACTCCGAGTTGGAGGTGATGCCATACGAAATGTCTACGGTCTGTATTTCCTCAGGGGTCAACGTTAACACGGGGTAGTAATCACCTCGGTCGAGCGGAGTTCCAAGTTACGGTTTCGAGTAGGCAGTCGCAGTCCTGTGAAAAAACGTTCTTTCGGAGTGATCTCGGCGCCATCATTTGCATGTTACCTTGGTCGCGGGCGTGCCGCTGCATTCGCAAATGACAACAGCCGTGACCCAATGGCGTGGACGAGATTTGTTGAACCGGTGCGTTTGGTGAGTGTTGGATTGACTATAGGTTCAATACCCGTATGGAAGTGGGATTGGGCGACGTTGTTTTCGTGGAACGGTCGCGTTGAAGAGGACATACGGTCGTACTTACCGTGTAGTTTGGATGGATGAGGAGTAGGTGGCGTTCAAGCACCGACGATCGGATGCCACGGTTCTGAATAGATGAATCTCGCCACCGTGAGAGTTGGGCCTGCACATCGTTGACCTTTCACTGCACAAATCTAGGTCGTACAGTAGAGCAGAGCAGCACCAACTTGCCATGAGTTCAAGAGATTTATCTGATTCTTTGTCTCGCTTTAGTTCCGTCTCGCTCTGTTCCGGACGGCGAACTCGAGAGGGTGATGGCGGCGGATTACCTCCGATGGGAATAACGATGTTTCGATTGGAATATGATGAACAGGATAGGATGAAATGAAGAAACGGAAAACAATCCCGCCGCTTCCAGGTGTCTCTTTCGTTTTGGATGGGGGGGGCCACAAGGTCAACCACCTGCTCCGTTCATACAGTGCTCACTCGTTCGATGCCGCGCAAACCCTTGGCGAGGGGAAGCTTCCATGCAAATCAATCAGCCACTTGGCACGTCCTACTTATCTTGATTACAGCCGCCGCGTAATGCCTCGAGGAGTGTTTATCAGAAGCCATTACGAACGTCATCCCAATGCTTCTGCGCCAACCGACTTGCGAACGCCTTTCACCCTTTCCTTGGATCCTCGCCCCATGTCCAAGCCCACACGCCTCATTGCCGTATGATTGATCCACTTCCATGATGGTTTGCGCAGCCCATATGAATTCACTCGCTGGCAACACCGACTGCCCGTAACTCCGATCGTAGGGATCTCTTGCACACGACCAGGATCACGAACCAAGAGCGCCAGAACCGTCACATTGGGGTATGTAATGCTTGGAGCTTGGAGGGCTCAATCTGCCCTTTACGTTGCCCTCTTCCCACGTGTCCGCACCACATGGACCGTGCCAACGTTGTCGCACGCGGTTCCCCTTTCCACCCTTTTTGCCTTTTTGCACATACAACAGACACAGCTCGTGGGCGATACACGCTGACAGAGACCATGATGCGTACGTATGTAGCATCCTTCTTCTTTCCTCTTCTTCGGACCTCCGAGGGAATGGCCGAGACGACACGAGCACTATGGTTGTAGACTCGGGCCGGGATCTAGGGCCGCTCCTGGCTGTGGTCACGAAGTAACGGTACGTTGGTCGGACCATGTCCATGTGTTGAATGCGTCACCTCTATGCAAGTTACGGCACAAACGCCAGTTCGCGGTACGAGGACTGGATATGGAAAGTGGTCACCCATGAGTTGCGTGGAATGAATAAGGACAAATTGCGTACGTGATGGAGAAACATTGTACCCTGGGACGAAACGATTTTCACAAGGATCGGAGAATCGGGACGGGTTCACGAACGGGATGACAGCAAGATCTGGCAGGGGATCCTGAATCATACATACACTGCCAGACAGAGTTCATGTTCTGGAGAGCGGCGTGTGGACGTGAGTTTGAAGGGACATCATGGGACACCGTCCTAATGCAGAAACCATTTGACATTTTGTTGACAAGGAGATTGCACCGGACGGAGGGTACAGTAAGCTATCCGTGACTATAAGGCTATAAAGCGATCCACCCGCGAGGCTCAGCAATCCGGTCCAGGGACTTGCCAACCACCCTGAATGCAGCAAAAATAAGTCATTAAATAGCCGCAAAAAGAGTAACGAGCTGGTTAAAACGGCCGCGGGGGACGAATATCCTGAAATATCTTGAGGGAGAGGGGGAGCGCCGGCCAACATTTCTTCGACGCGGTGCTTTTCGAGGGCTCTGAGATGGCTTGGTGATTTCCTATTCGAGTTATTTCCATCAACCGGATACTATTAGTGGGGCAAGGATGTACCGCTGACCCTGATCCACGGCGAAGAAGTGTGCGCGCGGGAAGACCGGAGATGAGTGGATACGGTCAGAGGTTGCGCTAGGAGGTCTCACCACACTAGAAGACTGTGCGTGGAAGCGTAGCAAGTGGCCGCCGGTTTGCAGGAGAGCAGGATTAGTCAGCATGCAACACAACGTGCAGTATGAAACGATTTGGGCGCCGGTTTGCACCGATCAGAATGGTCCGTCGAGCCGGAGGGTTCGCGAGCCAGTCGTCCAAGGGGGGGGTACGATACGAACGAACAAATTCGTCGTCTTTAACTACGACGCATTAAAAAACCTGGATAAAAATACAGAAGGCATAAATATCGACGAGCAAGATTGATAGTGAGGAGTTGAGGCTATTATTTTTGGCGCAACACTTGGCCCAAGCGATCTTGATCAGGCACAATAAGCCGGTGGCCGACTGGGGTCAGGATGGTGGAGAAGAAGGGTCGCAGGGGATCCCAAGCGAGGGGAGGGAAATGGAGGCAAGGCATGTGCGACGGAAAACAAATGACGCATGCAAACATTCCTGATGAGGGATGGCACTTTTTGAACGGGAGCCCGTAATCCCTTTGATGTTGACTCAGCGACATGGAGGCGATGAAGGAGAATGATAAGGTGTGTGAAATGCATCACCCGAGGAGTGCATGGAGATGAAAGAAGAGGCATGCTGGTGTTGGGCATGGACGACTGCAACAAGGGTGAGACCGAGTCAGGATCTGACTGTCGTAGTCGCTTGGTCGAGTCGCGGTCGAGCTAGGAAAGGTGCCGCCATCTGTGCTGCGGACAGTGGGAACAGGGTGGGTAAAGCAAACAAGCAATGGCAGGGGACGTTTGAGCACTTTGATTGGTCGCGCAGCTGGCCCTCTCCCTTTCCTAATTCGGCAAACTGAGCGACCCCGTAGTTCACAAGGGTCGTTCTTCTTGCCAAGAATGGAGAACAGTGGCGAATCCGGGGCTGATCCGGAATGGATGGGAGATCGCGATCTGGAAACCCGGATCTGTGACTGAATCTGATGAGCGCCGTTTGGCGTTGTTGCATTCGGCACCCGGTCGCGGAATAATTACATGCTGCCAGTAGAAAGATACAAACTTCAAAGACCCTCACCCAAAAGACTCCCATCCATCCTGCTCGTCGCCCTTCTCTTTGACCCGTACTCCCATCATCTCTCTCCCCTCCCTTGCGCACTTCCCTCTCAAGAAATGGGTAGGAGAAAGATCGAAATTCAGCCCATCACCGTACGTCCTGCTTCCATTCGGTGCAAGCGACTATTCTCGCATCTCCTTCTACCCCGTCCTCTCCAATTTTACTTGCACTCCTGCCTGTTCCATCTTTGACTCGTAATCGCTAACAACCTCTTATACATAGCACGAGCGTAACCGCTCTGTCACTTTTTTAAAGGTAGCCTTTCGGCTATTTTTGTTTTCCCCCCGGCTTGGCACTTATTATTATCTTCTCCTCGTCATTGATCCATAGCGCAAGAACGGCCTCTTCAAGAAGGCGTATGAACTTGGTGTTCTTTGCTCCGTCGATGTAGCCGTCATCATATTCGGTTCGTCCTTGCCTTTCATCCGCTCCGCTCACCTCATTCATCCCCGCATCCTCCAGAGGAACGTGCCGGTCACCACCTCAAGCTTTACCAATATTGCTCCGGTGACGTTCATGACATCGTACAACGCCATGTCAGAGTATGTCACCCCCACATCCCTCGCGAACACTTCTCATTCCCCTCCCGCTAGTATGACGGAGAAAAGGACACGCGCACTCCTCACGACTTTGCTAACAACGCAAACACCAAACTACTCGACGATGCTGGCGATGGCGACGATGACGATGCGGATGACGACGACCCCGACTCCAATCCACGTGGTGGAAACAGGAAACGCTTGGATGCCAAGTCGAAACAAGAGTACGGTAGCAATGGCAAACTTGCTCCTCCGGGAGCAGATTTGGGGTTGAACGTTGATGTTTGTACCAACGCATTCATTGCTGCCACGTATTGATTCCCCAATTCCAGATGAACGATTACCCGCTCCACCGACCAATGACTATTCCTCAGCCACCTATGCCCCTTCACCCTTCTGCACAACTGCCAGCCGCAGGCGGCGCTTCGCTTCCTATCTCAACGGAACGACATACCTCTTCTGGTCGGTTGATCCCTGCCAACAATCAACTTAGCTCTCAAAAGAAGCCCCGTCTAGCCCCTAGCGTCAGCGCAGGCAGCAACCCAAAAGTCAATCCCGATGATTCTATGTATACCGCCGGCTACCTCCCTTCTCCTACCTCCGCGCACCCGTCGAACAGTTACCGGCAAAATGGCCAGACCTCACACCAACACCCTTACAATTACCTCGGCGTCGCTTCCTCCAGCCCGCAGCAGACGTTTCTTCCCTCATCCTCCTTTGACTTTCCATCTTCAAGAGGTGCCACGACATCATCACGGACTGCTGGGTACAATCCGCGATCATCAGCCACATACCCTCAACACCAGGAAGCCCAGTTACAAGGAATTTATCACCAGCTAATGCGACATAATCTACCACCTGGCCAATCTCCAAATAGCTCCAACTCACGCTCTCAACAGTCCCCAGACTTGCTTTCGGCGTTTTTGGACAACGGTGATGATCAGCGACCGCCGCCAGCACAGTCATCGCATTTTACTCCGTTAGACTGGCCTTCGCATGCTTCGTCGCAACAACAAGCACCGCCACCGCCGCAGCAGGATTCAGGTGGGAATTCCTGTCCATCTCAACATTGCTGCGCAACTAAATCATTGACAGGACACTCTGGTGACACGAGCTGGCTCGACTTCCTGTCGCACAGTGCGCCACAACACGGCGGACAACAACTTCATATGACCCTCCCAGCCGCCAATGGGAGAGATGGGCTATCATGGGAGCGCGATCGAGACATGGATCACTACAGTCCTTCAGAGCGCGGCGGCGGAAATATCGAGAAGAGCATGGCGAATGGTACGGGGCTTATTTCACCCCCATCACGCAAG
The DNA here is from genome assembly GCA_019096195.1 of Boletus sp. NGJ. Taxonomy (NCBI): domain Eukaryota; kingdom Fungi; phylum Basidiomycota; class Agaricomycetes; order Boletales; family Boletaceae; genus Boletus; species Boletus sp. NGJ. The sequence continues at coordinate 1,135,996 of JAGTXK010000091.1, forward strand.
CGACCCCGCGCGGATTCAGCGGCGGACGATAACCGACGACCGTCGCCGATCACGCGGGTTAAAGCTAGCATTGGTCAGGATTCGCTGGATCCAAATGGTGACGCCCATGGTCCTGGTATAAAAGAGGAATGAGATTGAATCTGCTAAATTCTTTCCTCTCCCTCGGTGCTGACGTCCTTATTCACAAACACGCTGAACTACTATTGACGTTGTTATAGCCCTACTCCAAACCGGTTGTTTTCACCCTTGTTTCTCGAGAGAGACTTGAAACTAATGATGAGACACTATTTGCTGTCAAAAACATGTACTAGTAGGAGTACTTGCGAGGACATTTTTGTTATCTTGTTTCGCAAACTACTGTTGTTGTGGCTTGCAGGAGGATCTACACTGTTTTCACCTCAGTTGCTGCGTGCGACGCGACCCAACGAGGACGTACGATCAACGTCAACGCTCATGTGCCTACTATCTAATCCACGATAATCTACATAACGTTTCCATCGGACGGGATCGCGACGAAAGGACAAACGCACGTTTGTGTTTTACAGTCACGCTCCGCCTCCGTCCCGTCGCAACCTGAAGTGGGTTCAACGTTCGACTGCGGGTCCACGGTCATATCGCATTGCCCCGCGGTGATCGCTCCGACGGAGGAGATCCCCACAAGAACTACCTACCCAGTAGCCAACGTCCTGTCCTGTCCTAGATGGGAGGTTATATACCGTTCATGTACCAGCCTTGACGGGGGCGTACCGTGGGCATGTCACGACGTTGGCAGTACAGGCATCTCTGGTAGGTGCTGTATGAACGACCCGTCAGAGCTGGGAGCATTCCGGTACGCTCGCGGGGCTGTGAAGAAGCGTCCCGGGAAGTAGTGTGATTCCCGATCAGAGTCGTTTGCGCTGGCACGCGTGTTCCGAGTCTACGTGCGCCCGCCGGTAGGGGTAGGCTCGAGGCGACGTGACTTGGCGGACGCTCGCTCGCTCGTACGCGAAACGTTAGTCGCCAGTCTGGCCCGTTCGGCTGAGCCCCACTGAGTGACTGGCCATCATGACGTCCAGGCAAGCAACTGCACATTTTCCGACGGAAAACTCGTCTCTCCGTACAAACGCCAAACGTCGCTCTGAACGTTACAGCTTGGCTTACCCCGCGGTCGCGAATAGAAGCGCGACGAAGCGATGACCCATCCCGTCGAGTTACAGTAAGTATTTCCTTGAGAAACAAACCAAACCAAACAGAAAAAGAGAAAAGAAAAAAAAAAAAAAGGTTACTCGCTTCGTCCATGGTGCTTGCCCTAATACTTCATGCGGGAATAATCCATGAATGATATATTGTAGATTCATGTGTGCGGTATTCAGGCGGCCCAATTCGGCCTTCCATTTCTGATTCAAAACACTCTGGCTCCGTTTTTCGTCGAGGGACGGATTGCGGTGAGGCTGCTTCTCGTCCGTTCAGGAAAGATTACCCACATGGTCCATGATTGTAGACGAGCCTAACCAAATTTGTAAATGCGTGGACATGTTCGTTGATCAGCCCCGTATGCGCCGCTCTGCGAAGCGCCGTGGACTGATCTCACGCAGTCGTCTTGTTTGCGATGAGACCGTGGGTACTCGACGAGGAAGCAAGGGAACGAGTGTCATATCAAGTAAGGGCTGACAAGACGACTTTTTAGCAAAATGAACGACGACGCCCAGCTTTGCGAGTGGATCATCATCAACGCACTCATGACGTGTGCCTCGCGCTTCACTCGCGGATTTTGGTTTCAATAAAGCCGGCCCTTGTGATTCGTCGAAGCCACGTTCAAATCCGCTCGAGCGTCTTCGAATCGTATAATGACTATGACGACACGATCAATTTTTTTTTGATATGCTGTGACAGGTATCAGGTTCGATATGAGCGAGTGAACTGAACCTTGCGCCCGCTCGGGTCAGACCCTGACCGGTTGGATCATCGATTGCTGTGGGTGGCAGGATCTGCCTTTGACTACATTTGGCGTGAGATGGTCTGACACTCGTGAGTGTAGCGGGCGAATTGAGGATATGTTGTCGTTTCACCAGAAAACGAATCTCCATTGGACGAAAGGTTGACGTTTGAGTCGCCCATCGACTTGGCCAGCATGGCAGGTACTAATCACAAGATGAGTGGGAGCACGTGTGATGCCGGATGGTTGGTAGGCATGGTGCTATCGTCAAATCCAGCCTGCTCGAACCTATCACCGAGGGAAAGATGGTACAGCTTCGTCAGTCAGAGTGTCCAATTACCTCGAATGACACATACAACTTCAACACGGGAAACCATCGGGGCACGTTGTATTGGCGTTCGAGTACGTGGCGCCATGCTGCGGTGGTCTCCCTGGCCAACTCATGATATACGATTCGGATAACTGTGTGGTTATGACATTGAGAACGCGGCACCCTGAAAGGTACTCCGCAGCCACTTCTTCAGGATAACTGATTCATTGCTTATATAGAAGATACGGAAATCACATTTTGATGCACCTGATAAGCATATATTGTAATAGCCGAGAAGGATGACCGTCCGTGATGCTACATGCGTAGATAGCACGTACCTTTGCCCCCTGGTGCATTTCTGCATGAACTGGGTTTTGAGTGTGAAATGACTACGGCAAAGTCAGCATGCGGTCATCGAGGCTCAACGTTCAACCTTTGAAGCGCTCATCAACACGGCAACATATGACGAGACGTTTCAAGAGTGGCTGTTCAATCCAAAACTGGCGGTCATTAAAAGTTTCATACTAATCAAGACACTTGCTCGTGAAGCGACGAAACCATACCGACCGAGGTAGCTTGTGGATGCGAACTTCCAATCATAGCCACGCTGACGCACGGAACGTGTAGCCCGTCTACGTTTCCCTGTGAAGCTGCCCCGTGCGCTTGCTCAAACCCAGTGGGACGTGGGACCCATGTCGTCACAGATCTCACGACGCGAAAAAGGCATGAGGTCCGTTCAAAGATCATCGCCGTGATCTGCAGGGACGCCTGGGAGCAACTGCTTTGAGCGATATAGTCGACGAGGTTCGAAGTCGAGAGGTGGTGTGTTTCGAATGCAACCGAATCTGTCTGTCCACTTTTTCCATTTTCGAGGACGCCATTGACACCTGCCACTACTTTACATTTGGATTTCAGCCATGGCGATAACGGAACAGATCACGCTCACCGTATTCAGAAGACCTTTGGAGGATTGTCAAGTTTTTCTGCACAACAGTTCAAGTAACATAGCTGTTGGGCAGCATCAGAAAGACCTCAAAGTTGAACAAGCTCAACGTTTTGCATGGTCACTGGTCACGCGGTACTGGTCACGCCCCATCGAGGCTTGCCCTGGACCATCATCTGCCAGGCTGTCAGGACTCAGCTACACACCACACATTCCTTGCTATCGGGAATTTTCAATTCCGAGAATCCCTCCTAGGATGTAATGCCGTTTTATTGTCGTCCGTGTGTTCACCTACACCGACTCGTTCCGTAGCTCTTGAAAATTCGTTCTGTCGCCCGCTGTCCGAGCCCATGATGACTTGCAATTGGTTTAGACTCAGATCGCACTTTTTGTGCATTTCCCTGTCCAACCTTCTATCAGTCTCATTGCTGACCTCTTGATTGTTGATGCTGTTGTGTCCCCAGATGATTTCACCAAATCGTGAGTAGCATCCGCTTTCACAGTTTTCACTTCCTTTTAGTGCCATCCTTGTTGGAACCTCTCTGGGACCAATTATCACTTAGCAGAAAGTATGTCCACAGGATTACGACGACAAACTATTCGTAAATGGCGACAAGCTACTTGACCGATGATGCATACCATGCTCACTGGAACGATCTCTCAGTCGGCTTTATTATCCTTTTTTTTATTAAATAACTGACAGGCAACACTGGCAACATTGGCACGACATTTCACAATCACAACCAGATGAATGGTTCAACCTTTACTTGATCAGTGTCCAATCGCCCCCGGAAATTCATTCTTGTACAATTTCAGCGCGGGGTTTGGCACATTCTGGTACTCTTCACATTATAGGGCGCAACACTGTGATAATCTGCGTGGTCCTCTCGTCATGTACGTTCCTGACTGTCCCGAGTCTTACTATGTTGAGTGGCAGCTGACGATCCGATTCAGTCGCAATGAGGACCTTCATGTGTGAGTGCACCGGATTCGACGCCCTACTAGATGATCGATATCACTTGCACGGATTTTTTCTGACTGACTGTTTCTGGCAGTGATATATCGATCAGCCCTGTCCAGGACTTGGAAGGCGTTCGTGAGCACCTTTCACTCGACGGTGCGCTGCGATGACGTTTTCGGGGTTCATCATGATTCATTGGTCTTACAGACGCATCGCGCGCGCTTTTGTCTATACCGTGGTCCGCATTAGGACTTTCCCTCGCCCTTCCAGCGGTCCGCTCCCCCCATCTCTCCATACTTACCTCGACAAGTTTCACCATATGTAGACTGGTTGCGCACTCAAACGACGCATCGTAAAGCAACGTTTTATTTTCCACAATCCACACACCGCACAGTTACTAAAAAAACTTGGAAAGAAACCACAAGTGTGATGTAAAAGCATGTTAAACAAAAGAAGAAAAAAAGGTTTAAATAACATTGATTGCTGCACATCGTTTAAAGGGCCTCTTGGGTCTCCCGCCTTTTTACCGATTCCGATAACCAAACCCTTCGAAATAACCCGAATCGCGCATAAACGACGTCCAACGTTCATCCAGCCGCGACTCTTGAGAGACCAACCCGAGCTCAGTCAGCTCCGAGGGTGCCGCCGACTGCAAGGCTTGTGTCTGCGGTTGCTGTGACGACGACTGCGGCTGTGGGTGTTGATACGCATTCGTAGGCGGTGCAGACGACGATGGTTCGTAGGCATGTGGATGGTGGGCCGGATATCCGTGTGATTGAGACGCGTTCGCCGCCGCCGCCGAATACGGTGCTGAGTTGAATTGGTTGGAGACCCCCGAGGATGGCTGGGTCCAAGAGTATGACGGCGACGTCACTGCTGAATGTTCGTGCGCCGTATGCTGAGGAACGGGCTGCAACTGAGACGTAGGTGGTACCAGCGGTGGGGGAGGGTGAGGGTGCTGTGGTGTGTATGGATAGTGGGATCGCCGTGGTGGTCGCCACTGAGATATGACCGGGGGTTGAACGCCAGCGTTCGTATACTCTGCTGGGCGGATCGGATAGTGCAGTTGATCCCGCTCGGTTTGTGCCCAGCGGTCGACAGAGGAGGTAGAGCTCTCCGGTCGATACAACTGTGAGGCGGATGATTCTGGGTGGCTGCCTGGGTATGGTACGAACCCAGAAGCACGCACCCCTTCAGGTGCTTGCTTTGTCTTTGACAGGCGCATTGTCGACACAAACCGCGTTCTACCAGCAAAGATTGCCAGTTCGTCGTCGTCACCTTCTTCCTTGACTGAGTCCCACTGTTGTCCCAACTGGCTAGACAGCTTCTCGTTCTGGGATGCAGCCAGTGCGTTGTGTGCCTTCTCACTCAACTTGGTCAGGATTGGCTATAAGAATGGTCCAGTGAGCGAAGCGAGAACTCGAGTCACAGTTTCAGTAGATCTCACAAGTGCTTTCGCTGCCCTACGACTGCGGGGAGCGGCTTTCGTGAAAAGCACACAGGCCTCATCGAGCTCCTTAATCGCGTTGGACGCCAGGGGCGAGCGAGGTCCACGAGTCACGATAGTACCAAAGACAATCTGTGTCCAAACCATCAGTAAAAAACTATGCAACAAGTGATCTCCAAACCGCTGCCGAGAAAGCATATGTCCACGTCGACCAGAATCGCTCACAAAGATGGGGGTGAGTTGCGTACTGTGCTCCTATTGTCCGCAGTATAGTTGAAGAGGCACGATAAGTGGCGAGGAACGACGGCGCATATTGACTTTTCAGTGGATTGACGGGGTTTTCTATGATGGCCTGCGCAAAGAAGCTTCGATGTATATAAAGCAAGACTGGTGCGTGATGCCACGATGGTTGGGTGACTACTTGTCCGGGGGAACTGAAAGAACGCGACTTACTAACTTCTCGTGCATGCGCCATGACAAAACGGCCCATGGACACAGCGATTTCCAAGTCTTCTGAGGCAATAGTCGGTACGGGGGCAGCTACCGACGTAGCTACATTTGCCGCATGTTCAGGTATGAGGAACTCGCGCACTTTACGATCAAGTTCCATGATCGTTGCATAGCTAGGTATTTCGGCAGTCAAGGTCCGTGCAGCAACTTCAGCCACACATTCTAATGCAAACCGGTAACCCCATGACTCAACTGTAGACGATTTAAAAACAGAACAATGAGCTGATGGCAAACGAAGCACACGACCACGCACATGGATCAGAGTCAGTCTCTTCTTTCTCGCTGGAATTCCCACTCCCTGGATATTTGCAGTCAACGTAGGCTCGGGAGAAGCTTGGTGGCCTTCCTGTGCTGAGGCTCTTCAGGTAGACGAGACGTCAGCCAGATAGGTACCAAAACCCATGACCTTTACCTACATGCCAAACATCCGCAACGAAGAGATCCCAAAAGAGAACACGGCGCCGTTCCACAATTTTGTCAGGCAAGCCCCATCTTGTACTATCCCGATCTAACCCCACAGGTCAGGTCCTAACAACTTTTTATTAATATAGATGGGATACTCACGGAGTCCGACCTGGTAAAATGGAGACGGATAAGCATCAATGACAGTGATCTCTCAAGAGATAAGACGCACAGTTTGGGACAGATGCGCAGCAAGAACAATCAACGACCATGTGGTCTCCATGCTGGTCTCCTTTGCCGACAACTCATTTCCACTCATGGCGTTGTAAATACTGAGCATATGAAGTACTTGGATGGTCACCAAGGACGGCTTTTCCAGCACAGGCTGCAAACAAATAGCTGCGCGCGCTATCTGATGATAGTGCTCTGCTTCTGCATTCCCTGGTTCTTGTGTAAGATCAACAAGTGCACCAATTGCGAAAACGAGGAAGAGCAGTGCAAGATCATGGGCGTTTTTGTTGTCATCCGCCGCCTTAAGGGGTCCATTCGAGTAATATATCGGAAGGAGCTCGTCCATGATCTGGTCCCTGGATACACCATGAAACAACCAGCCAGCCTGTTTACAGTACGTTTGCGTTAGGTAACTTGCGCGTTCCCAGTTCGGCAAGTGTCCCTCAATCAAATCACGGACGGCACCAGTTGGACCCATTGGGGTGAACGGAAACGCCTGCGAGAACGTTCGAAGTTCCTGAGGCAACGGGGGAGTCTCCGAGTCCCTTGCCGAATCTGGTGTCGAAGAGCCCGGCACGTCTTGCTGGACCATGTTATCAGCCTGATGATGATGAGATAAGCATGGATGTTCAACTTTAAAAAAAGGATGAGAACTTGCCATCAAGAGACACTAACATAAAGCGGGGATCGAGGTTAAAATAAGACGGAAATGTGTGCAATCGTCAATGAGAAACTCACTTCCGGTCCACCGGTAGGTCCAAAGAAGCGTGATATACCATGGTCGGTAATTGAGAGCGTTCCGAAAGCATCCAACACTTCTGGGGGGTGGACTGGGGTCCCGGACTCGTCGGGTGGGATGAATGACTCGTCGTCTTTGTGATTAACGCCCAAAAGGTCTTCTCGAAGGAGTGGGTGAGGATCCGTCGAGTGCTGGGACTGGAGTTCGCTTAAGGCATCTTCAAGTTGCCGGATCCGCTCGCCCATTTTAGCTATTCGGCGATGAAGATGCTCGGTGGCCGCGAGAACAAACCTGACATGAACCCGCTTAGAAGAAGATTGCCGGCAAAAAAAAGTTACATTGTCATACCGGGTTCCTTGGCCAGTAGACAAGCTGCCTGTTGAAAATCCCATCAATTATGGAAGTGGCACACCGAGACAACGAGACAACGAACCATTTGGGCACAACGCTGCACAACCCCTCCTCTGCGGGATAGCGTGTTGAACAATGTATCGCTCGACCGATCCACGGGCAGAAGAGACCTACCTGGCATGATTGGCAAGGGATTTGCTTGTCACACTTTATCTTCAGCCTTTCGGGAGTGGCATTAGGTCAGAATGTGGAAAGGGGTGCATAACATGCGCGGTGATCGCACCTCCTACACTCAGCGCACGAGATTTGCCCATTATTCCTCTTCTGCTCTATTTCGCGTGCGTGGCCACCATCAAATCTGTACTCCTCCGTCTCTCTACGACTTGCTTTGCGTTTCAATTTTCCCTTGGTGAGTTCTGGCGGCATTGAACGTAGCTGGGAGGGGAAGACCAGACTACGCGGTTTCTGCCTGGGAGAGAGTTAAATGTGCCGTGCTGGTGTGAAAATCCAACGACAATTAATTGGATTGTCGGAGACGTGCCTCACTTGATATCAAAAAAAAATTATATGAAAACACGAGAAAAAGGAAAGAGAACGTTATCCAACACATAACGCGTTGCAGGGCCATCAATCTTAACCATCTTACTGGTACTAGTACTCACTCGTTTGCTACTCTCCCGACCGACTCGGAATCTGTACTACATAGGCAGGGAACACTCGCTCGCCTCTCGTGGTGCTAAAGATTCAGACAATAATAACTTGGCCCTGTGTCACAGGTTTTACACCCAGCGGCAGTATACCACCAGCCAACGATTGCTCTCCTCAACGTCGCCTAGGACGCCATGGATTTTGTAGGATATATCAACCCACCGAATGAATGTCTCACCCTGAAAGGAACAAACAAACCCTGCGGCACTTGTTGGCGGGGCGGCGAAAAGCGCAAAACCTTCTCGGTTTCGAGGGCCAGGGCGGTGGCGACAAGGGTTGCTACAGTGGAAGAATCGGTAGCCCCCTTCCGACTTCGGCTGGTTCCGTTGAAAGGCTGCGTACCGAGTCAGCCTCTATTACTACCGCGGGGCGCTCGGCGCGGCAGCCGGCCCCAGTGGAGGCTCTTCATTGACTGCGTGAAGGTCCGTGCAAAGCAGGCGCTGTATGCTATAACCCCGCGAGAGGATCAACCAGTACTCACTGCCATCGCCGCGCTCCGGAGCACCCAAGAATTCAAACGGCCACGATGCCACACGATTAAATGATAGATTGGCCCGTTGCGGGTCCTGTTCCAGTCAAATTAGGTGTTTCGGACTTGCAATTGCGACATGGCTTGACGTCAGGGCTGCGCAGAATTCAGCTTTCGACGGAAGACTGCACCCGCACGAACCATGCACTGGCGATGTTGATTGTCGTCACGCCCCGAAGAGGCGGTGCCTGTCAAATGATGTCAGTGTTTCAGTTAACAGAAAGTTCAGAAGGATCCCAGCAGTAGCACACAAAATGAGCTCCACCTGCGTTCCCCTGCGTAGCGATTGCTTCGAATTGTATAGAAGGACTATTGTTTGCGGAGCGAAAGGCTAGAAGACAGCAAGAGAGATTTGAAAAGAAGTAGTGTCCATGTTTCTCCAACTATGATACACGAAAGAGGCGTAAAGAGCTTCATATTGGTGGCCGCCGCAGTGTTCAAGTACTATAATTTCCGAGGAATGAAAGAGGCGCTCTGGGGCAACGGATGGAATGACGCGAGAACCTACTATCAGGCTGCGATGACACGACACGATAACGGGGTCACTTGAATTCTACCACCCGGGGAAGTGATATCACTGCAAGAGCACTTCGAATGAAACGGCGTAAAGAACGCAGAAAACATACCAATGGCACCACCTTCTCGTGTGTGGGAGACATTCGAGAAGAATCGCTGTGCCAGGTACGGGCACAATAGTTGGCAATCAACGTCCACAATCCGCGAACTGTTGTGCCACATTTCACAACAAACAAAGCGGAGAGATCTTTTGACATCAAAAGGAAATGTCGGTGACCGGTCGTTAGTTCATCCTCCTGGTTCTCTCCCCCAACAGTTTACCTTGTTCGCACCAACCTCGTATCCAAGATGTCTCGCCTTGAAACCGTCGTCCAAGCATCTAGTCATGATCGTCGGATATCGCATCGGCTGCAGCGCATCCCATGCGGCAGATGCTATGCTGTAATTGAATACGATCGGGGGACAGAGTGGAGTGTCATCAACGAGCTGGTGAACGTGCACTGGGAGGCGTGCCCGGGGAAGCTACATGCGAGGCCGGCTGGCATGGCGCATACACCCACCTCTCCGCCCGACACAACGATCGTGTTACCTCAACCAATAGGCTCGAATCAGCAAAGCAGCTCAAATCTAGTCGCAGAGTCCGTTAATTCGCTAAACAGCACTTGGATCTCGGCGGGATGTGAGAGGAAACGGAGGACCTTGGACCAACGAAAGTTGGAGCTCGAGCAAGACGAGTACGCCAAAAACGTAACGACGAAGAGCGTTGTTTGCGGAGGATGCCACAAGGAAATCAGCCTCGATAAGAGGTCCAAGTATTATCCTGGTCTATGGCTCAAGCATAAAGGTAAATGCCCCAGCATCGAGAAGCTCGAGGTCAGTAGGGTCTAGCGGGGAAACTGGGAATATACTGACCTTCCTGAAGCGCGCCAAAGCCAGATCCCCACAAGCGTCTTGCGATGTGGTCATCTCGGCGTTTGACGGCAATGGTTACGGAGATGTGCTGCAGCTCAGCCCCACAGAACGCAACGAGAGCCACAGTACAGCAGCCACACTCCAATTGGTTCGCCATTATGACTCGGAGGATCCGTCCAGCGAAGACGGGGAAGAAGATGGGGGTTTACTGTCTCAAGAACCATTCCCAAGTGAGTCCATCGTGTTTCATGAGTATACTCCACGCTGAGAAGAAATTAAAACGTCTGCCTTACGGCGTGTGAATGCAGCATTGAATAGCGACTTTTATCGAACCCAGCGGTTGTACAACCGCTCTGATGTGTGGGCATACCGATACGCTACTAAAGACGAAATCAACACCAACTTCTTTCGTGGCCAAGAAGAATCATACGCACGTCTGGGCGGTCACCCATTCACCCACCTCAGCCTGCAGACCGGAAGTCCTTGTGAAATTCCACGTTGTGTCATCAAGAAGAGAGTCGAACAAGCAGTTTCACAACCGGACAGTAGTAACTTCAGGTCAACCAAGGAGCTGAGCAAACTGGGTAGAGACGTTACGCCTCATACCCAGCCTTGGCATACTGAAGCATTTCCCCACTGAGGGACCTACCACTATGTGGTCGGAAAAATTGCGGAGAAAGAGGGACACGGCCCGCTAGATCATCTTGTTGAGTCACTTTGTTGTTAATCTACATAAAGTAATCACGTTGTCCCCGTCAAAACAGTAAATTATCTAATCCGTAACTCAAGTCTTGAAATTTAACTTTGTGCATACGCCTCACCCCTCTTCCATTCACGTTGTAACATGACATCGCGCCACATCAACTGAGTGGCGAATTCACGCCTCGAGGCTGCACTGGTGCGTGAGGCCTGGAGGATGCAGGGAGCTGGGAACATCCATAGACCTTCCTCTCACACCATAACATGTCTGAACGACCATATTTTGAGACCGTCCGGGTAAGCGACCAACTCCTTTCTGTTCGTAGAATGAACGTTCAGGAATCACGCCCCAGTCGTTTGTCAACGTTCCCATCACCGAACACGGAGTGGATACTGCATCTTTTCTGGAAGCCTCGGACGGGCTTGCGAACCTATTTGGTACGCTTTCCATTACGTCTCCTGCATTCGAATTCTCCTTGATTGAGTGATGCCCGCAGATTTACTAGGCTCTGGCGTCTTCGGATTTGTCCAGGCAGACATTAAGGGCAACATTGAGGAACGCTGTTTTCTATTCACAGTTTTCTTTCCGCAAGAAGTTACTTATTCTTATCTTGGTTCTCGCAGGGTATTCGGTCGCGCTATCGAGATGCTTCCCAGAGTTCGGCGACACTCGAGAATCTTGTCAGAAGCGAAACGTCAGAAGGACTTCGTAATGGAACCGCTTGCCTGATACGCCTTACCCGGTGAGCGACGCCCCTTGTCTCAGTCCAACATACGACTAACCAAGCCGGGAAACGACACCTGAATGATAATTTGAATAAATCCAGTGGTTTCATGTTTCTATGCAAGGCATTGCAACACATGCAACACGATCCTTCTTCAGAATTGCACGTGTGCTTCAAACGCTCCTACGACGAGGTGCTCAAACATCACCACACGTTTATCGTGCGTTCGTTAGCCACGGTACGTCAACTCGCCCTGCTATTCCCGGGGCGCTCGGTCTGTAGATTTACCGGTTGCTCTTTGTTGGTTTAGATCGCCGTCAGGGCGGTTCCTTACCGCCGAGATTTTATTGCTCGCATCTCGCAAGGAGGGGACAAGGAGAAATTTGGTATTGAGCTCGCAAAATGGCTGAGTGGGCTCGATACCATCGGCAACCGCCTAAAGGCCTTCTTGGAGGAAGGAGGGTATGGTAGGGTGTAACAGTTAGGTTATTCTAACGCCATCCGGTGGAGAATCGTGGTAATAGAATTCCGCCACGAGTGTGTCAGTATACATGTTACTTGTTTACTCTCTAGTGGCAGTCGTGAACAAGGACGGGAGGCGTCCGTGTAGGTGGGCCACCCATACCATAGTAGGAGGCGGCGAGCAAGTCAGAGTCCGCGGATTTGGTAGATCAAAGCAGCGATGCTCTTTACCTGTACACCACAGTTTCCCGCAAGCTATATCAGGTTATCGTGTTGAATCAGGATCAGGAATTCTGTTCGCTAGCCCGATGGGAGATCAAATGATCATGATATTTGATAGTAATGATCTGTGTGGTCAAACAGATCCATAATTGACAGAGACACGTCGAATCGTTCTGACTCGGTCCGGACATGTCTTGTACAACTGATAGCATACTTTGAAGAGTGTCATATCAAGATTGGGCGCAGAGACTAGCCAGAATATGTTGCAAAGTTGCCAAAAAAGACGTGTTCCGTGCCTCAATTAAGGATGTTATCGCGATCGACGACGAGATGGCCACGGTGGCGTGACAGCACAACACGTACAAAGTACTAGCTCAAGGAGATAGGGCTTTCAAATGACGGCAGTATTACGCTGTGATTGAAAACCTAATCCTGCGGGGAGGAAGCTGAAGCTAGATTGTTAAACATTTGGGCCCCACACTCACGGCGAACATGTCAATGGAGAGTGCTATTAAAACATACCGACCGGGAATCGCCCTTCGTTGCGAGTGGAACCGCGTGGACGCTGGGAGGCTAACCATATAGGTCCATGTGTTTTCCTGAGCTATGTTAACGGCGATCAATTGAATACGACATATACTAAAGTTCCGGAGATGCGGTCGTGTTATGCCAATTTTTTCGATTACATTGAAAAAATTTCTTCACGGGGAATTAAAATAAAAACAAAAACAATAAAGTAAAATAAAAACAAAGAATAGAAAACAAATCAACAGTTTTGAATGGACACGAGTCGAATTGATGTTCCAAGGGCTGTCCAAAACAGGTGTGGCTCAAGGTCGAAGTAACATCGCACGTATGGGTTGTGCCTGCGGAAGAAATGTCATGCGAGAACCTTGGGAGATGCCGTGAGGAAGCCAGGACGTGGAAAACGCTGGATATGTTTGATGAGTGATTGACACTCAAACACAAGAGAAAGATCGCAAGGGTGGGACAAGTCATAGAGGTGACACGACGCTAATATTCACACCACGCGGAGACGACTCCGGGCCACCACGACATGAAGCGAGCAGACGTAGAGGTCCGTCCTAGACCCGAGGGAGCAAGATAAATGCTGCGAAACGAACTGTATGTAAGAGAAGACACAGAGATGGAAAGTGAGTAACCACACGTCTGCTAGGAGCGATCAAATCATGCCCGAAAGCATCGCATAAATGATAAAGAACGGGCAAGGAGACAGCCAGAATGAAAAACTGGCGATGCGCACAGAATAATTTGATATCACCTTTCTGGAAATGCCGGATGAGAGTGACATGACGGGAGGGGAAATGAAACGTGACTGGATAAGGGATGGTCGTTGGGGAGGGGGGAACACTTCCATGGAAACGTGCTCAGGGATTAGAGTAGCGAGGAAGTCTGCCATCGTAAACTCGCGCTCATCCACGGCCCAGCACTGCTGCAAACTTGGGGCGAGAAAAACACCTGGGAAGTGACTTACAAAGTTTCCACCCGGCAGCTACGGAAAAGAAACGGACATGTGTTTCGAGGACGTTCCTGGATAATTAACGATAAATGTTCTGCGGAGATTGAATATGTTGTGCGAATTAGGCTTTGGTTATGTTCTCGAAATCCCGGGATCTGTGACATATTTTTCTCTTGTTTCTGTAAATACGGTTTGGACCCGAACTAGCTTACACACATATTAACCCCTTCTCTCGCTCTTTCTCTCTCTCCGTGTCGTCTATCGCTTTTTTTTTCTTTTTTTCTCCAGTGCTACTGCTTCTAATCGTTGCCTCCAACATCCATATCCGACGATATGGACCTCCTCACCCATCCGTGCGTCCTCTCCCCGCTGTGCCCATTGATCTGACGATAAACGTGACTTGTAGTGTTGCCACTTCGTTGGCATCTCCGTCGTTGTCTGCCCCCTCGTGCGCATGACCTTTTGATCCGTCTCCACGCGCACTCACCAGCGTATTAGAAGTCCTCGCAAGCGCAAGACACCCCCGGCGCGAGATCTCTCTCCTGAGGGTGACTCCAAGAGCATCGCCGGCTCTCCCACAGCCCCAAAAGGCGAGTATGAAACAGGGCGCGTCATATGTGAAGTTTGTGGCGAGGGTGTTTCCTTCCGAGACGAAGCAACCGGCGGCTTTACCTTGAAACATTGGGACGCGCATCGTCAGCAGTGGTATGTAATATCCATCTATCTGGATATCGTCCATCGACCCATCGCCCACTCCAGTGTTAACACTACTCAGTCGGTTCCAGAGCCAGTGATCTATACTCCGGAGAGCACAGCGGAGGCCCTTGCGAATCCACCTCCAAAACGACGCCGTGCTAAGCGGTCAGAAGAAGAGCGTATCGATTACTTGCGTGCAGACCCCTACGTCGCCCAATTCGAGGCCTATCGTGTCTTGTGTGCTTCCTGTGACAAGTGGATTCGCCTGCGCCCTAATTCCACGTATTGTTCCATTCCTTGGGATGCCCATAGGAAGAGTTGCCTATCAAAGAAAATGTAACTATATATATTTGCTTATCCGGTTCCTACCGAATTTCACATCATCACACAGAAGCACAAAGAACAGCTATGGCTTGGAAGAGCGCAATTCTCTGCTATCCAAGGATCCTGATGTCCGCAAGTTTGACGCTGAGCGCGTACTGTGTAACATTTGTGACCAGTGGCTTCCAGTCAGTTCAGAAAATCACATGCAGGCTGTGCAAAAGTGGTTGCAACACCGCTCCGTTTGTCAGAAGTACGTCGTTCAGTCGACTGCATCCCCCAACCAGCTGGAGTCTTCTTCGAGTTCCAGGTTCGTCTTTCCGTCTTTTCCGTTATTTGTGCTTAGGTTTGAGCGTGAGCAGACCTCACACCGATGATGCACCTCCCTGCTCCGCCGGTTCCAGTGAACTCGACACTCCCCATGCAGGAGGCTCGCGATCTCTTTCCCAACCAAACATAGATCCCTCTCCTGTCATCCCCAAGTCTGGTGGCGTCCCAGGTTCTCCCTCTTCCTCGTTCAAGGACCTCACGCCAACTAGCTTCCCTCCAGTTCATGAGTCTCGCCGGCGAAATGCCGAACAACGAGCGGCTACTCTCAGGGCAGACGCGCTCGTCGGAGAGGTTGAACCAAACAGAGTATTCTGTACTCTCTGCAAGAAATGGGTGCAGCTCAGGCAAGACAGTTCCTACTGTGCATACCCATGGTTGCAGCACCGTGGAAAATGTTTAGCCAGATAGTGGGTCGTCTCTTTTTTAATCCTTGTCCCTCTGTCTCTCTCACACGGATGGACCTTTCTCCGGTTTGCTCATCGTCCATTCGTTCGTGATGTGGGGCGGACATTATGGATCATTTCCTTGGGATTAGCGAGAGACGCGCACAGAAAGCCGCTCAAGCAGCCGACGTTCGGGCCAAGGGGGGTCAACCCGCTGTAGAGGATAGCCTCACCGATGACGACGCTTCCGCTGAGGACGAGCTGGACTCTGATGACGGTCTTACCGACGGACCCGAATCTCTCCGGGCGGAAGAAAGACGCAAATTGAAGGCTCCAATACCGATAGAACCTCGACTTGCCCCGCCCCCTGCGAAGAAACAGCGGTTAACTGATAGCGCCGACAACCGACTAGGCCCGCCATGGCCATCAACATCTTCTGATGCTACAATAAGCGGTGTCTCTCTTCGGAAAACACTACCCGCGCGTGCGATACGCCCCAAAAGCAAGTATGAAGCAGACGGTGTTGCCTTGGTGGAATCGGGGACGTCGGCAATCAGGTTACCTCGAAGGCTGATCTTGGGTTTGGCGGATCTGGACTCGGTGCATGGCCGGTACGTGATTCTGGTCATTCCTTTTTCCTTTCCTTTCCTTGTTCTCTTCTCTCTATTTTTATTCTTTTCGAGAAACGGGATTGTTGATCCTTTTTGTTTTGAATATTTTGTAGCATGAATTTCATATTCTCATCCATTGCGTATCTCTTCATGGCTACCTACGAATCGACTGACGACATGACGATATCTTCGTTACTGACTTACCTCAATGCCGCTATGCCGCCGGACAAACACGAAGACTTTGATACTGCTGAGGTCGCCAAAGCTGTCGCTGCCCTCTCGGATAAGGGTGATATCATTTTCGAAGGCGACACCCTGCGCCTGCCAGACTGAGGCGTTCCATTTTGTTCCTGCCCCCTGTATACGATCCTCTGCTCTCTGCCCATCCCCACGCATTGTATTCTATTGTGTTCTTTTTTTTCTTGGTATCTTGGACGTCCCCCGCCTGCTGGACAACTGATTACCCCCTCAACCACGACCGCATTACTGATACCTTCTTGGACGGTTTTATCTCTATCTTGCTTACGTGTCGTATATCACCGCCGCGTTCTTCTGTATATCCCCGTCCCCCCCACCACGTGTGTCCTTGTTCGGCTCGTTTTTATGATCGTCGGACAGTCGTCGCTCGTACGTCTTGTTGCTAAGCACTCCGCATGCTCTTGTATAATCTATCTGTCTATACCAACTCATGTTTGTATCAATGTCAAGCCTTTCTATCTATCTCTTTTTTTTTTTTTTATGAACCTGTTTTTGAATGCATACGGCCCAACACCGGACGGGCGGTCAACGAGTACGACATGATGGCAGTACGACAAAAAGAGAAGCAAAAAAAAAAAGAGACAGGCCAACGAAAGAGAATACAAAGGGAGTTTGCATCACAGTGCACCGAGAGCAGGTACGTGGCGATGTTCATTCAACGACGTCTCGGTGCTTTCTTCCTCTGTCCAGTGCCAGTGCTAGTTCCAGTGCCAGAAGTTGGGCCCACGGTCTGCGGGGAGCTTCAAGTCAAGGAAACACGCGCGGGTGACAAAACCAAACCTGGTCGACGGCCAAATTTTTCACTCCAGTTTCCTTGCCGTGCTTCTATACCATGCAGGGTGACGCAGAGCACAAAGTCGAAAAGAAAAGGAAGCAGAAAAAAGTGTGGCAGAACAAAAGTGTGGTCAAAAACAGATCAACGGCGGGATAGAACAGATGGATGTACCACTCGCCGCGCGGGCCGCGAGGACCCGTCCTCGACGTCGTCGGCGAACGTGACTCGTTTCCCCGTCGCCACTGATAAGTTTTCATCTTCGAAGTCTGCGATGTCATCGGTATCTTCTCTGCAAAGTTTGGCGAAAATGGAGTAGCCAGTTGATCGACTCGAAGGACCAGGGGTAGAAGGATTCACGGAGGCCCCATCAGCAGCCCCGTGAGGTGCATTGGTCGACCGGCCCTCGTGTCCAGCGCCGCGGGTTTCCGGCTGATGATCGGACGATGGTCCTTGCGGCTTTGTGACATCGACGGCCATTGAGTTACTTTGTTCGTCAGCACCTTTTGTAGATGCCGACCCAGACTGTAATTTTGCATATTCGGGTCAGCGAGAACGCCGAACCGAAATTTTGCTAACCTCATTGTGGATTCGGCGGGCTAGGACACTTTCCAATTGTGCAATCCTTGCCTCGTGTTGTTTAATCATATTGTCACGCTCCAAACAGTCTTTTTACTCAGAATTCACGATAGCTTGTAACACATACCCGTTTAATTTCGTTGGTCTTATCGACCATCTCCCGATCGTGGATTGCTCGGGCCTTCTGCATTAACAGAGCAATCAATGCTTTCTCGTCGTCATTCTATGGGGGGTAGCTGCCGTCATCGCAGAGCAAGCACGGAAATGGAATTCACCAAGTCATTATTCTCGTATCGGCGGGATATAGTCATGGCTCGGTCTGCTAGTCGCTTTTCGGTCGCTTCTAGGTCGGCGATACGCACCTTCAGGCTTGCCACTTCTCGCTCGCGTTCAATGGACGGGGCTTCGACCGCTGCGAGTCGTTTCGCCATATCCTGCGCATGATGTTCTTTCTGAGCAAGCTCCACGAGGAGTGACTCGACCTTAATTTTCGTTTCCTGCACTTGACCAAATGCCTCATCCTTGCCTAACCTCTCTGTTTCTAACAAGGTTTGGAAAGCGCCCTCCCTGCGGGACAACTCGATCTGAACGGCTTGGAACGATGCGGTTTTCGCTTTCGAGCTCCTTTTCTGAACGATCAAGTCTGGACTTCAACACCCCGTTTTGTTCTTGAAGATGAATTATCTCGCGCTTGGATTCAATCGACATTTCCTCGAAGGGAATATCAGCATGGTTCCCAACATGTGTGCAAGATGGACACCAACGGTGGCTTGACGTTCTGTTGCATGAAGGCGCTCCTGCTCGGACGATACTTCAGTAACATTCACGCAGAATAAGTTGAGTGTTTACCTGCAGTTCGCCAATGGATTCCTTTGACGCAGCCAACGTCACGCATTGATCGTCAAATCGTTCCTGAAGCACCTGCGAACACAGTGAAAGGAAAAACACCGGTGCACAGATATGCAATCATACCTTCCAGGAGACCTGACATTCGGCGTACCTGGATAAGCTGAGAGAATGCAGATACTCCGACAAGATTGACCCTTACTTTTCACGATACGTGTCAACTTCACGCTTGACGTCGTCAAACGATTTCAGTTTGTCAACAAGGGCATTCCGCTCAATCAATGTTTTTGCCATGTCAGAAGAGAGAGACATTTCGCAGGCCTGCACTTCAGCCAGTTGG
Organism: Boletus sp. NGJ; assembly: GCA_019096195.1. Classification (NCBI taxonomy): domain Eukaryota; kingdom Fungi; phylum Basidiomycota; class Agaricomycetes; order Boletales; family Boletaceae; genus Boletus; species Boletus sp. NGJ. Next base: position 1,155,194 of record JAGTXK010000091.1, read on the forward strand.
CGTTCAATCGATTGCAGTTTATCTTTGGCTTCGTCACGTTCTGAAAGTAGTCGCGATGCTTGTTGTGTCAAATTCTTCTCTAGCCCCTTCGCAGAGTCGAGCCGACCCTGCAATTCGTGATTATGATTCAGAGCTTTGACGAGGTCTTCTTCTGCTCTCCGAGCTCTAATTAGAGTTTAGAGAAATATCATAGATGAATGACGGAGTTACCGTGCTTCATGGGTCTTCACATTCCCTTCTTGAAACTCGATCGTGTGGCGAAGGGTACGGAGTTTTGCGCCCTGCTCTTCATGAAGTTCTTTACGCGCAGTCATTCTTGGCGATGACGGTCAACCCGTAATATCCGGGAGTGGAATGGAAGGACATACTCCTCCCTCATTGAGGCTATCACAGACTGCGCTTCCTGCAATCTTACCATGTATACACAAATTAGTGATGTCGTCGGTTGAGGGTGTGGTACATTTTACCGTGTCTGTGCATGCACCAACTGTTGCTCCATTTCATATGCCTTCGCCGTAGCCTGTACCGACTCGTGCTTTTGTTCTTGCAAGTATCTCGTGACTTCCACCATTTGATCGGCTTCCTGATCATCAGCTTTTTGTTCGTACAATAATGACACCCTATTACCTGACTGGCGGATTTTGAGCGCGGTTGATTCAGATCGGTTCCTATCAGTTGTAGTCGACGCTTCCAATTCCAAGATCCGAGCTCGCGCTTCTGCTAAGTCACTGCCCATGCTGTGTAGTTTATCACGCAGTAGATCTGCCACCTGTTGGGCTGCGACAACGATAATTGATGCAACTCGCCCCTGACTGACCACCGACCTACTCTTCGAAAGCTCGGAGCGGAGGTCATGGACCACTTCTCTTGTTTCAGCGGTCAAAACGAGCCGACCATCATTATCGAATATGGATTCAAAGTCTGCCGAAAATTCCAGTGCTCTGGACGACGAAGAGAGGGTTAGATGACAAGACGAACCTCGAAGACTGATTTGTGTACTATCTCGCAAAGCCACTAAACTCTCCATAGTCGCCTTCGCCTCCGACATGAAAAGTGAAGACGACTCTGTGGAAAATTTAAACTCGTCCAACTCGCATTTGAGCACCGAGTAGCTACAAGGGCAATTCGGTCAGAAAGCTTCCAGGAAACAACCGCCACTCCACACTTTTTCGCAGCTCTGCCAAGTGCATCTCGATGCTTGTTCATTACCTGCTGATGAGTGGTTTCTATCTGAGAAAGATTCCTTGAGAGCGTAGCATTCTCCTCATTCTTGGCTGCCAGTCGCGATTCCAAGTCCGTTATATGCTCACGCTGCACATTCAGTCAAAAAAAGTGCAGGATTAGGGGTCAGAAAATAGGAAGGGAAACATACCTGTTGGGCCCATTCTTTCTGCAACTGGGCGTACTTGCCCGCCACAGGACCGAAGAGGGTCTCGGCCGTGATTTCACCTACAGAAGGGTTCGGGTCAAGTTCCTGTGTGCTCGCCTGGATAAATCTCTTTGGATAGTCTCTCAAAGACAGGGTAGAGGATGTGAATGCGCGTGAGTTCAAACCGATTTCTGCGTCTACGCGTTCAAATCATCATTTGAGTATACACGATCGCGTTTACGCGCATATACACACCTATTGGTTCATCCTTGAGTCGAGAGGATATTCCCTGGCGGGGGAATCGTTCAAAAACGAACTGGATATAGAAAGGTAAACGATGGGACCCACTGTCGCAGAGGGCTTGTTATCTATCATTTCTTGGGTATGGCGCGGATAAGCTGAACTGCCGAGAGCGTGCGGCTCGACGTGGCGCGATGAAAGTGACTGAGAGAAACTGCCGTCAAACCCCCTTTTCGGTGTGTTCTCATCCAGAACTGCGTTTGTAGTCGCGTCGAAATTTGATCTTTTGAGTAGGTTACCGAAAGTCGCGCCGACTTGATTGGTATCCTTTTTCTGGGAAGCTGGTGAAAACTTGTAGGGGAACATGGCTGTCAATTCTTCGTATTATGTTGAACCAGATGCCTAGTGTCCAGTGGTAGAAAAGCTCAGTGCCTGTTCGTTTGCTGGCAGCGGATTTGTACGTGACGGCTCTTGGCAAGTTGTGTAAATAACGCAGAGACCGGTGAGTAGTACATGAGCGCGTCACAACGCACGTGACGCACGTGATCTGTCGTGTGGCACTGCTCCATATGTTTTTTTTTTCTCGACTCTGCGGGTCATATAAACTACTGATACTGACATCAAATAAAGTATAATACATTGTTTCTTCTATGCTGTCCCTGATTGATTGTCTTTCTCCGTTTCCGAATCGCCACTCCATTCCTCAAAGCTTCATCGCGCAGATGAGTTAAACACCGATATATGCGGATACGGCCCCAACGTATTTGAAGCCACGGGGAGACGTGACCGAGTCTCGTCGAAGCAGGAATAAGCAGGCGGCGGTTCAGCCTCGTCCAAGACATCGATGCCTAAGCCGACGGCGGGAGCATTGGGCTCGGCTGGTGAAACTCTGCCAGCAGGAGCCTGAGCTCCCGGAGATGGGACTCCCGTCAGCGAGGATGACTCGATTAGGGGATCGTGATGACTGGATGCTACGAGCGCTCCCCCCGTGGTAGTAGTTGTCCAGGAGATCAGCAGAGTGCGTCCCGTGCTTTCTCTGTGATGCCCTTGAGTCGTGGAATTGTGGGTGTCTCCCGGAAAGTACGAAGGGGGGCCAGGAAATTTGGGAGGGGTACCCAGATACGACGATGGGTATAACACTTCTCTGATGCTACTCGTAGAAGGCAACGAACGGCGAACATGCCTCCGTGGGCGTGATCTTGGGGTGGTGCGTGTGTGATCAGCTTCAGCATCGGCCTGAGCCTCCTGTGATAAGATGTGAGCCAGGGTCGAAGTGAGCGGTCTAATCCATACCACGCGTCTAGTGCAGAAAATGCAAGCGCAGCCCGCAACGCAGATTGTCTCTGCCATGACGATAGCCCAGCTTTGTTCTGCGATGGGGTCGTTGATCTGTCCAAGATTATCTGTGTCCAACGCGTCAGCCTAGCCTAGATGGAAACCAGAACTGGTTAAACCGTGTAGTACAACAGTGACATACCCGCCGGACCGAGACAAAATCAACCATCACCTGTACCCCTTCAAGGAATGAGTCTCTTCTTAAAAGCGGTGAATGCGCTGGGACGTGACCTAGTAAAACGTTACAACAAGAACGCTACAAGAACGAGCAAAAAGAAATATTTACGGGGGAGGAGTCTACGACATCACAATGCCCGCGCTAATCCTGGGGCAGGCGAGTACATACACCAATGTCACAGATAGAAATGCCTTGAGCAACCTGACCTCGGAAGTGCGGCTTGGAGGAAATCTTCAGCAAGGACAGTGAGAGGAGAATCGCGTTCAGCTCATGTGTGAGGACAAAGTCCAACCACACAGCTTGCACCAAGAGGGAGGTAGCCGCCCAGAACAACTTGAACCCTTGAACCTTTGCCATCAAGATTTGATGCAATTTGATGCAGGGCTCTACAATGATGCACAGCTTCACCAAGTCGCACGTAGCTTCCCGGGACCATCTTTCGTTAATGTACCGGCTTGATAGTGGCTCACAGCCCTGTCAGGGTCGTACGGTACCGAATTCAGAGGGTCAAGGTCATAGAGATTGGCATGAAGGAGAGGCTGTCCTTCTTATCCCTAAGGGACGTGTTCGGTGCTGTACTAGGTGCCGTAGAGTCCACAATAGGTATCGGAGAACGGAATGATGGGGCATTCGATGAGCCTCCATTTCATAATAGAAACGGAGCTACAATGTACAAACCTTGGGATAGCACAAATCAATTGATTCGGACACATGGACTCACGGACCAAACGAATGCATGCTGACGATCCCCAGGGTTTATGTTTGCAACCAATCTGATTTTCATGGAGGTTATATTAAGGACGTCAATATTGTCATATTGTGCTGCATCATGCAATCACATTATGATACTGTTCGATGATTGCAAGTTCCATGTTTCCCAGTGTATGTAGCCTGATACACATTCCGGGCCATTCGTATGTAGCCAGCAACAAATTGAGAAGGCGTCCAAATTGGACTATATAATTAGTCTACAAACAGCCTACAGCCTAATGGAATGTTCCA